>CM055749.1:3059320-3216820 GCA_029465975.1 Dallia pectoralis | reverse complement strand
GGTGTATATTATTTAACCTGTCCTCTGTCCTCTCCTCAGGGTGTATATTATTTAACCTGTCCTCTGTCCTCTCCTCAGGGTGTCGCGTGCGGCTGCAGTGTTGTTATCTGACCCCTGCTTCCAGCTACACTCCATCCAGCACCTCCTGGGGGAAGGGGAGGCCCCTCTGACTGCGTCCTCACTTCCTCATGCCAGTATAGGACCCGTGGCAGGGCTCGCTGCCGTCGCAGCCCCAGTTGAGCGCAAACACTTCTCCCTGCGTGCATGTGAGTACATCTGTCTGAACGTCTGTCTGTCTCTATAGGTCCTTATCTCTGAGGTTCCCCCGTTTAAAACACCTTCCGGTTCACATTTTGTTCTCCCGTTTCAGACCGTTTTGTCCAATGAAAGGACAATGTCTTTGTATTGTTTTTCTGTCAGACCTTAGACACTACTGCTCTGCTCCTACAGTATAGAAGTGGGTCTAAGAATGTGATGGGCCAAGTTGTGCTTTTTTATTAAACACTGAGTGGCATGACAACCTGTCAACCTGTCAACGTGGGGCCTTTAGGGACATGTTATTGACGTCATTGGGGAAATCTGAAATCTTAAGTGCACGATGCTTCACACACTGTGTCTTCTTAAGAATCAGGAATCTATTTCATGTTTTTCATCTCATCCAACTCTTCTGTCAGGAAATAATATAGGATTTTTTAATACTTGTAAATGTTTTTTTTTACTCTTAATTGCTACAAAGTTTTACTGTAATCAGGGGTCACTTGTGAATCCGATTGGTGCTGCAGAACGAGATGCTCTTCTCCTTCTGGCTCATTATAATTCAACACCTAATTAAACGCTTTTGTCATCATTATTTAGGAAGGGTTCGAAAGTGGTACAAGTGATTTGGATAAGTACCGTCAAGTTGATTATTAGAAGGGGAGCAATGCGGAAAAAGTTTTTGTTTTTACATTTTTTCTTATTTGTCTAAATGCAATGTGTAACATTTGGCGCAAACCCAACATGACTGATCAACTCAAAAACACCATCTCTGGTGTAAAGCGTGGTGGTGGCAGCATCATGTTATGGGGATGTTTCTCACTGGCAGGGACTGTCAGGCTAGAAATACATTTTAATGGGGTAATGTACTGAACATGTATTGTTGAGAATATTCTGCCCTCTGTAAGAAATCTGAAACACTGATGGGAATTCATCATTTAGAATTACAGAAGCACAGTCAAGTGAGATAAATATAATTGTTACATTTAAGTAACAGAAATTTGTTGATGAAATCTGTTGACTTAAGTTGACATGAAACAACACAATGCATTTTGCAAAATTTGAAAACTTTTACGAGGGTGTGGACTTTAACAACACTCTACTACATGTGTTTATGACTACAGGTTTTAACAGCTATTATGTGGATATTGAATAATAAAAAGCAACTGGTATCGGCATGGAAAAACACATTTTACTATCCTTCTGTGAACACCAAACTTTATTGCCATTCAAAATCCTATTTAGCCTACCAACCTTAACCCCTGAAAACTGGTCCTAGCCGTAAACCTAACTCCTTACTTATTATTATTACCTTTCTAATTGGATCATTAACCCTAAATCTGTATAATCCACAGCAGTATAGAGACAAGTACAAACCCCACGCTCACGCTCTTTAAATCCTGATGCATACACATTAACACACATCACTCATCAGCCCTCTCAGATGAAAACACCTGGTGCTTTGGGCGTTTAATCTGTTTCAAGTTTCTGTTGTCCTTCACGTGGACCTTGTTTCCCTGGAGTTTGCCAATGAGTTTGTCATTGATCTAATTGTTAATGAATTCCTTCACCTTGCAATTAGCATTATTCCTTAAACTGTTCAGCACTTCTTTCAATACAATTGCAAAGACAATTACAACCGATTCTTAAACTGTTTTGCTCTGATACAACGCAATTACAGCCCTTCCTAAAAGCAGTCCAGTGCTCGTTTCAAAGCAATGGAAATCGTTCTTAAAACAGTTTAGCTCTGCTACAGAGCAAAGGGTTATTTCAATATGGCATCTAGTCAGTCTTTTCACTTGACATTTGACCTGTCTAAGTAAACGTTTATCTGTAGGATAACATTTTATGTCAATAGGAAGCAGTTTATACCAACTAAAATTGTTTTTATTTTTGACAAAGTTGCGCATAATTATAGTTTATCCATGAATTAAATGGGATAATTAGACACTGTGTGGGTGAGCTGTCTTTGATACAAAAATGTCAATTTCAAAACGATTCAGAAGAGGCTTTTGTGAAAAGACCCTGACATAGCACCAAGTACGCCATCTGTTTGATAGTATCCTTCCAACTCTCAAATACTCTTTTTACTCAGAAAACCTGTGTTGTTGTCTTTGCCTTGATGATTAGACAAATATGTTGGGTTTTGCCAAGTCCTATATATATCGTTGATGCTAACTGTTAAGGGGAATATGTATATGGAATACTCTCACATCATTGATAGCTGTTAAGGGGAATATGTGTTAGGGATACTCTCACATCATTGATAGCTGTTACGGGGGGAATATGTGTTAGGAATACTCTCACATCATTGATAGCTGTTAAGGGGAACATGTGTTAGGAATACTCTCACATTATTGATGCTAGCTGCTTAGCACCACAGTTGCTCCAGCACTTGCGGCTACTTACCCTTTTTCTTCACATTGTTTACTCAGTATGTTTGTCTTACCCATTTTAAGCTACATGTTCTTTTAACCTTCCAAATGTGAACTCATATGTAGTACATTGTCTTTCTTGCTGGTTAATGTGCAATTTTCCAAACATGAAACTTTAAGTAACATTTAATGGGAATATGTATGTGATATATGAATCCAACCAGCCAGATACAAGATGGAGATGTACCTCAGCTGAACTTCAGCGATTTCATTAAGTAGTTATTTAACTGTGAGTTGTCTTGCACTTTTGTATTGGGAACTGAGGATAGATTACATAACAAAAAACCTAGATGACAACTTAAAAAAGACAATAAACATATTTCAAAACATGCACAGAGCTCTGTTACACAAGAAACGTTAATGCTTTGTGCTTTGTGTGTCTGGCTCTCAGTGGGTGCCCTGTGTAATAATTCACCGTATCATAATGGAGTTTTAGGAAGTGATAGATAAAGTGGATACTTGAGGGCTTTTCTAAGGAACAGATCATATCTGCTGGTTCTGTTTTTGCTATTGGTGGGCCTCAGGACAGTAATGTACGATATTTTAAAGTGGCCTCGTGTCAATCCTGTTTGGTGTAAATCTGTTTCATATGCTGAGGTTTAAACTAATTTAAACTAAATTTAAACTAAAGCATCTGCAGCATGTAGCCTATTCAAATGGAGCTTAAGACCTGTAGCCTATTCAAATGGAGCTTAAGACCTGTAGCCTATTCAAATGGAGCTTAAGACCTGTAGCCTATTCAAATGGAGCTTAAGACCTGTAGCCTATTCAAATGGAGCTTAAGACCTGTAGCCTATTCAAATGGAGCTTAAGACCTGTAGCCTATTCAAATGGAGCTTAAGACCTGTAGCCTGTTCAAATGTTACAGATACTTAGGTATGTGTTCGACAACAAACGTTGTTCAGGGTTCATGTGGATAAACGTGTGAGGAACTGTAAACTGAAATTGAAATTTGTTCAAATCTTTGATGCTGGATCACATTGCTCTCTGATACATAATGGTGACTTTTGGTGTGTGTGCTCTCTGCCTCTATTCCGTTACCTAACCTGGACTTTGTTCACCATCCTCTATTACGACTGTCAGTCATCCAGCATTGCACCTTGTCCTTCGGTTTTAATTTACACAGCCCTTTTGGGTACTGCCTCTCTAGTGCTGTAGCATTCTCTCCTCACTGGCAGTTTCCAAGCACGGTCTACTAGCCGGTTGTTGTTTGAAGTCCCCTTGGCTTGCATGTGTCTGTCACCAGAGGCGTGAAATGGCGTACTATCGGTTATATCCTGCAAACGCGCAATTAGTTTAACAGTCTAATGCATGACTCTGTTCTGGAGGACACGTTTTCTGTAGGAATGCCTTAAGCTGTTGGTGTGCTGATTGTATATCTTGATGTAATGGGGATTGTAGTGTGAGATGTAACGTTATTTTGAATGTAATGTGAGATGTAACGTTGTGTGGAATGTATTGTGAGATGTGACGTTGTTTTGAATGTAATGTGAGATGTAACGTGTGTTGAATGTATTGTGAGATGTGATGTTGTTTTGAATGTAATGTGAAATGTAACGTGTGTTGAATGTATTTTGAGATGTGACGTTGTGTTGAATGTATTGTGAGATGTTACGTTGTGTTGAATGTATTGTGAGATGTGACGTTGTGTTGAATGTATTGTGAGATGTGACGTTGTGTTGAATATATTGTGAGATGTTACGTTGTGTTGAATGTATTGTGAGATGTGACGTTGTGTTGAATATATTGTGAGATGTTACGTTGTGTTAAATGTATTGTGAGATGTTACGTTGTGTTGAATATATTGTGAGATGTTACGTTGTGTTGAATGTATTGTGAGATGTTACGTTGTGTTGAATATATTGTGAGATGTTACGTTGTGTTGAATGTATTGTGAGATGTTACGTTGTGTTGAATGTATTGTGAGATGTGACGTTGTGTTGAATATATTGTGAGATGTTACGTTGTGTTGAATGTATTGTGAGATGTAACGTTGTGTTGAATGTATTGTGAGATGTAACGTTGTGTTGAATGTGTTGATTGTGTTTGCCTCTGTGGCAGGTTCATTTTGTAGGAGAGATCGTACGTGAGATTACTTCTGAAGTACTGGTCAGCAAATACACGCATAATAACTGAATAACTCTGTTGGCCCTGGCGTAATACAACGCTGTCTTCTTGAGTAAAATGGACAGCAAGAGGGAGAGTCTCCTCATCTTACGACACTGCCCAAATTATTGCACTGTTATGAATAATTAAATTGGCGTGTACACAGGAGCTTCCCCTGCCACGAGTTCACATTACACCCACACAGACTACCCAAGCACCTAGTATGTAACAACTGTAGATGTACATGGCAAAGGACTAGAGATGAGGACTCTGGTATTGGTCTGTGCAGGTAGAAACAGTAGTACATTCATAAGGGTTTTTTGTTTGCCGACTATCAGTGAATTTATATCTTAACAATGCCATGTCGTCTTCTACTTTCTCAGATATGTCTTGTGTGTGATCCAGAGCCAGCGACTTATTGTTTGAGATATTCATTTAATGTGATTATCTAGTATGTAGACTACTATACACTATATCCACCCTAATGACTAGTCACGTTCACTGGACCTCTCTGGACCAGAGAGCTTTTTTTAAGACATTACATTTTGTACACATCCCTGAAGAACCCACAGTGATATCCATTATTCAGAAGGAACGTGCACACTCAGTCCCTCCCTAAGATCCTTATTAAAATGTGCAACATGAGGCCGCTCGTCGCCTGCTAGACAGCGCTACATGGAGCTCTCAGCGTGCGGTGGTTCCCATGGGAACTAACCCAGATGCTGGGGTATCCATGAACACCTGTCAGACGGCGGTTGGGCGGAGCCTGTTGGTGGCTGTGAGTCCCTGTCACTCTTAAACGTAAGCCCCCAGATCTCTGCAGAACATCACGTCCAAACGCTCACATGATATCCCGGGCCTCGGGCTAGGCTCGCTGGTGTCATTGGAGTTACATTTAGGCTGATCCTAGTGCAGTTTCATCTGGCTTGACACGACGGTTCAGGAATTCAACTAGAACGTTGTGTATGTGGTCAACTCAGGAACTGTCTGTGCCGTTCATGAAATTGAGCACAAGTGAATGGATATGTGAATACAATCATTTCTCAAACACAGAACACTTCTCAGTTGTACTTTATCTTCAGCAAAACATGGTTGGTTTGAAAAGTATTAGCATCCTGAAAAATAAAGTTCAAATACATCCCAGTGGGGTCTGTTGAAATTGTATGCTTTTATTTACAGGAGCTGTATTGATGCCTTTCACTTGTTCCTGTTCCCCTGGGGTGCAAATAGGATTTGGCGAGCACGTAAAACCCCTTTGTCCTCCATCAGCACAGCTAAGATAAGCTGAAAGGAGACAGATGGTTGTTGACCAACACAGATAAAGAATATAGAAATGTAATAAAAAGTGAAAGCACTAAGAATAGTCCCAGAAGTAATGTGAAAGTTTCAGATGCCTGGAACAGTTGCAGATTTGCCATTAAGCGGATGCATATGATGAGAATACATATTATCGGTAGAGAAACAAGAATCTAAGTCTGGTGTAATTTTAGCGTTACGTCTCAGGAACTACTGTTAAACATAACCTCTATGCCAACAAGCTCTTTGGATTGGTTGCACGAAAGAAGCCCTTACTAAGACAAAACCACATCGGTTTTTTGGTAGTTTTGTTTCCACTGGTCCAGGGACTGCTGTTAACTTGGATGCCTCAAGGACATTAAGTACCTGGTTTGTTTTGCCCCAAACATGGCGGTCACTGGAAGGTGATTGAGATTTGCCAGTGAAGAATCATCATCAGAGAAATGCCTAGTGGTAAGTAAAATCAATCTGGACTCCAATTGCAAATCAGACTAGAGGTTTTCAGAGGGCAGTCCACAAGTGCAAACCAAAGATGATCCAAGATCTTGAAACAAACATGTGTGCCAACCCAGTCAGACTTTACAGGAAGTGTCTCCGTGCTCTTATCCACTCCTAGAGATGCTTCAGATGATGAGGCACGCCAATCATGTTGCAACCAATGCTGAAAGAAACCATGCCTCTCATTGAACTATTTTGTGTTAGAGAAATTGTGTTAAACTTGTAGTATGCGGCTCCTCTCTATGTTTGAGCCTGTCATGACGGCAAAAGAGAGAGAGAGAGACAAGTTTGGGACAAGAGTGATGAGCGGTATCCATGGTAGCCAGAAGTGTTTTGTTTATCAGAGCGAATGAGAGGACTTCTGTGAGTGGATGTGTGCGCCACCAGAAGATGTAATTGGCTGGCTCGTATGTGACCTGGTGTTTAGGGAGGGAGGGTTCTGTCTGGTGTTTAGGGAGGGAGGGTTCTGTCTGGTGTTTAGGGAGGGAGGGTTCTGTCTGGTGTTTAGGGAGGGAGGGTTCTGTCTGGTGTTTAGGGAGGGAGGATTCCGTCTGGTGTTTAAGGAGGGAGGGTTCTGTCTGGTGTTTAGGGAGGGAGGGTTCTGTCTGGTGTTTAGGGAGGGAGGGTTCTGTCTGGTGTTTAGGGAGGGAGGGTTCTGTCTGGTGTTTAGGGAGGGAGGGTTCTGTCTGGTGTTTAGGGAGGGAGGGTTCTGTCTGGTGTTTAGGGAGGGAGGGTTCTGTCTGGTGTTTAGGGAGGGAGGGTTCTGTCTGGTGTTTAGGGAGGGAGGGTTCTGTCTGGTGTTTAGGGAGGGAGGGTTCCGTCTGGTGTTTAAGGAGGGAGGGTTCTGTCTGGTGTTTAGGGAGGGAGGGTTCTGTCTGGTGTTTAGGGAGGGAGGGTTCTGTCTGGTGTTTAGGGAGGGAGGGTTCTGTCTGGTGTTTAGGGAGGGAGGGTTCTGTCTGGTGTTTAGGGAGGGAGGGTTCTGTCTGGTGTTTAGGGAGAGAGGGTTCTGTCTGGTGTTTAGGGAGAGAGGGTTCTGTCTGGTGTTTAGGGAGGGAGGGTTCTGTCTGGTGTTTAGGGAGGGAGGGTTCTGTCTGGTGTTTAGGGAGGGAGGGTTCTGTCTGGTGTTTAAGGAGGGAGGGTTCTGTCTGGTGTTTAGGGAGGGAGGGTTCTGTCTGGTGTTTAGGGAGGGAGGGTTCTGTCTGGTGTTTAGGGAGAGAGGGTTCTGTCTGGTGTTTAGGGAGGGAGGGTTCTGTCTGGTGTTTAGGGAGGGAGGGTTCTGTCTGGTGTTTAAGGAGGGAGGGTTCTGTCTGGTGTTTAGGGAGGGAGGGTTCTGTCTGGTGTTTAGGGAGGGAGGGTTCTGTCTGGTGTTTAGGGAGGGAGGGTTCTGTCTGGTGTTTAGGGAGGGAGGGTTCTGTCTGGTGTTTAGGGAGGGAGGGTTCTGTCTGGTGTTTAGGGAGAGAGGGTTCTGTCTGGTGTTTAGGGAGGGAAGGTTCTGTCTGGTGTTTAGGGAGGGAGGGTTCTGGGTGCTGGGTATTAATGGGGTGAGGGGTGCAGATATAGCCAACATCCCACCAGCTGTTGCTTCCAACACTTGAGTTATTTTTATCACACCCCTCTCCTAGCCCCCTCACGATTCTTACATTTTTCCCTCAATTTCTTCTCCCTCCTGTTTTTCTGCGCCGTCATGCTTTCATTTTAATATAGCGAGTTATTTATTTTGCACATACAACGAAAACCTTTTTTTTACCTGTACTCACTTTATATTCCAGATTGCTCAGGGAGTTTTTGTATATTTTAGTGAGGTGTGCTTGGCATCTGTAATGTGCTCCCTCCATGTGCAGCAGAATTGCCATGTGGAGATTAAACCGGTCAGCCAAGGAGATGGCAATATATTGTAGAAGAGCATCTCAGATGGACTCACAGCCAGCACCAGAGCAGCAGGCCCAGGTTTCTTGGCACACCAACTGGCAGTTTGAGAAAATTGGAGTAAAAACATTGTTTTGGAAAATTGCATTTGTTTGGCATGTTGCATTTGTTCTTCTAAATGACCACAGCTTTGGATGTTCTCCTGAATGACCACTGGTTTGGATGTTCTCCTAAATGACCACAGCTTTGGATGTTCTCCTAAATGACCACAGCTTTGGATGTTCTCCTAAAGGACCACAGCTTTGGATGTTCTCCTAAATGACCACAGCTTTGGATGTTCTCTGAATGACACGGTTGACCCAAATGCTGCCTGAAAGTTACAGCACCTGGAGGTTTAGCTAACAGCGTGTCCCCAGGAACATGTCTGCCGGGAGGTTCTGGATCCGATTCTGACTTCAATTGAACCAGCCGTCTGTGCATTTTATTCATGTGGTCTGTTGTGACTTGACTGAGATCTGACGTCTGTGGATTTTATTCATGTGGCTGTCAGATTACCTCTCTTGTCAACAACAGTGAGGCTCCAGGAGGTTCTGGATATAGATATATAGATATTGGCCTCATTGTGACTACACCCTGATTAGCTGGTGGGTTTTATGCTCAGTGGACCCTGTCATTTAATTATTTCCATATGTCGTTGTAGAAGCTATTGTCGTATTGATACCATCATTATGCGGAGGGGTCTTGATGAGGGGACTGGCTGATGTCGGGTGCCTTTGGGATATATTGGCCAACACGGTCGAAATGCCAAATTGGATTTATGGTCCTGGTTCATCCCCGGTTGGGCCTATGGAATATTGATCCATGGCTGAAGTGTTATGAACTGGATCAGAGGTGAGGGGCGTTGGTGTTGATCAATGTGTTTCTCTGTGGAGCTGGTTGGTGCAGGGATAGCTCCTGGCCCAGTATTGAGAGGAGCAGGTGGCTGTGGTGATAACTCTTGGCCCAGTATTGAGAGGAGCAGGTGGCTGTGGGGATAACTCTTGGCCCAGTATTGAGAGGAGCAGGTGGCTGTGGGGATAACTCCTGGCCCAGTATTGAGAGGAGCAGGTGGCTGAGGGGATAACTCCTGGCCCAGTATTGAGAGGAGCAGGTGGCTGTGGGGATAACTCCTGGCCCAGTATTGAGAGGAGCAGGTGGCTGAGGGGATAACTCCTGGCCCAGTATTGAATGGTGGCTGTGGGGATAACTCCTGGCCCAGTATTGAGAGGTATACCTGATCTGATTAAACCACAGGTGGGAGAGAGGCCAGGAGCTCATCCAGTATTAACCATCTAATGCATTTAAGATAACCTGGAGCCCAGTGATGCTGTAATGAAAACTGATTCAATCTTCACTTTTGTTAAATAAACGTCCTGGTATAATAAATGTAGGGACACATGGATCACCTGTATGGAACAGAGGCACATATTCTCATCGAGCCTATTTCATTTGTGAAGCTATCAGAGTGTTACTTTCAGGTCGGGTTTCCCCGTTACCAGACATAGTGCCGTCCTGCTGTGAGCAGAGCCTCCAGCACTTCTAACTGACAGTCTTCAGTAAAAGGGCTTTTCTAGCCCAGCACTTGTAATTAGGATCAATCTTTCCCAGAAGCCAGCTGGGGCTCTCCGTGTATCAACTGGGCTTTTTCCAATATCAACCTGTTCTCCAGAACATCGTGGTCTTCGGTTCTCAAAGTTACTTGATGTAACTTTGATGTATTTTATTATTTTCCTGAGAATGGATGTCCGCATCCCAGAAGGGAACCCTATTCCCTAGTGCCCTTCTAAATAAGGGCGCTAGGTAGTGAGGAGGGAGCAGTTTGAGACTCCAGCTACTATGTCAACATTTATTCTAGTGGCTGTTTTTACAGGAGTACATTGACTATGCATTATAAAGGTCAATGTGTATTATAGCATTAAGATGGGAAACTAGCTGCTCCATCTGGTTAGACCATTACAACAGGTAGCATGCTCTCTCTCTCTCTGCTCTCTCTCTCTGTTTCTCTCTCTCTCTGCTCTCTCTCTCTCTCTCTGCTCTCTCTCTCTCTCTCTCTCTCTCTCTGTTTCTCTCTCTCTGCCTCTCTCTGTCTCTCTCTTTTTGTGTCTCTCTTTCGTGCTGGTGCTCTTTAGAAACAATAGTGGGAAAGGTGAATGTTTCTCTCGTGCTGATACACACACACACACACACACACACTCACACACACACGCAGTCTGTAACACACCCCTCTCCCTAATACACACAAACACGTCCCTGGTGGCTCTTTGCCTGAGGTCTTGGTTCACCTTTACCAACACTGGCCGCTTTTTATACTACAACTGTCAATCAGAACGGGCTAGCCCATACAAAATGCCAAAACTCTGACCCTAACTCTAACTGGTCTATTGAATATCGCAGTTACATATGACTAGCTTATAGAACATGTAAATGATGTATGACTAACCTATAGAATGAGGGGAACACACGTGAGCCAGAACATCTGGACCTAACGATGCCGAGGCATAAGTTCTGCAATACCCCTGAATATGTCCTTTGGTATCTGGCACCAAGATATTAGCATCAGGTTCTTCATGTCCTCTTGTTTGTCACATGTTTGTCCATCACCCCGATGCTCAATTGGGTTGTTATCTGGATAGTTTGGAGGCCAGGGCAACACCGTGAACGTGGGAGAGCCCATGTAGGAGATCTCATGAAGGGGTGTACCGGGTCTGCAACCATGTTTATGTAGGTGGCGTGTGTCATCCGGGACCACTGTGTGTATGTACTACTGCTGACCGGATGCACCCCCACAAGAAATGCTGTTTGTGAGCTGCTCTGACTCAGTCGTCTGACTATAACTATTCGGCTCTTGTCGGAGTCAGTTAGGTCAGTACCCCTGGCCATTTCTCCTGCATTTAACTCGTTGACTCTGAGAACAGATTGTCCGCTTAAAATCTGATCCACCCAGACCTCGACATGTGCTCTTGTTAGGAGATGATCAACAGCCAGTAAAATAGGCGATTAACCCGAAATGGGTCTTGCTTTAAAGTAGTAGAGTGTGATGGGTAATTTGGGAGACAGGCAGGGAATCACTGTATTTTCCGGCCAAAGTCTGGGCTGTACGCTACGCTTGGCTTGTGACCATTTCGATCCATGTAATCATTCTGCGGTGAGCGCTCTGGCTGAGTACCAGCGTGGCAATATCTAGCCAAACTAGTACCACGTGTTAAACACTATATATAAATATATATATATAAACTGGGGATCAGCATTATATATACAGTATTTCACACTTTGTGCCACTGTGTGCCCAATTAATCATTTTCCCTCTCCGGTGTGATGTGACGCGTTAGTGTTACAAGGTCTCAGGTGTGAACTGTGTGGTGTTAGCGCTCTCACACTCATACTGGTCACTGGAAGTTCTGGCACCTCATATACTGTATATTGTAAAACTATACTGTTTGTCCTTTGTGTCTGTGAATGTCGGTCTGTGTTTCTGTGAGTGTTGGTCTCTGCGTGTCTGTGAATATCAGTCTGTGTGTTTGTGAGTATTGGTCTCTGCATATCTGTGAATATCAGTCTGTGTGTTTGTGAGTATTGGTCTCTGCGAGTCTGTGAATGTGTCTGTGAGTGTTGGTCTCTGCATGTCTGTGAATATCAGTCTGTGTGTCTGTGAGTATTGGTCTCTGCATATCTGTGAATATCAGTCTGTGTGTTTGTGAGTATTGGTCTCTGCGTGTCTGTGAATGTGTCTGTGAGTGTTGGTCTCTGCATGTCTGTGAATATCAGTCTGTGTGTCTGTGAGTATTGGTCTCTGCGTGTCTGTGAATGTCTGTCTGTGAGTGTTGGTCTCTGCATGTCTGTGAATGTCGGTCTGTGAGTGTGGGTCTCTGCATGCCTGTGAATGTCGGTCTGTGTGTCTGTGAGTGCTGGTCTCTGCATGCCATACATCTGGCTGTTGCGGCGATGGGCAATGGCAGGCCCAATTTACTTCCTCTCAGACTAAACAGCCATGACATTGCAGACTGATTCAGACTTAAAGTCTGTAGCTGTAGGCGGAGAGGAGGGACAGCTGTTCTCTTGAGCTGTGTTTGATGAACACTGTTATTTAATGCGTGTGATTATTCTGCTACTGTTAAAGGGTGTTTGAATATTATGTGGCTGTTATATGATGTTTATGAGTATTCTGTGGCTGTTATATGATGTTTATGAGTATTCTGTGGCTGTTATATGATGTGTATGAGTATTCTGTGGCTGTTATATGATGTGTATGAGTATTCTGTGGCTGTTATATGATGTTTATGAGTATTCTGTGGCTGTTATATGATGTGTATGAGTATTCTGTGGCTGTTATATGATGTGTATGAGTACTCTGTGGCTGTTATATGATGTTTATGAGTATTCTGTGGCTGTTATATGATGTGTATGAGTATTCTGTGGCTGTTATATGATGTGTATGAGTATTCTGTGGCTGGTATATGATGTGTATGAGTATTCTGTGGCTGTTATATGATGTGTATGAGTATTCTGTGGCTGGTATATGATGTGTATGAGTATTCTGTGGCTGTTATATGATGTTTATGAGTATTCTGTGGCTGTTATATGATGTTTATGAGTATTCTGTGGCTGTTATATGATGTGTATGAGTATTCTGTGGCTGTTATATGATGTGTATGAGTATTCTGTGGCTGGTATATGATGTGTATGAGTATTCTGTGGCTGTTATATGATGTGTATGAGTATTCTGTGGCTGTTATATGATGTGTATGAGTATTCTGTGGCTGTTATATGATGTGTATGAGTATTCTGTGGCGGGTATATATGATGTGTATGAGTATTCTGTGGCTGGTATATGATGTGTATGAGTATTCGGTGGCTGGTATATGATGTGTATGAGTATTCTGTGGCTGGTATATGATGTGTATGAGTATTCTGTGGCTGGTATATAATGTGTATGAGTATTCTGCTACCATTAAATTATGCTTGAATATTCTGTGTCTATATTGGTGACACATTCTAACAGTACATTCTTGTCAATCACAAGTTATCACTTAACAAAAGGAAAAAGAGAGAAAAAAAACTTTTGTGTCACAACAAAAATGCATTAAATAACTCAACGAGACGTGCCTGGAGGAATCGACTATAGAGTGAAAATTAGACCACACGTACAAACGGGGTGAGATGTCCCTTTGTATGTGTGGATGATGAGTGTTGTGACGTGTTGTTTCCCATCTCCTTCTGTCTGGTGTATCTCCGTTGGCACAGCTTGGCCCCTTACAACACCAGGGTTGTTGGTTTGATTCCCAAGGTGGATCGCTAGTTAAAAAAAGTATTGGATGTCTTTCGTATACGCTAAGTTTCTCTGGTCATTATAGTTACGATAAACATTAACCTTTGGCCGTGTTTTGTTTCTTGTTTAGACACGGACTATATTAGCGACGAAGAGGAGCAGAAGGTGAAGCAGATGCTGTCCTTCCTGACGGAGGAATCCAAGCAGGCCGCAGCCAGCACCGCGGTGAGTAGGGCCGCACGTCTCCGTTGGTGCCTCCATTGGTGCCTCCGTTGGTGCCTCCGTGGATGAAGAACCCAGGCAGCACTAGGCTCAGACTGGGTTTAGACATGTCTCTCCTTCATCCCGAAAGATTGGGGCAATCGTAGAGTGTCCGGACGCTGCGTCCCGGCAACCGTTCTGTCGTAGGAGTTTGACGTTCTTCAGGATCGATCTGTGTGACGTCACACAAGGAAAAGACATGGGTCTATGATGATTGATCTGGAGTGTTTGAAGCCTTCGTCTTCATGTGGCCGGAGGGAACCGTGCCGAGCACTCTGGCTGGAAGCTGCGGTGTCGGTTGTAATGGAATGGGTGTGGATACAGGCGTCTCGTTTCCTCTGTCGTGGTCATAGCGATGGTGATGTCATAATGGAATGGGTGTGGATACAGGCGTCTCGTTTCCTCTGTTGTGGTCATAGCGGTGGTGATGTCATAATGGAATGGGTGTGGATACAGGCGTCTCGTTTCCTCTGTCCTGGTCATAGCGATGGTGATGTCATAATGGAATGGGTGTGGATACAGGCGTCTCGTTTCCTCTGTTGTGGTCATAGCGGTGGTGATGTCATAATGGAATGGGTGTGGATACAGGCGTCTCGTTTCCTCTGTCGTGGTCATAGCGGTGGTGATGTCATAATGGAATGTGCGTGGATACAGGCGTCTCGTTTCCTCTGTTGTGGTCATAGCGGTGGTGATGTCATAATGGAATGTGTGTGGATACAGGCGTCTCGTTTCCTCTGTCGTGGTCATAGCGGTGGTGATGTCATAATGGAATGTGCGTGGATACAGTCGTCTCGTTTCCTCTGTCGTGGTCATAGCGATGGTGATGTCATAATGGAATGGGTGTGGATACAGGCATCTCGTTTCCTCTGTTGTGGTCATAGCGGTGGTGATGTCATAATGGAATGGGTGTGGATACAGGCGTCTCGTTTCTTCTGTTGTGGTCATAGCGGTGGTGATGTCATAATGGAATGTGCGTGGATACAGGCGTCTCGTTTCCTCTGTTGTGGTCGTAGCGGTGGTGATGTCATAATGGAATGTGGGTGTGGATACAGGCGTCTCGTTTCCTCTGTTGTGGTCATAGCGGTGGTGATGTCACAATGGAATGTGCGTGGATAAAGGTGTCTCGTTTCCTCTGTCGTGGTCATAGCGGTGGTGATGTCATAATGGAATGTGCGTGGATACACGCGTCTCCTTTCCTATGTCGTTGTCCAAACGGTTGTGATGTCATAATGGAATGGGTGTGGAAACTCTGAAATAGGAAACAAAAACTATTAGTAGGAAGTTGGATACTAAAGAAAATAATGATATAAAATGTAATGTGTTAGAGCTTTACAAATAGTTACCAAATACAGAAATGTATTCCTCCTCTCTCTCTCTCTCTATCTCTCTATCTCTCTATCTCTCTCGTAATCGGATGGGTGTGGTATGCTCTCCTCTTGTCTTTGGTCGGCCCTCATCGTCTCCAAAGCCCTTGAGGAAAACGCAGAATGCTGGTGCATTAGGGGAAATATTGCCTTTCTCCTCTCATTATATCTTCTCTGCATTAGGAAATGTGATACAATGCAGACCAGAGAGGCAGACAGATGCAGTCAATGAGACAGTAATGCAGTGTGTTTTCCATGTACAGTGAGTCTGATGGAATTAACCTGAGGTGTGAGATTATCATGTACAGTGAGTCTGATGGAATTAACCTGAGGTGTGAGATTATCATGTACAGTGAGTCTGATGGAATTAACCTGAGGTGTGAGATTATCATGTACAGTGACTCTGATGGAATTAACCTGAGGTGTGAGATTATTATAAACGTCACTCTCCAATTAAAATGAAGCCACTCAATGTTTGTAAAAACTTTGGCCTTTAATATAACTCCCCATGTTGTCAAGTTATTTGGTTATTTAGGAAAACTACAACATGCTAATTAATTATTTTGCTTTATTATTTTGTCTTCGGAGGAAACGCTAACTTCTGTGTCCATTGAAATCAAGGAAAACTTTTATTTACTTGCCTGTAAAAACTGTAATCTTTATTCTGTCTTCTGCAAGCATTCTCACTACAAAGATACTAGCAATGATCTGACAAAGTTGTCGCAACATCCGTACAAAGTAAAAATGCACAACAGAAACCCAACAGTTTCTTCAAAGTCCATTGAAAGTCACTACAAAGCAGAAAACCACTACAAAGTAAATGTAAAGCACAATCAGTAATGAGTATGACAATACAAACACACAACACGTTCACTATAACCTGATTACCGCTTTGTTTATGGACCGAAATACCAGGACCTATGGAAGACAGAAAGTAATGTGGTTGGATTGTCATTAGGGACAGTGTTTGAACTGACAATCAGATTGATGTCATGGCTTTTACTCTTGATTAGATTAATTAAAAGTTTGATTAGCTTTTTGTTGTTGTCACAACAATTTCTGACGCAGCCAATCAGATATTAAATTGTTTGAGTCTATACATAGCGTTTTCATATGAGATGAAGTCCAGGGCTTTCACATTTTATCCATCTGATGAAATCGATTGCAAGTGATCAATTAATTTGTGGTGATAAATAAATACATACATATACAGTTGAACCAGTCAAGTCAATCCCAGAACTTTTGTCGTGAAAATCAAAAAAATGGGTACAGTACAGAGACGGTAGTATCTTTTGACAAATAATTTTATTATTGAAGATGTATGAACCTGGAGCAGTTAACAGCACATTTGCAGTCATGTCAAAACCTCACTTACTGACCTTTCCCTACTTGGAACACCAGATAATCATTGGGACGATATGATGAGAATTCAGACGAACTGGTAACACCTTGATTTTTACGATAATGTCACTACGGACGATCTTCTGCAGGATGTTACGTTTTATTTGAGCCTTAAGTGCCAATGAACACTTAGCTTGTTTGGCCACTTAATCTAAAACCGTGTAGGGCCGTGGATCTGTTGTGCAGATTGTTTAGTATAAAGAGAAGGGTAGAGTGCTTTTACAATGCAAGTCCCCAGTCCCATTTGTAGGCTCGTCTGGTGGTGTTAGCTAGTTAAGCCTATTTCTTAGAAAGACCTCATCAAGTCTGTTGTGTTGCTCCAAACTCGTCATGTGCCGGTTTTGATCAAATTGACAGCATGCCAATTGGCCGGCTCACATATTTGTGGTACTGACGGTTTCTAGAGTGCTTCCTAGAATGTGTTCAATAAATGTCTTCTTCACTTATTGTGTGTCCTTGGATCCTCCTCAGAGCGTCACTAGAACTGGGTTCTGAAGGGTCCACCTGTGGCAAATTCAAATGAGTGGACATGATTTAGAAAAAGCAGACATCAGTTTATATCAGGTCTCGCACTTGTTATTGCATGTCAGCAAAAAGCTTGGTAGACCACTGAGTATTGTGTCGAGGCATAGATTTGGTTATAAAACTATTGCGGAACCATTAAAAGGTTACCGGCAACACGGCACTCAACCAGGCCTTTATGGTATCGTGGCTTGATGGAAGCTACTTCTGAGGAGAAGGCTATTCTGAGAACATGAGCAAACAGATTCAGACAAGACAACACTGGACATGTCTGTGAATGTCCTTGACTAGCCCAGCCAAAGTCCAAACTTTGAAAATCTGTGTGAAAATTGTATCACATCCGACCGGACATAAAAGGACCTGGAACGAAGTTTGGAAAGTATCTGATCCAGGTGTAGAATGAAGAAGCTTGGAAAGTACCTGATCCAGGTTTAGTACGAAGAAGCTTGGAAAGTACCAGATCCAGGTTTAGTACGAAGAAGCTTGGAAAGTACCTGATCCAGGTTTAGTACGAAGAAGCTTGGAAAGTACCTGATCCAGGTTTAGTACGAAGAAGCTTGGAAAGTACCTGATCCAGGTGTAGTACGAAGAATTTTGGAATGTACCTGATCCAGTGTTGAACAAATAAGCTTGGAAGGTACCTGATCCAGGTGTCGAACAAAAAAGCTGGGGAAAGTACCTGATCCAGTGTAGTACGAAGAAGCTTGGAAAGTACCTGATCAAGGTGTGCCAAGCTGGTCATGCTCGCATGAAGAATGGCAGCTCTAATCACCTGCGAAGCCAATAAATTGGCACCAGTCTCAAAAAAGTGTTTTCCTGCTTCATCATTATGGTGTGTTGTGGGTAGATCGATAGAGGCTGTAGGGCAGAACCTGATGCTACAGGTATCCACCAACATAAATGAGAGCAACATTGTCCTCAGGGTGCCAATTTCTCAGGACAGCTTCAACACTCCCAGCTTCAGCTTAGTTTCTACCAGTGTTTCTCGGATTGATGCAACAACGTTCTTCATGAGAGTGGTTTGTGTTCAGCAATGTCTTTGTATGGTATATGTGGGTGAAAGGGATGTACTGTCATGATGTACTGTCATCCCCTGTGATACAGACCACAGAAGACCATGGTAGCCTTTGTAATGTTTCAGCCCTGTTGTTCTTCAGACAGACATGACGCCAAAGTATTTGCCGAGGACCTACGTCCCAAACGTCGTTTAGTTTCTTGGGTAGTGCCCTACTGTCGAACCAGAGCTCTAGCCAGACACGGCGCACGGTGACGCTAACAGGGCTTCATTTGGGACGTCTTGTATTGGGTGAGATGGCGACTCGCTAACCTGTTTATTAAATCATTTGTGTGTTTGGAAACCTGTCATGCCTACCCTGAGCCATGCCAGTTTGTGCTCACCTCCCATTTTCCTCGCTCCTGCTAGTTTTTTTAAGCAATGCTCTCCGTTTCATCCTTCCTTCGTTCCTTCCCTCGTTCCTTCCTTCGTTCCTTCCTTCGTTCCTTCCCTCGTTCCTTCCTCATTTGCTTTTGCCAAGAAAAACATGTTTGATTAATTCCCTCATCCCGCAACTTATTGTTGCCTTAACTCTTTCTTCTATCCATGTCACTGCATCTTTCTGCCTTCTCATTTTCTCTCTCTCCGTCAGTCTCTCTCTCCGTCAGTCTCTCTCTCCGTCAGTCTCTCTCTCCGTCAGTCTCTCTCTCCCTCTTTCTTTCCACACTCCTCTCAATGTGTTGATCTGTGTTTGCCAAGAACAACAGCTTTTGCTGTCAAGGCAACCAGGAGCGCTGCTTTCAGCCATAACGATCTGGAGAGGGGAGACTACTGTGTGCGTAGTGAAGAGACAGAAAAAGGGGGAGAATGGAGGGGGGAGGGAGGGAAGATGTGGGGTGGAGAGGGAGGGAGGGTAGATGGGGAGCAATTAAGGAGATATGAATGGAGGGATGAGAGACTGAAAAAAGTGGAGAGAACTAGTAGGGAACATGCAGGGAGGATGGAGGTTACAGTAAAGTGGTGTCTGATTACCGTAATTGTTCTAGTGAGGATGAAAAGCACCACACATACACGGACACACGGACACATGGACACACAGACACACTAACACACACACAATATTTGCAATAGAAAATGAAACCATAATATTACTTCAGAGCAGTTTATTAGTTAGCCTGGTTCAACACTGTTCTGTTAAAAATGATGTATTTATAATATACACTGTTCTGTTATCTATGATGTGTTTATGATATACACTGTTCTGTTATATATGATGTGTTTATAATATACACTGTTCTGTTATATATGATGTGTTTATAATATACACTGTTCTGTTATATATGATGTGTTTATAATATACACTGTTATGTTATATATGATGTGTTTATAATATACACTGTTCTGTTATATATGATGTGTTTATAATATACACTGTTCTGTTATATATGATGTGTTTATAATATACACTGTTCTGTTATATATGATGTGTTTATAATATACACTGTTCTGTTATATATGATGTATTTATAATATACACTGTTCTGTTATATATGATGTGTTTATAATATACACTGTTCTGTTATATATGATGTGTTTATAATATACACTGTTCTGTTATATATGATGTGTTTATAATATACACTGTTCTGTTATATATGATGTGTTTATAATATACACTGTTCTGTTATATATGATGTATTTATAATATACACTGTTCTGTTATATATGATGTGTTTATAATATACACTGTTCTGTTATATATGATGTATTTATAATATACACTGTTCTGTTATATATCTTATACACTGCCGTTTCAAGGTCCATGTATCAGAAAATACAGTGAAGACATTGTTGATGTTGTAAAGGACTATTGTAGCTGGAAACAGCACTTTTTTATGAAATATCTACATCGGCGTACGGAGGCCCATTATCAGCAAGCGTCAGTCCCGGTTTCCAATGGCATGTGTGTTCGCTAATCCAAGTTTATCATTTTAAATGGCTAATTGATCATTAGAAAACCATTTTGCAATTATGTTTGCAACACTGAAAACTGATTCATGAAGCAATTAAACTAGCCTTTACACTAGTTAAGTCTCTAGAGCCTCTATGCCCCGAAATAAATACTGTTCTGCTGAAACTTGTCAGCCTTTTGTTGTTCCGAGAAATTAGGCTAATCCATGTGAGAAAGTGTATAAGAAGCCTTCCTGTCCATCAGAAGGCAGCATGTGATGCTGGGGAAGCACCTGTCTGACCCGCTGACCATCAGAACCAGCTCCCCAAGGCTGTGTCCTGTCCCCTCTACTCTTCTCCTTGTAAACCAGCAGCTGCACCTCCAGTCACCACAACATCAGCTCCTGATGTTTCTGGATGACACCACCCTCATCAGACTTATTGTTGATGGAGACGAGTTCCCGTAGAGTGGGGGATTGACCACCTGGTGTCCTGATGCGGCCTGATCAACTTGGAGCTCAACGCGCAGAAGACAGTGGAGATGAGAGTGGACTTTAGGAGAAGCCCAGCAGCCTTTTGTCTCATCGTCATGGGTGGCTCCCCAGTCACACTGTGGAGTGCTTTCTCTTCCTGGGCAACACCATCACCCAGGACCTCAAGCTGAACATCACCTCGCTCACAACAAATGAGCAACAGAGGATCTACTTACTGCAGCAGCTTCAGAAGTACAAACCGTCAAAGACTATGATGATGAACTTTTACACTACCATCCTTGAGTCCTTCCTGACCTCCTTCGCCTGGTACCGTCTGCAGAGTGGGTCATTGTAATCTGCCGTCTCTATGCCACCTACACACCTCCAGGACGCTGAGGCGGGTCGCAAAGATCGAGGACGATCCGTTTCACCTTGGAAACTGGTTATTCAGAACTGGCAGAAGGAACATGGCCCCCAGAACCAAACGGACTATAGACTGCTGCCCACATCCACGTTCACACAGACCTTTCACTGGACATTAGCCCCTTACACATTTATTGTAGTCTATTGTCAATAGTTGTTTATTGCCTGTGTAATAATCATTGCAGTAACGGGCCAGAACAAATGCAGTGTTTGTTGTATACAGACTTGGAAACCGAACGCTTTCTAATTCAGACATATTAGAAATTGGACAGGCCTCATTTTCCCGTCAGCTACAACAGCGGTGTGATCAACTTCTGAATCGCAGTGACGTGGAGAGGTTTTTTTGAACACAATTAAAGCCCAGGCAATTAGGTGGAGTTGGAGCGTTGACCAGTTCTCCTCAGTCCTGATAGCTGCAATTATTCCAACTTAATGGTCCCTGCTGTTAGGCTTCAAGCCAACTGACATGAAAGGATCGTGGGTTGTGTGATTTTACATAATCCTGAGGCCCGGGCAAATTTAGGAAACTTGACTTGAGAATTAAGAACTGAAAAACCTGAACATTCCCCAAAGGAATCTCCGGAGATGCTTTGAAATATCATTGGCCTTAAATGCTGGTTTTTGTCGTGAAGATTAATCTTTCATGGCAGCATTTGATCATTTGTCAGATTTTTTATGGAAATTCAAATGAAGTGATTTTAATTTCTCCTCAACACAACATTTTTGGTTCTAGCCAGCGAGGCTAGTTCTCCGAAACCCGTGCCGGACAGCTTTTTCACCTTTTTTCTCCTAGCCTCCTCTGTAAACTTCTGTATTCGTCACAGGCTAACTTGTTGTCCTTTATCCTAACTCTGCTCCTGTGGTACAAATACTTTGCACAGGCTTCGTAACCCAATGTTTTAATATGGTTACACACATGTTACAAGTCCCAGATATTGTTGCCCGGGTGACAGGGCTGTGAATACTCTGTGATTGGCTGTTTAGCCTCCAGCATTACAGGGACCATCACAGGCCTTAACAGTGGTTGACGGGCTCCCGCTTCAGAAAAGGTCAGCTACCTGTCAGTGTCTGTCAAAGTGGGTTTGGGGGGTCTTCTTACCCTGACCAAACAGGAGAGATGTGACCAAACAGGAGAGATGGAGAGAGAGGCCTTGGTGTGTACTATGTCCTGATCGGTGTATGAGACAGAGACTGAGGTCTACAGCAGGCTTGGTGTTTATTAGGGATGGTGTGTGTGTGTGTGTGTGATGGTTTTGATTGTGTTTCATTATCTCAGCCCTCAGGTCAAGCGTCAGTTTCGGTTGCACTTCGATGCACAACACCACCATTACTGTCAAATGAACTGGCCTGGCGTAACCTCCATTAATCTAGGCACCAGGCTCCTTGTGCTCCGACTGGGATTTCCATGTTTGCTCTGTCTACCTCCCAAATTGCTCGTGCAGTACTTTTGATTCCAGTGCCGTGAGTCTGTAGGGAATAGGGCGCAGTTTGGCACGTGAGCAGTGTCAATATTTTTCCAAGCACCACCGATGTCAAGCAATTTTAAATTAAATCTACCAGTCTACGCTTTTGTTGGGTGAGTTGTTTTTTCCGGTTTTCCGGTTCTGTAATAACCGGTGCCTGTATGAGAGTGGGGTTTCATTTGGTTTGCCGGCCGTGTCTGGGAAACACCTCTTCTGAAACACGACTGTGTGTCTTGGGATAGGAAACAAGTCCTAGATATCCACAGTACCTGAACAAAGCATTTCTGACCCTACAGCCAGTGGACATATTATATGCACGTCTCTCTACTTTTTTCCCTGGAAAGGCAGCTTCAATTCCACATTGAAATGTAAAATAGGGAGGACATGAACGGGCAGGAGAAATGCATCGAAAAGCAGAGGGCCGGAACCGTGAAACATGAACGTCAAGAAATATAAAAGCAGAATACCACGCATGCGCCCTGGTTTGGGTATAATAAGATCTGACAAGAGTCCAGCATCAGCAGTTTCCTTCAGAATAGGAACCACTTAGTATCGTAATTTGGCCGCGGCGTTGAGGTTTGTGAGGAGGTTTGTGAGGAGAGCGGCGCGGAGACGTGAAAAGGAAGTCCCATAAACGGACCGCAGCTCTGTGAAGGCTTTGACAACTAAGTAGACGGGATATCTGAGTGATATAACGTCACCCCTGACCCGTAACACGGCCATTCTGATGAATACCATTATTATTTTTATTTTAGACATAGATATTAGATATTTGTCCATAGTGCCATGGTGATCATCACTGGTTTAAATCCCCAAGTTGTGGACAAATCCTTTTGTTCTGTCCTTGAGCAAGACAGTTCATCCGAATTGGTTCCTAGGTCATTGCTGTAAATAAAGTGTTGTTACCATAGCTACATGATAAAAATGAAATCCTTAGTTAGTTATAGTAATGACTGGATTCATTTTCTTGGACCCCAGTGGGTATCAAACACACAACATGGCTTGGCCGTGATAAACCAACTGATCCACCATATTAGTGGTTTATTAATCTGACACAGAACATTAAATAAACAGTACAGAGCAAAGCAAACTATACGATTGACATGTATTTAACATGATGGGGATTACTTTTTTTTATTACTTTCATTTACATGTTACAGGCATACAATTATAAACTGAGTACAAAAACAGTTAATGAACTTGAATGAAAAACAACCGGGGTAAGATAGTTCAGACAAATACAGCAGCTTGATTGTCACATGTTGACTAGACTTGAGGGGGAGAAATTGCATCATGAGCTTTAAGGAGTTTTGTTAGACAGCCCCTTTTTGCCCCAAAGCTCTCTGAATCATATCTGTGCCTCGGCAGCTCAGCTCACAACCTTCCATTTCCATCTATAAAGGAGACTGGGTATTGTATTTTGCTGAGCTCTGTAGGTCTGCCGTTAAAGGGTTTAAGGGCATAGAGATTAATAGAGGTCTTTCATGCAGAGCATAAAGTGGACGGACACAATCTTTGAACTTCACACAGGAGACTTTTCAATAACATTTCAACTTTAAGGCTCGATCATTGAGTCTTAATAGTAAAAAAATTAATTTAATTTAAAAAAATGGATGTTACTGTACTGTATATACATGTTACTGTACTGTATATACATGTTACTGCACTGCTATAAGCTGGATGTTATTGTATTGTATATACATGTTACTGTACTGTATATACATGTTACTGTACTGTATATACATGTTACTGTACTGTATATACATGTTACTGTACTGTATATACATGTTACTGCACTGCTATAAGCTGGATGTTATTGTATTGTATATACTGGTACTGCAGTGCAGAAGGCCATGTATTGATTTGAAATGTATGTCCCATTAACAAATGAAGAGAATTGTAAAAATGGAAATTGAATTAAGACTAACTGCGTCTCGGTGTCTGAAGGCTCCGTAAGACTGTGTGCTGATTGCAACCGTGAAAACGGAAATGTTGTAAAATGGATGAAGTCTTTTGAATCACCCTGAGCCAAGTGAAAAAGACCATGCATGGAGAACAGAAGAAACATCTGAGAGAATGCAGAAGGTTGCACCTGTTCTCATGTATTCAATATTCTCTGTTCATTAGCACTGTAGCGTTAACACGTTTTCACAAGGTTTTTGAATCGATTCGCTTGTCATTACCATACATTTACATAACAATCCTGCTGTTCTGCAAGGACCATGAGCTTATCTGGCCAGTTGATGGAACATCTCCATTCCTTAGTGCTAGAGATCTCCAAGACCCTTCTCCTCTCATTATTATTTATAATGCATTTTATACTTTATAGCCGTCATCAAGTAACTCGAAGTAGATGTTGTTGGGGTTTATTTTCCGGAAGGTTTTCAGAGAAGTGCCTGATGGAATCAACGTGAGGGACCTGGCTTGATGCATGGAGACAGTTGCTCATTGTAATGCAGCTCTTATGGATGCATCCAGGAGTGAGCTGATGCCTGTGGTCTTTAAGAGCACGTCTCCATGTAATTGCCAAACACTGCAGCTCTGTCTTCCCGTAATATATACGCTTATCCTCCTCACTGATCTTAGGCCCGTTTAGCGTTCTCCCCACCAACGGGAAGGTTTGGGATACCAGCGGAAACACATCGTAGGTTGTGTAACTAGGGAACGTTTCCGCCCCAGGAGACACTGATGGACACAGAGACAGATCGTCTGTGCGGGTGTGTCGATCTGAAACATTAGCTTGACATTTCTACTCCCCACGGTGAGGGCCTTTGCAGTCAAAGTCGAGGAAGCGAGTAACTTTCTGGAGACCTTATCATTAACGAAACGTCAGATCTTAACCTTTTTTATTTTCCGAAAGGTTCAATATGTTATGAAATAAAATGGCAGTCTCCAAACTGCAATGGGCTAGAAAGCAGCGATATCGGCCAATAGATCTTTCCGTTTTTGCCCCGCCCGCCTCTTTCGTTAAGACCTGCGTAGTCCTCCCGTTATTATCACGTTTTTTCCCGATTCCAGTAGAGCCGGTTCTCAAAGTTTTGGAGACCTTGAATTCTGATCTGAGGAATTTGTCGAGGGATAACGTAATCTAAGGATTCACAGGGCATTTCTCCTCCCTCGATGATTAGCTGTCATTACACTGTCTTTATATTTAGCTACAGAGATCCAATAGAGATTAATGCCCCGAAATATTCCGGAATTGAAACGACCATATGGCCTCATCTCACCAATCAAACAAACTTTCCAGCATCTGTCATGTTTGTAGTGAGCCAAATACACTGGTTTCAGATCAGTCGATGAACTGACATCAGTTGTCAGTTTCGTGCCCGTCTTCTAAACACAATGAATTCATTGACACCACGTAACAATGAGTAACTGGCGGTTTGAAGAGCTGTCATGAAGTGACGTGAGCCAAGACAGCTGCTCGTCAGCAGCAGGCAGAGTGAACCAGGTCGACCACTGTAGCCTGTCCGGCTTGATCTAACAGGCAGTCAATCAGGCAGACTGCTTGGGTTATTGATTCTATTTTGGAATAAATGACAGTCCTTCAGAACACAAGAGCTCAGGTCTGCAATTTAGCCAAAGCGGGAAACATCTCTCACTGGAGGACATTACTGACGATGCGGAATTCTAGAATTCACTGTTTATCTCGCTCGGCGTTTATGCTGTGTCAGGTGAGTTGACGGGAACAATTTTAAAATGGCAATAAGTTTGCCCAGACACCTGGGTTTGAGAAAGACATTCTCCCAGTTCCTACGTTGGCTTCCGAAGCAGGAATGGTGCCTTGCTGTGAATGAGATACTAGACTTCTCTAATTCAGACCACGTCTCTGATGCTTGGACAGGTCCCCAGAGTGGGTTGATGGAAGGAGAAAGAGAAAAAGGTGGTTGTATTACTATCCATTGCAAGAAGCTGTAATGCACCCAATTTCACTGCTCACAAGACACTGTTGCAGAATTCCTGTTTGGTTTTTGGTTTAAGAAGTCTTTTTTTTAGTTAAGATAACATTTTGTCGTGGTAACTAATCTAAACAGTTAGTACTCCCCCTTAATCCTTGTTGTTCTGTTAGTACTTCCCCTTAATCCTTGTTGTTCTGGTAGTACTCCCCCTTAATCCTTGTTGTTCTGTTAGTACTCCCCCTTAATCCTTGTTGTTCTGTTAGTACTCCCCTGAATCCTTGTTGTTCTGTTAGTACTCCCCCTTAATCCTTGTTGTTCTGTTAGTACTTCCCTTAATCCTTGTTGTTCTGTTAGTACTTCCCCTTAATCCTTGTTGTTCTGGTAGTACTCCCCCTTAATCCTTGTTGTTCTGTTAGTACTCCCCCTTAATCCTTGTTGTTCTGTTAGTACTCCCCTGAATCCTTGTTGTTCTGTTAGTACTCCCCCTTAATCCTTGTTGTTCTGTTAGTACTCCCCCTTAATCCTTGTTGTTCCATTATTACTCCCCCTTAATCCTTGTTGTTCTGTTAGTACTCCCCTTAATCCTTGTTGTTCCATTAGTACTCCCCTTAATCCTTGTTGTTCTGTTAGTACTCCCCCTTAATCCTTGTTGTTCTGTTAGCACTCCCCCTTAATCCTTGTTGTTCTGTTAGTACTCCCCCTTAATCCTTGTTGTTCTGTTAGTACTCCCCCTTAATCCTTGTTGTTCTGTTAGTACACCCCCTTAATCCTTGTTGTTCTGTTAGTACTCCCCCATAATCCTTGTTGTTTCTGTAAGTTGGCCCCGAAAAGTTCCACTCTGTGTAAGTCCAAAATACAGTACCCCAAGGATACCCAGATGGTTGAAGAGCGTAGCAGCCAGGGGTGCTAGAGAAGGGTACCAGCTCCTGTCACCCCGCTAGCAACATCCTGTCACTGGGAGAGCTTCTATCTCCACTTACCATGAAATTACCACATAGAACTGGGTTAGCAGATAAGAAAGAAACGGGGTAAGAGGAAGATGGGTAGAGCAGGATGGGGAGAGGAGGGGAGAGGAGGAGGGGAGGAGAGGAGAGGAGAGGAGGGGAAAGGAGGGGAGAGCAGGATGGGGAGAGGAGAGGAGGGGAAAGGAAGGGAGAGCAGGATGGGGAGGGGAGAGCAGGATGGGGAGGGGAGAGCAGGATGGGGAGGGGAGGAGAGGAGGGGAGAGCAGGATGGGGAGGGGAGGGGAGATAAGTGTGGGGGAACTGGCTATTTCTGTGTAAGGATGAAAAGAAGACAAGATGAAAGAAAAGGGGAAAGAGCAGTGGAGGGGTCCAGGGACAAGCATGTGAAATCCAGGCTATAATTGATTGACATCCAGGCTATAATGGATTGACATCCAGGCTATGATAGACTGACATCCAGGCTATGATAGACTGACATCCAGGCTAGGATAGACTGACATCCAGGCTATAATAGACTGACATCCAGGCTATAATAGACTGACATCCAGGCTATAATAGACTGACATCCAGGCTATAATAGACTGACATCCAGGCTAGGATAGACTGACATCCAGGCTAGGATAGACTGACATCCAGGCTAGGATAGACTGACATCCAGGCTATAATAGACTGACAACCAGGCTATAATAGACTGACATCCAGGCTATAATAGACTGACATCCAGGCTAGGATAGACTGACATCCAGGCTATAATAGACTGACATCCAGGCTATAATAGACTGACATCCAGGCTAGGATAGACTGACATCCAGGCTAGGATAGACTGACATCCAGGCTATAATTGGTGTGTGCGTGTTGTCTTCGGCGCTCCTGGAGAGTGTTCAAAACACACAGCCTTGATAGTTTCACGAGGTCAACATCTCCCTCTGGTTCAGATCAGGACCATAAGAGCAAGGTGATAGTGAAGATAGATAAGAATAGGCCTTGCTCTTTGTGCGTTAAATTCCCAGAGCGGACTAGTGCAGAAAGTGTGCACTTATTTGAGTGAGTGGCCCTGAACAAGAGCATCTACTGAACTAATTAAATGAACATAGTATATGTAGGGATATAAAAGTAGATGTAGGGACCTGTAAATACAGGGACGCACATGCAAGGATACACACAGACACTCAATTTTACTCACCAGTTGATCTTTGGACGAATAATCTGTCCTTTTCACGTTAGATATTTCTCAGCTGCAATATGATTGGTCACAATCCTAATTAAGGCGGAAAAATTATCAGAATCTGTCCCTCCAGGAAAATCATGTTGAAACTTACATTTCAGAACTATTTCCACTTCCGTCCAGGACCCAAACAACAACAAACCCAGCACTGGCTTAGAGCCAAAACAGACCAAGGTCACGTCAACACAGCCTCTAAATATCTCTCTCTCTGTCCTCCAGACGTATCTGTCTGTTCCTTGGCCTGGAAGCGTCATTTCTCTTCACCCTTCACGGCCATGTTCAGCAGGTGTCAGCCTTTTGCACAGGGCCTGGATCCCAAACAGCGCCCTCTAATTTAAATTAGTGCACTAGATATCAGTATGCTTTGACTCTCCGGCGCCTAGACAGTGCTGGTAGATTTACTGCTTGTGATGGTCGTTGCCTTTGGCTATGAAGTGACTGCATGTGCAACCGGGTCGTTGTTTTTGAAAATGTAATTAAGATATACATCTCTGTATATACATCAACTGTATATCCATCAACTGTATATCCATCAACTGCATATCGCCGGCGTGTTTGGGAAATGTGTACACCAAGGTCCCCTCAAACGTTACAGCCTTCTTTATGTATAAGCTATGCTGTTTGCCGCCTTTGACAGGAACGCGTTTAGTTGTAATAATTGAGATGCTTAGTGTTGGGCATTGTACTGTATTTTTCCTTGACAAGATCACTACTTGACATGAAGTTCTGCCATTCTTTGCCAGTGGGGCTAGAGCAATAGTAGACTGGGGACATATCTACCCATTTCTTCCCTTGAGATCTCCATATTTTATCAGAAAAAAATCTGCCCACTGGATCTGAAAATGAGAAATGTCCCCATTACCCCCTTGGGCTGGAAAAGACTGGAGCTAATTTACATCAAATTCTGTGTGTAACTGCCTAGTCGAAGGCTGAAGGTCCCTGTGTAGTTGTCTAGTAGCAGACTGGTGCTGGCAGGTCTGTGTGTAGTTGTCTAGTAGCAGACTGGTGCTAGCAGGTCTGTGTGTAGTTGTCTAGTAGCAGACTGGTGCTAGCAGGTCTGTGTGTAGTTGTCTGGTAGCAGACTGGTGCTGGCAGGTCTGTGTGTAGTTGTCTAGTAACAGACTGGTGCTAGCAGGTCTGTGTGTAGTTGTCTAGTAGCAGACTGGTGCTAGCAGGTCTGTGTGTAGTTGTCTAGTAAAAGACTGGTGCTAGCAGGTCTGTGTGTAGTTGTCTAGTAGCAGACTGGTGCTAGCAGGTCTGTGTGTAGTTGTCTAGTAGCAGACTGGTGTTAGCAGGTCTGTGTGTAGTTGTCTAGTAGCAGACTGGTGTTAGCAGGTATGTGTGTAGTTGTCTAGTAGCAGACTGGTGCTAGCAGGTCTGTGTGTAGTTGTCTAGGAGCAGACTGGTGCTGGCAGGTCTGTGTGTAGTTGTCTGGTAGCAGACTGGTGCTGGCAGGTCTGTGTGTAGTTGTCTAGTAGCAGACTGGTGCTAGCAGGTCTGTGTGTAGTTGTCTAGTAGCAGACTGGTGTTAGCAGGTCTGTGTGTAGTTGTCTAGTAGCAGACTGGTGTTAGCAGGTCTGTGTGTAGTTGTCTGGTAGCAGACTGGTGCTGGCAGGTCTGTGTGTAGTTGTCTAGTAACAGACTGGTGCTAGCAGGTCTGTGTGTAGTTGTCTAGTAGCAGACTGGTGCTAGCAGGTCTGTGTGTAGTTGTCTAGTAGCAGACTGGTGCTGGCAGGTCTGTGTGTAGTTGTCTAGTAGCAGACTGGTGCTAGCAGGTCTGTGTGTAGTTGTCTAGTAGCAGACTGGTGCTAGCAGGTCTGTGTGTAGTTGTCTAGTAGCAGACTGGTGCTAGCAGGTCTGTGTGTAGATGTCTAGCAAAGTTTCTGTGTCGTTGTGATGTAGTGAGCTAAAGCAGTGACTGTCACCAGACTAGCCTGATGTGACTGTGACTGCATATCATCTTAAGTTCTGCACAGATTCACTCTAGTATGTATACACCCTGTGTCTGTTGGTTTTCTAATTCTTACTGTTTTGTCTATCCCAGCCCACCAGCGAGGAGGACCTGTGTCCCATCTGCTACGCCCACTCCATCTCTGCCGTCTTCAAGCCCTGTTCACACAAATCCTGCAAGTAAGTTACCAACAATTTATTGCTTTTGAAATTATAGCTTTTTTTATTATATATGGTCTATAATTACTAGTACTGTCACACGATACATTTTTGCTCCATTTGTAAATTATTTGTAAATTATTTTTTATAAATACTAGTAACGGTCGGGATATTAATTTTACTATTGTGCCTAGTCACCATTTACCGCTGAAAACTGGATTGGTTAAATGTTATACGGTTGGTTTTATGTTTCTTTAGGGACACATACATTTTTAAATTGAATAAATAAAACCATTTTGCATGAACACACATGCACGAACACACATGCAGGAACACACATGCAGGAACACACATGCACGAACACACATGCACGAACACACATGCACGAACACACATGCACGAACACACATGCACGAACACACATGTACGAACACACATGCAAGAACACACATGCAAGAACACACATGCAGGAACACACATGCAGGAACACACTTGCACGAACACACTTGAACGAACACACATGCACGAACACACATGCACGAACACACTTGCACGAACACACATGAACGAACACACATGCACGAACACACTTGCTCTCACTTGTCACCTCTGTTATAACCAGCGTCAGCATTGGTTTGGAGAATTAGCATATGGTGACATGTGAATGCCTCTCAACCCTGTCGCTGGCAGTGCTGAGTAATGGAGTGCATATGATTACATTCATGTTTTATTGGGGAATTACAGTAAACCATCTAGCAAAAGTCACGGGCCCATATCTAAATTGAACCATCTGTTTTTAGTTAATGCTTTACGCTGCCGTTCAATGGTTTGTGTGGTGCTGATTAAAGAAGCGATCATTCTGAGAAGGCCAATCCATGCAAGAAATTACCAATAAACTCAAGGTCTAGTACAACACTGTGTACTACTCCCATCACTGAGCAGCGCAAACTGTCTCAAACCAGAATAGAAAGAGGAGTGGGAGGGCCCGGTGCACAACTGAGCACGAGGACAAATACATTAGTGTGCCTAGTTTGAGAAACAGACGCCTCACAGGTCCTCAACTGGCAGCTTAGCAGCTGCAAAACAGTGAAGAGGCGTCTCCGGGATTCTGGGCTTCTAGGAGAAAGACATATCTCCTACTGGCTTATAAGAAGAAAAGACAAGGATTGGCAAACGAACACAGACATTGGACTGAGGAAGATTGGAAAAAAGTCTCTGGAGAACCAATGAAAAGACATGACGCTATCTGTCAAGAAGGGCGGAGGCAATGTGCTGGTCTGGGGATGCTTTGGTGATGTGAGAGATTTGTACAGGGGGAAAGGGATCTTAAAGAGGGAAGTCTTTCACTCTATTTGCAACGCCATGCCATACCCTTTGGACGGCCAATAAACCTTCAGTTTATGCAGGCTTCAGCAAACCAGTCTATTGGCAATTTCTTGCATGGATTGGCCTTCATAAAGCCTTGATAAGAGGCAATTTCCCCCAACATCAGGACAAAGACTCAACGCACAAATCCAAACTATGCAGGAACCATTGGATCTCAACGCTATTGAGCTGTTCTGGGAGCAGCTTGACCATATGATATGTAAGAGGTGCCCATCAAGCCAATCCAACCTATGTTAGGAGGTGCTTCAGGAAGGATGTGAGATCTTTTCAGATTACCTGAACAAGTTGACAACTAGAATGCCAAAGGTCTGCAAGGCTGTAATTGCTGTTACTTGAGGATTCCTCGACAAAAGCAAAGTTTGAAAGATACAAAAGGATTTTGATTTAAGAATATTATGTCTAACCATGTCAGTTACTGTATTATCTATTAATTTTGCTGTGTCCTATTCAAACTCATCTCGGGTATGTTTGTTAATGGAAAACACAGACATTTCTAAGTGACGTCAGGCTATTAAACGGTATTGCATACTGCTGTATGATAATAACAATCTGACCACACGGGGGCGATGTGTCGGTAGTAAATATGCATGTTTGTACCCGTGGCAATGTTGAAAATGCATGGGGACTGTGTATTTAATGTCTATATATATATATATATATAATAAACAGCATATACACCATATTACCATATTAATACATACTAGTACTGACTATATAGTACCATATAATACATACTAGTACTGACTATATAGTACCATAGAATACATACTAGTACTGACTATATAGTACCATATAATACATACTAGTACTGACTATATAGTACCATAGAATACATACTAGTACTGACTATATAGTACCATATTAATACATACTAGTACTGACTATATAGTACCATATAATACATACTAGTACTGACTATATAGTACCATAGAATACATACTAGTACTGACTATATAGTACCATATAATACATACTAGTACTGACTATATAGTACCATAGAATACATACTAGTACTGACTATATAGTACCATAGAATACATACTAGTACTGACTATATAGTACCATAGAATACATACTAGTACTGACTATATAGTACCATATAATACATACTAGTACTGACTATATAGTACCATAGAATACATACTAGTACTGACTATATAGTACCATAGAATACATACTAGTACTGACTATATAGTACCATATAATACATACTAGTACTGACTATATAGTACCATATAATACATACTAGTACTGACTATATAGTACCATATAATACATACTAGTACTGACTATATAGTACCATATAATACATACTAGTACTGACTATATAGTACCATAGAATACATACTAGTACTGACTATATAGTACCATATAATACATACTAGTACTGACTATATAGTACCATATAATACATACTAGTACTGACTATATAGTACCATAGAATACATACTAGTACTGACTATATAGTACCATAGAATACATACTAGTACTGACTATATAGTACCATATAATACATACTAGTACTGACTATATAGTACCATAGAATACATACTAGTACTGACTATATAGTACCATATAATACATACTAGTACTGACTATATAGTACCATATAATACATACTAGTACTGACTATATAGTACCATATAATACATACTAGTACTGACTATATAGTACCATATAATACATACTAGTACTGACTATATAGTACCATATAATACATACTAGTACTGACTATATAGTACCATATAATACATACTAGTACTGACTATATAGTACCATATAATACATACTAGTACTGACTATATAGTACCATAGAATACATGTATCATCATGCATTATTGTAACCTCCTCCCTCTTTATCTCTCACCTTTGCCTCTCTCTCCTCCACACACTTTCCCCTCTCTCTCTCCCCCTCTCTCCCTCTCCTTTCCCTCTCTCTTCCACACACTCTCCCTCTCTTTCTCTCTCTCTTCCACAAACTCACTCTCCCTCTCTCTCACCCCCTCTCTGTTTTTGTCTTCTCCAGAGCCTGCATAAACCAGCATCTGATGAACAACAAAGACTGTTTCTTCTGCAAGGCCACCATCACCGGAGTGGAGGACTATAGCAAGCCAACTGCCTCTTAACACCCCCACACACACACACACATACACCATAAACACCCACACACACACCACAAACTACAATGAACCCAATCACAGACACACACACACTCACGCATTCCACAGATGCGAACACACACACACACACACACACACACACACGTGGGTACAAACACAAATACACACTCAGCTCATCAAGTACAGTTTTTCTTTCACTCAGTCCTCAGACTCCTACATGTTTATCACCAGAACAAAGCCATTAGACCTTGTTTGACGAATGACCTTTGAACCTCTTGGAGCAGGCCGGCAGCCATGTCAAATGGGGACAGGGATACGTGACACGTGTCTGCAGCGATAGGCGGAAACCAAACAGAGTGTGTACCACCTGATAGGCTGAACCAAAAAGGGTGTGTGCCACCTGATAGGCTGAACCAAACAGAGTGTACCACCTGATAGGCCGAACCAAACAGAGTGTGTGCCACCTGATAGGCTGAACCAAACAGAGTGTACCACCTGATAGGCCGAACCAAACAGAGTACCACCTTATAGGCTGAACCAGAAAGGGTGTGTACTACCTGATAGGCTGAACCAAACAGGGTGTGTACCACCCTGATAGGCCGAACCAAACAGGGTGTGTACCACCCTGATAGGCCGAACCAAACAGGGTGTGTACCACCTGATGGGCTGAACCAAACAGAGTGTGTACCACCTTATAGGCTGAACCAGAAAGGGTGTGTACTACCTGATAGGCTGAACCAAACAGGGTGTGTACCACCCTGATAGGCCGAACCAAACAGGGTGTGTACCACCCTGATAGGCCGAACCAAACAGGGTGTGTACCACCTGATGGGCTGAACCAAACAGGGTGTGTACCAGTGGAGATGGAGTAGGTCTGTACAACAGGCAGTCAGTGTTGTCCTGCTGTTCTCAGTACATGTTCTATGTACATGTTCTCAGCACATGTTGTCAGAACTATGTACATGTTCTCATTACATGTTGTCATTATATGTAACAGATGACTCATGCCATACCATATCCAGGGCCTCCCTGTCCATAATATCTACTTGACTCTCATTGGTTCTCCTCCAGGCTCCAATCAGATGGCCCGGTCAAACCTGATTTCAGTTTATGCTGTCTGCCATTGAAATGTTGATAGCCGCATTTCAAACGAGCGCTAGGGCTGATGGGAAAACTTTGCCGATACAGATGGGGCGGGCCGATAGGTCTCAGGCTTGTCAGGCGACGCAGCTTCTCTTAAATTCCCCCCTCTCCACTTTCTCCCGTTCTCCCATTTTTCTTCTTTCTCTCCCCCCTGTTCACACTTTCCCATCATCATAACATGACATCCAATCAAGGACAACCTTGGAGTTCTCGTATACTGAATGTATATATCCCCATCAGCGGTCTATTCCCTTCACAGTGTTCCTACTTCTTCACTGGCCCTTTCCCTATGGTCAGAGGTAGTGTGCTATTTGGGACACACGCTATGGATAGTAACTCACCTTAAGGTGACCTTTTGGCTGTGCTCCATCCTATCTGTCGGCCACACCTGGCCCGTGGGAGATGATCCATTGTGAACACCTGAACGTCTGTCTCCACTGACAGGAGTCTTTCAGAGGACCCCTGACCAGAGACGGCCGATATGTGAGGTACCGTGGGGCAGACTTTCACAACGCCGTCTCTAAAGGACTTTTGATACTGCGCTAACTACAATGGACTTCTTTGCTAACTGTTTTGTCCTTGTACGGTTGAGTAAAAAAAGGGAAGAAAGCCTAATAAAAAACAATCATTTTGCCATTAATGCACCAATAAACTTCTAATGGAAAGCTACCATGTCATCAACAATGATATTTGGACCCGGTTGTCCTGCCCAAACTGATTGGACATAATTCTCTGACAGGAAGGTCACTCCGTTGTGCTAGACAGCGCATTCAGGACTCTCAGAACTGAACAATGGCATTGTTGCAGTATTCTATAAATTTAACACGGTCTCCCATTGACCAATGGGAGAGAAGATGTAATGTTTGCCACCATGGGGAGTAGATCATATAGCGCACATCATTGATTTCTCTATACACCAAATGGCATTTCAATGGAGAAGGTGGGGTAGATTACGGTTTTGTGGTTGTTGTCCAAATAGAATCCCACACAATGTAGAATATTTAGGATACAGTTCTATATGGTTGTTGTCCAAATAGAATTCCACACAATGTAGAATCTTTTGGATACAGTTCTATATGGTTGGTGTCCAAATAGATTTACTGTGGTTCTAGAATCTGTGGGATAACACTCAATTGGGTCGATGTGGATATAGAATCCTATACAATCTAGGTTTTACAATATACAGCACAGAATTTTATATCTGTGCGATCTGCATTAAATAATATGAAGTCATACAACATTAAATAAATATTTGAACTTATCTGATTGTTGTTACAGGGTGATTGTGTGTGTGTGTGTGTGTGTTTAAGTGATGGAGAAGTGCCCAGGTTAGGCTATATTGCTCTGTTGGGGGTTTAGGGGTTGGATAAGCAATGTGAAAACTGGACTGGTGATTTCTATTTTTTCTTGGGTTGAATAGGGAGAAATGGAATGCTTGTTGGGTTTTCTTTGTATTTGGAGATTGGGAATGCACGTGTATTGATAATGTTACAGCAGTAAATTATTTATCCTAAAGCAGTTGACTACTGTGGTTTTTGGCAGAAAACAGAGTGAGGTGTGTGTGTGTGTGTGTGTGTGTGTTCACAAACTCCATTGAGAAACCTATTTGTCTGAATGTATTTCTTATTTGGTGCAGTTAAATGGATAAAATTGCCCATTCATGTGGAGATGACATGAACTTTGTTAGGAAATGTAGCAGCAAGCACTTGCCTGTTTGGATACATTGATTTCTGCTGCCAGGTTCAAAACTTCAAGGCCATGATGCTTTCAGACACAGTCCATTCAACTCACAGGGACCTTAGCTGGTATGGGAGACATTTCTATACTTCAACTAAGAAAGTGCAAAGAAAATGAATACATTTTAAAATAACCACTAATCAAAGAAAACATTACAAAAGACAAAGTTTCCAAAGAAAGGCAGTGTACAAAGTTGTGACGATGTACGAATAGTGTACGAGTTGTGGTAAACAGTTTCAGTCTCAACACACACACACACCCACAGCAGTGGCTGTGCCTGAGGAGTTCCAGCCCAAACATCACAGCACCAACCAATGTTCTCAGCTCTCTCTACCCTTTGTTGTCAACTCTCTGTATCCACTGCCAAACTAACCCTGTCACGCCAAGCGTTACAAGGCGCCACCCTGAGCAGCCATTCTCTGGTCTCTCCACCCGTCTCTGCACGTCCGCTCGGCCAGCTCCTGGTTCTGTGGGCAGCGATTGTCCAGTTCTAACAGATATCTCTGCAGGCTTACAGAGACAAGAACGTGTTTGTTCTTTGCTCATCCACACTGAGTAACAGCATGAAACATGTCAGACGAGGACATCTGAAAACACAGAACACTGAAGTTGTTTGTGTTTGGGCAGGCTATGCTAATTCCCTGGATCTACGCTCCCTCGGACGTTCTCTTGTGCATGGCAGAAACTGAACTTCAACCAACCATCATGGTTTTGAAAGAGATTTAAGAGTTATAGGAAATGAAAAGCGATTATGGGAGAAAATGAAATACGAGAGGAACAGACTGAAGAGTATGCATACTTGTAGCTCGTACTGTAATTGTCTTGAATATACAAATGTATATTAACTGAAGATCTCTCTTGATTTTGATGCTTTGCTTCTCATTGTCTTTCTCCTCTCGTGTTACTCTCTGACGTTGTGACCAAAGGTTTTGTTAGAGGAGTTCTTCCGGTAAATTGCGGTTAAAGTAGTTAACAGATAATCCAGTTAATCAATTGAATAAATATTGAACAACTCCAGAATCAACAACTACAGTCCCTGTGAGGGATAAAAACCCACTCTTCATCGTACATTTGTTTCAGATACACATAGCTACAACTACTGTTCTGATACAGACGTTGAGAGCGTAGGTGAAAAATGAAGCTTTGTGTATCTCTGATGGTGTTGCTGTTCTGCTGCCATGTCGTGATCCCAGAGAGTTTCGAGGTACATCCTGTGCTGAATGAGGCTCCCACCACAGGAGAGGCAATGGGTACCTGCCAACCCGACATGTGTGACCTGCTGTGGAGGCTTCGAATCATGGAGAGCAGGCTCACAGCTGCAGAGAACCAGGTGAAAGATCTACAGAGAGACAACCAAGGTAACACACGACTTCTGCGATTTAAGACTCGTCCCAATAAAACCTCTGTGAAATGAGAACTTCAATTTATAGACGAACGGCGGAGACGTGCTGATTCCAATTGTGCTTTGCTCAACACTGAAATGCAGGATTTTTGCTTAGTTGATGTAGGGTTTAGGGTTTCTATAATTTACATTTGATTTGGAACTACATGCTGAACACCACCGGCATCTCTGCAGAGCTTATAGATCAACTGAAATACATGGAGACCAGACTGACAATCGGCGAGGGACAGGAGGACACTATGAGAATGTCCTCGATGTTCATTAGTCAATAGCTGGGCCATACAGAAAAGATCTCAAATGGATTCACAACCTTTCCGCTTGTTCCACATTTTATTGTGTTGCGAAATTAATTCAAAATGCTTTTAATTAGAAGTTTGATCAACAAATAAAGGAAATAATGTCACAGTCAAAAATATCATTTTATAGTTGTTCTAAATAAATGACAAATACCAAACAGAAAATGATTACTTGTGTACATATAACCTACTTGTTTTTTTATTATGTGTGATGTTAGGCTTGTGTGAATTGTAGCACTTCTGGCCGTTCTGGCCACAAAGCTCTATTTTAGTCCCATGTTATTTGCAGACAGACAGAGTGGTTTATTAAAGGGGGTGAATACATATGCCACCAATAATTAAATATATTTGCAGATTACAATCTAATCAAATCCTTTTGACGCCATGTGGTAACACAATATAATGTAGAAAAGTCAGAGTGAGATGAATAATAGCCATTGTGATTTAACAAAATGAAGTTTATAATGATTGCCCTTTCATGCCAAACAGGAAAAAATGTAGCGTTCTCAGCTGGATTTGGGGGTGCTGGTTACTATGGACCATTCAACACTGACATCACTCTAGTGTACCCTGAAGTGTTAACCAACTTTGGCAACGCTTACAACGCGGCAACAGGTAAAGTCCAATGAGTCCACCCCATCGCTCTATCAGCGAATATACTCCTCTATCTGTCTTTACAGTCTCTATAAAAAGCAGAATAAATACATGATCTATTTCCATAATAATATTGCTAGACATTGCCAGCGTACTCTACGAATCTGATGTTAATTGTCCTTCCTCTCAAATTAAACTATATATTAACCAAAGTGTTCTCATGTAGGGGTCTTCACGGCACCAGTGGCTGGAGTTTATCACTTTACCATCTACCACCATTCCGGAGCAAGCCGGCGCTCCGACTCGATGCTGTACAAGAACCAGGACCTTATAGCGTTTATTTCTGCTCTGAACACGGACGGGTCTTACAATGGATCTAATGGCGTCATACTGCATCTGGTGCCGGGTGATGTGGTGTACATCCGTCTGAAGGCTAATTCATGGATCTGGGACCACCAGAATCACGTCAGTCACGACGGCGCTAAAGGATGGTGCCACTTTAACGGCATCTTGCTGTTTGCCGTTTAAACCGGTCCTTAGTCAACTCAAGTAGTATTGGCATCCTTTAAGAAAGAAGCGGAAGTTTATGCATAAAATAAACAACGCAAACAATAAGAAATATTTCAGGAGGTTGTTCATGGCACAGGAAAGCCAAGTAAGCTTTCATTGAAAAAAAATAAAAAATCTTCATAATATGTCTATATGTACGGTGGCGTATTGCTGCCAAGTAAAAAAAAAAGGACGGGAATTTGTCTCTCACTGCTTAAACAATGTATTCTATTTACTCCGGAACATTTTCGTAACACTCGGTCGTTCAGTACAACGTAGCAGCTGGTATCTTCTAGCCTGGGAGCTGGGGTCCTATAGCCTGGGAGCTGGGGTCCTATAGCCTGGGAGCTGGGGTCCTATAGCCTGGGAGCTGGGGTCCTATAGCCTGGGAGCTGGGGTCTTATAGCCTTGGAGCTGGGGTCCTATAGCCTGTGAGCTGGGGTCTTATAGCCCGGGAGCTGGGGTCCTATAGCCTGGGAGCTGGGGTCCTATAGCCTGGGAGCTGGGGTCTTATAGCCTGGGAGCTGGGATCTTATAGCCTGGGAGCTGGGGTCTTATAGCCTGGGAGCTGGGGTCCTATAGCCTGGGAGCTGGGGTCTTATAGCCTGGGAGCTGGGATCTTATAGCCTGGGAGCTGGGGTCTTATAGCCTGGGAGCTGGGATCTTATAGCCTGGGATGTAGGCTCCTAGCTGGCACAACACCTTCTTGGGCTTTAAGGGTGTGGTTAAATGTGTTGGGGCCTGTGTATGTGTTTGTCCCTAGATGTGTTGTCCCAAATTCAGGAAACTAAGATTGTTTCCAAATCCCATATGATTCTAGACTCCATCCGAGCTTCGGGTTCTCTACTAAACGCTCCATATCTCCAGTGTGGTCTCTTCTCACATTGGACCGTGGCGCGGCACAATGCGAAACACAAGCTGTTTGGAGAGCGCAGGGTTTTATAGATCCACTACAGAAATAACCACCCCAGAGTAATGAGAGGGGGAAGAATGCAGAGGAGGAGGAAAAGGAGAACGATACCTCATCCGTCCCCCTCCCTCACCTCCCTCACCTCCCTTTCCCCATCTCGCCTCCTCCCTCTAGCCCTGTCCTCCACACTGGTTAAGCCACATAGGCTGAGTCTTCTGTGCCTCCTTCCTACAGGGTAGTGATGATGGTCTGTGGTTATACATTAAGTATTACACCTCCCCTCTACAGGGTAACACCTCCCCTCTACAGGGTAACACCTCCCCTCTACAGGGTAACACCTCCCCTCTACAGACAAACTCTTCACTTCTCCACAGATAACCCCTCCCATCTCCACAGGTAACCCCTCCCATGTACAGGGTAACTCCTCCTTTATCCATATGGTAGCTCCTCCCCTCTATATGGTTACCCCTCCCCTCTCTACGTGGTAAACCCTCCCCTATCCCCAGGCTTACCAATTGCAGAATGTGAAGGTAACCAAGGGAGACAAAGGTTGAAGCAGGGAGGGGGGGAACATAGATTAGGTGCGGAAGATTACAGAGAAGGTTGAAGAAGAAGAAGAAATTGAAGAGAGGAGAGAAGAGAAGATTGAAAGAGGAAGAGAGAATGGTGGAGGGAAGAGAGATGATCGGGGGAGAAGAAGGGAGGAGGGAATGAGGACTACTACCTTAAAGGGTATCAGGGACTTGTGTTCTCCATTGTCCTCCCTCCCTTCTCCTGGTGGTGACCTGTGTGTATTTATAGGGGAATATAAGCCATCTGGTCCGGGAAGGCCCCCATATTGATCCGTAACATGACCTGTCCACCCCACACTAACCCCCAGCGGCCCCCAGGGGCCCATCAGAACACACAGAGGAGGAGCACCTGGAGTTTTCTACCCCTCAGATACATAAAGGACCAGGAGCTTAATATCTCCCCCATAGCCTGTGTTCAGACAGCCTCAGTCAGATCATTATCCTACACTAATTAGTCTCTTAGTCTCAGAATGGGACAACAGCAAAGCACTGATATAATACATCGAAAAATGCAGAAATTAAAACAACATCCTATTATCAGATTCCATTGACTTGACTTTATGACTTTTAATTCAGTTAGAGTAACTAGGTCCTGGAGTTGAAACCTTTTCTGCAGTCTAGTCGGCGCGGAGAAAAGACAAAAGCCTTCTTGCTCAACTCAGTACAAATTCTTTAGGACCAGTCATAATCATGATGTGATGAGACCGTAACCCATACAGACAGATAAATAGCAGGGGAGTTTACCCAGAAAAGACTTAGATAGATGAAAACGCAGCAGTGACTAAGCAGACTTATCAACTTTTGGTGTTCACAGTGCACTAACTGGCGGTTCTCTGAACACATCCACCCAGAATGCATTGTAACTTCTGTCCCCGCTGTAACATTTGTTCACCGCCGTGGCAGATATTGTTGCTTATTTCAAGCATTTATTTCATACTTTTTTATGTCTAAAATTTGATTTTTAGGTGTTGAGTCGTGACATTCAGGTCTTGTTAATCACCCAGCAACAAAGCGAGGCCAAAACTCAAGAATAGCTTTAATTAGGAATGTATGGTCATTAATGCATGTGAAATAGGTATGAAATTCTGCACTGGTGGGGAAACACAGAGCAAGGAGTTGTTTATCTCCAAATCTCCATCACTGAATCACTGTCTGCGGTTCTGTACTGAGCTGCATCTAATAGGTAAAAGAAAATCCTGCCTAATCAGATGGTCGACATAAGTGAAGCACAAACTGATCAATCATATAACTTCGCTCATCCGAATCAGGTTGACAGCATGAAAGCACAAAAAACAAACATTTCCTGTAACATCAAATATGACAATCTCTATGACAATGACTTTGGGGCATCGTTAAAGGCTTCTGTAGGCGTCATTTGGCTTGGATTAGGGGGTCGACAACAATATATCTTGCAAAATATGTGTCACTATTTTCTGCTCAACGGGTTTAAAACCCCAATATTCTGTTTAAATATTATGTATTATTACTGGAGTACACCATATGTAATAGGGTACAATTTGGAGGGCGTCCTGTACCCCTCGTCCTACAATAGCCTCTTGTGTACTAACCTTCATCGAACCAGAAATAAGTGGACGACCAGTTCCAGTCTGTGTTTTTCTCTCATTGCAACCCTCTAATCAGGGACTTATTTAGACCTGGGACCCCAGGTGGGTGACATAAATAATAATGAGGTAGAACAGAAAACCAGCAGGCTCCACCCCTCGCAGAGTGAGATTGGAATACCCCTGTGTCTACCCCTAACACATATCATATGCCTTCATGTGTGGGTTGGCGCTGTTCTACTGTGATGCAGAAACAGCCCCACTTACTGGCTGACCCACACTGCATGTCTGAACTGACAGAGCCGGGATGCTATAGCTGGTCAAACATATAATGGGGATGTGTCTCCACCTAGTGGTCTTAGTTGTGTGCTGCAGTATTTCCTCAATTTGTCCCACTATGTCATACTTTATAACCCATTGCCTTTTCTGCTAGGATTAGAACAGGTTATGCAACCGAAGTCAGGCCGGGACATCCCGTAACCAAACTAGGGTTTAAATCACACAGTAGAAGGACAACAATGCAGACCCCAAGTTATGTTCATATGGTTCATTTAACGCTACAAATTAGCACTCGATAACAGGTCTAACAGAGGCCCTGAGAGGTGTGCAAAACATCTTAACAAGATTGGAGGAGGCGGTTAATCCGAGGATGGCATCTCCTGCCGCACTTAAAAAAAAATGTATACTATTTTTTATTATAAAAAACCTGAAGTGCGAACAGTTAGTTCAAATGTGATAACAGTTAGTGTAAATATCCCACAGATGGTTACACCCCTTCATTGTGATTGTATTGGAAGCTAGCTAGAAAGTATGATACAGAACAGCTGAGTCTGCATTATCAACGTGACAACATTGTATTATTTGTCTGACAAATGTTCAGTTTCGGACAAGTATGTTTCCATACCGTTCATACGGTCTACCCTTTTAATGATATTTGTCTAATCAGTGTATGTATTTAATTATTTTGATTCTACAATAAAAAGATAATTGCACTTTCTTTTCTTGAATTCTTTGGAACAGCAGACTGTTCGCATTGACAGAAACTGCACTAGTTCGGAGGAATTGGCCACAAGGTGGTGCTGTTGGTCGACATTCCCCACATATTGGCACATTTAATTATGTCATTTATTTCTACTTGCCATTCCATCTAGCCCCATGTATATAAATAGTGAAAAAGTGTGCAGCAGCTATTAGCCAACATGGCTAAAAATAGAAGACTATGCATAGAAACAGGGGCACTTCTTTTTATTTGTACAGTCCAGAAACTTTAGATGTAACACTCAACTACCAATCACAACAAAATCACTATTTACTGAGTTCTCAATCTCAAAATAATCATTAAGCCCTTGACGTGTAAAAAAGTAAGTAAACAAAGCATCAATCCATCCAAAATACAGCATGTATATCTCTTTAGTATGTACAGATTTTTTATTGTGTGTGTGTTCAATACTTTCTCTTGGCGACCTGCCTTGAAGTTAAATTCAAAGGGATAGAAAATGTAATAAATACAATTGAAATATACAATAGGGCATTTCATCACTAATACCATAATAAAAATCAGTTTTGCAGGAATCTGTGCAGCAATACATAAGGTTATAAGACTTCACCGAATGATAGCAACAAACATGTTCAACATTCCTCAATCCATATAAATCCTCCAAAATACTGTAAACACTGTATAAAGGAATCTGCTTATTCAAATCGCCATCACTTTGTTAAACTCATGCCAGAATCTGCCATTTCAGTGGACGTTCACAGCAGACAGAAGCCCCAGGCTTCAGGATAGACCATTCCATGTGTGTTTGTACACACGCGTGTGGGTGAGCAGACATGTGTTCCCAGGCTTGTATGTGGCTAATAGTTCATCCGTATGGCAAGCAGAGTCAGGGTTACCAAGAGGAAAGGTCAACATTAAAGAGAGGGCATGTGGGTGTGTCCAGACTTCAGATGTGGGTGTGTCCAGACTTCAGATGTGGGTGTGTCCAGACGACTAACGTGGGTGTGTCCAGACTTAAGATGTGGGTGTGTCCACCCGAGGACCAGGCTCAGGTGTTAACGGTGTTGGCTGCAGCCAGAAGAGCTGCAAACTGCGAGTCTGGTCTTTGCATCAGAACCTCTGGAGTGTCGAACTCAACAACCTGGGTGACAGAAAAAGCACAACATACCCCAATTCAAGTCAATAACACACAAAGAAAGTTCAAATTCAAGGGGTCTGAATACTGTCCCAAGTACAGAGTATGCGTGTTGGGTTGTCAGTGAGCTAGTGTGTGGGCGTGCGTGTTGGGTTGTCTACCTTTCCGGCGTCCATGACCAGTATGCGATCTGACTCCAGTACAGTGTTGATGCGGTGAGCGATCGTAAGCATGGTACAATCCTGAAACGCTTCCCTGATGGTGTGCTGAATCAAAGTGTCTGTCTCAGAGTCAATTGATGCTGTCGCCTCATCCAACACAATGATCTGGGAACAAGGTGGCAAGACCAGGCAAACCGTCATAGGTCAGCTTGCTAGGAATATTCACAATTATGTCCTTGCAAGTCTAGTTCAGTCAAGCATGGGCTCACATTAGCATATTGTGGCACTGTCAATTAGGTAGTCATTTAAAAATGTGTATTTTTACCATAAATAGTCAACCAAATTCACCTGCTACATGACCAGCTGTATCTACATTCTAACCGGCCGTATGTAAATGTGTGTCTTGCAGTGGGTTCTGACCTTAGAGTTTCGTAGAAGTGCTCTGGCCATACACATCAACTGTCTCTCTCCAACGGAGAAGTTCTCCCCGTTCTCCACAACCTCTGACTGAAGCTTCTTAGGGAGCCTGGAGATCTGAGGAACACAGAGGAACACATGATCTTAACCTCCATCATCAACTCTTTGACTGAAAGTATCGTCTTTGTGAATTGCTATTATTACATTATTGTGATCTTTGCCATCATGACGATCACAAATGTTATTTTGTTAAAAAAAATATAGATGAATCACAACAAATGATTTAACACTCTTAGAAGGAATTTATTTTACATGTGACCTTTCTATTCGTGTTCCACCGTCAAATTCGATAGCCTGCTGTGACTGGTAGGTATGTATGTTTCACCATCCAATGCTTATATCTTACATATCGGTCTGTAAATAATGTTCCAGAAAGTCAGTACGTACTGTGTCTTTGATATAGGTCTTCTCCAAAGCACACCAGATCTCCTCGTCACTGTAGTTATTGAAAGGATCCAGATTATATCTGCAGAAGAGGGGAAAGTCAAATTTACAAGTGGAGAAACGAGCCCTGTACTTTTGCTGTTTTTATGGTAGTGTTTTAGTTGGTGGTTGGAAGTGTAGAGTTGTGTTTTTCTTAAGAATTATTCAAACTACTAGCTACAGCAGCAAATGGCAAGTAGTTTTAATATTTAACAAATGTACAACACTGGAATAAAAAGTATCATAGCAACTTTGGGCAGGAATAATACTTACCTTGAGGTTTAGCGACATAAATACTGTTGACAGGTCACTGTGATAGACAGTGATAATACCGGTATTTAACTGTGTATTGAGTACTATTAACAGTACTATTAATTCACAGTGATAATAGCTGTGTGTAATTGTATAATAGTCAGCGTATTCCCAGTAATAATACCTCACAGTGCCGATGAAGAGAACAGGGTCTTGGGGTATGACTGACAGTTTACTCCGGAGATCCTCCAGACCTATGACACTGGTGTCTACCCCGTCTATAAAGATAGTCCCAGCAGCTGGCTCAACCAATCGGAACAGAGCCACACCAAGTGACGACTTCCCTGTTACAATATATACGTGTCATATAAAGGTCAGAAACATCTGATACAATGTAACAGCTAATGCATGCATTATGATACATGTTAGCCACTAGCGAGAGACAAGAGAACAGAACCACAACCTTATAGTGAGTTGTCAGGCTTTGGCACTGTGTTAACAAAACCTTTTACACTGTGGTGTCATGAGCTCATTAATCAGATTGAGTGGCTGAGACAGAAACAATTAGCCAGTGTCCCGTTCAACAGTATATACAACAGTACGCGATTAGGTTCCATACCGGATCCTGTTCTACCCACAATGCCTAGCTTCTCCTTAGGCTTTATGTTGAGCTGGAGGTCATTGAGTACGATGGGGGTGTTGTCTCTGTACCTCATGGTATAGCCCTTAAAGGCAATAGCCCCTTCAGCAGGCCAACCCACTGGGATGTGGGCGTCTTTAACTCTCCTGGGTGCTTCGGACACGCAACCCTGCACACAACAATTACGTGTTCATTATTATCTGTATGTCTATTTATTATCTGTATGAACCTGTTGAATGACGTATACAGTTATTTCAGAGACATATCTGTCCATCATCGGGTTAGTGAACCTGGAGCATAGACGATGAATTTGTCATCGTGAAACAGCAAGTTTTAGCGTAATATGTTACTATGTGTGGCGTGTTTTCAGTCAGCGTCTCACCTCAATGTACTCTTGTAATCTCTCCACCGAGAGGAACTTGGCCTCCAGCTCCGTGGATAGCCTCACCACATACTGGAGCATACCGGTTAACTGGGGAGTACACACAAGCCAGTTAACTAAAGACACAAGTTAACACGGGAGGGCAGCGTTGAGTCACATTGACAACTGGCAGTCCTCAACTCATCACTGCCTGTGAACTATAAACCAAGATATTAGAGATGACCATCTACTAGTTATAATGCAACGATGAACCAATATATTAGAGATGACCATCTACTAGTTATAATACAACGATGAACCAATATATTAGAGATGACCATCTACTAGTTATAATACAATGATGAACCAATATATTAGAGATGACCATCTACTAGTTATAATACAACGATGAACCAATATATTAGAGATGACCATCTACTAGTTATAATACAGTGATGAACCAATATATTAGAGATGACCATCTACTAGTTATAATACAGTGATGAACCAAGATAACAGATGTCTGCTACAGTAGGCTGACTGGTGCAACTGTATGAGGCTGTCATTGTGACCTACCTGTATAGTGTAGGACAACGCCAGGCCCCTCATAGCAGGGTTGATGGTTTCAGGAGGACTGAGCACAACAAACAGAGCCACCATCAGAGTGATCAGTGAGGACATGAAGTCCAGCCAAAAGGAAAGCCACCTCGTCCCACAATAGAACAAATGGAAGTGGTTGGAATTGTTGTCACTCATCTCCTTAAACCTGCAAGCAAATCAACTACGGTGTTACTGTAGCTAGTTTCTTTCATATTAATTGTTCTGTGGGTTTAATAAACAGCAGAACTGTGAGTTCCAGAGATACACTTTGTTCAGATTAATAATAATACATTTTCTTTGAAGGCACCTTTGTCGCAACTCAAGGTCACCGTACAGGGATACATTAAAAGCAGGACAAAAAACAACAACCAGAAAATAGCGAACACACAACATTAAAAACAGGACAGGGCGGCAGAGCAATTAACTTCATATGGAATAGGCTGTATTAAAAAGATGTGTTTTGAGGTCGAATTAATACATTATTTGGAGTTGGTGTGGAAATGAATTCCACGACGGGGAGCAGAGCGGCTGAATGCTACAGACAGGTGTATTACTCCCCATGGTGGTGAGACAGACAGGTGTATTACTCCCCATGGTGGTGAGACAGACAGGTGTATTACTCCCCATGGTGGTGAGACAGGCAGGGGGACAGACAGGTGTATTACTCCCCATATTATATATTTGCGGAAGATGTGACCTAGGGGAAGGAGGTAGATGATGAAGAGTAGGGACCCCAGGACAGAGCCCTAAGGGACACCGGAGGTGACAGGGGAAGGAGTAGATTGAAAGGACTTGAGTTGAATAAACTGAGTGCGGCCGGAGAGGTTTGATGTAAACCAGTCTAATAGAGTGTGTGTGATGACGATGGAAGATAGCCTGTTGAGGAGGGTGATGTGACAGATGGAATCAAAGGCTGCACTCAGGTCGAGGAGGATGAGGATTGTTAGAGTCAGCTGCCATGAGGAGGTCGTTGGTGATTTTGATAAGTGCTGTTTCAGTGCTATGGAGTGGTCGGAAACCAGACTGGAACTGTTCATACAGGTTATTGTTTGTTAGGTGAGAGTGGAGTTGGGAGGCCACAGTTTTTCAAGGATTTTGGAGATGAAAGGTAGATTGGATATAGGATGGAAGTTGTGGAAGTTCAGCAGGTCTATGCTTCAATAGAGTTTGGTCAATGTGGTTTCTCTGGTACTATTTTACACTGCATTATTTTTATGGACATTAAATGTGCTTCTCCCCCCAAACATTTCTACGTGACCCCAAACCTTATAACCGTTGTGTACCTGTGTTTGGCACATTTTTCAACATGGATATAATGTGCAGTGTTGGTATTTTTTCCAACACTGTACAAAGCAAAAACTGGTAAACAATTCCTCATAGAAGTTGTGTGTATGGTCACTGGTTTCTCTGGGGCCATCTTACTGAGAAAAATCTCTGCCCCCAATGTAGTTAGAGAACCTTGTGAAATTCTTTACAACATACAGCCAATCGCAAATTTCACAATCAGTCCAAGGTTCAGATTTTGTGTCAAAGATCTTCAAACAACAGCATTTGAGTGTTTCCATTTGGGCCACTGGTGGATATCGTCATACTCTGATGTCTATATTCTTACAATGGACAAATGTATTGCTTTTAGAAGAAAAAGGCTAGAATGAAATGGCAACCCCTAGTGCTATTGACAGCAGGAGAGGCTGTTCGGAGAATCTTCGTTTCAGTCCAAACACACTTGTTTGTTAAAGGTAATTTGAGCTTGCTGAGAAATTACCTGATATAACTCCCCAAAAAAACTAATCTGTCTGTTGGAGCAACTGATGTGATACAGACTGTGAGTTTACTATTGAAAACGTTCATAAGGCCCGAAGCCATACCTTGAAAATGGGCGACAAATCGAATCGTTTAGGGGTTTGGTTAGTTAGGTAGAGTGTTTAGGTAGAGTGTTTAGGTAGAGTGTTTAGGTAGAGTGTTTAGGTAGAGTGTTTAGGTAGAGTGTTTAGGTAGAGTGTTTAGGTAGAGTGTTTAGGTAGAGTGTTTAGGTAGACTGTTTAGGTAGAGTGTTTAGGTAGAGTGTTTAGGTAGAGTGTTTAGGTAGAGTGTTTAGGTAGAGTGTTTAGGTAGAGTGTTTAGGTAGAGTGTTTAGGTAGAGTGTTTAGGTAGAGTGTTTAGGTAGAGTGTTTAGGTAGAGTGTTTAGGTAGAGTGTTTAGGTAGAGTGTTTAGGTAGAGTGTTTAGGTAGAGTGTTTAGGTAGAGTGTTTAGGTAGAGTGTTTAGGTAGAGTGTTTAGGTAGAGTGTTTAGGTAGAGTGTTTAGGTAGAGTGTTTAGGTAGAGTGTTTCGTTTAGGAGACTTACAGCTGGATGTATTGATCTCTCTTGTTGTATGCATGGATGGTGCTGAGGCCCTGGATTGTGGAGGTGATCAGGGAGATCCAGGGGGAGCGACTGATGTTCTCCATCCTCTTCATCTCTCTGATACTCCTCTGGAACATACTGCGGAGAGAACGCAACAAACAGCCCAACGTTAGAACAATGACACAGACAAAAATAAAATATGCATGATTATAGTTGTGGGAGACTCACAAGAGAATGGCAGCGAAAATGGCTCCGATGAACACGATGGCGATGAGTAGGTACGGGAACACGGCCGAGATGGAGACCATGGTGTAGGTGACCATAAGGCAGAACTGCAGGAAGTTCTCCATGTTGAATGGCAGCATAGTGTCCACCTCATCCTGGTCTTTGGAGAAGCGGTTTACCAGGCGACCTGTCGGCGTGGTGTCGAAGAAACTCATGGGGCTGCTTAGGATCTGAAACACACAGGGTCAAGGGTCAAGTTTCAGTCCAGGAGAAGGTCTGCTGAAACACGGGTTCTAGATCCGGGTTGAGACTAAACACACGTCGGAGCACACGGATAGCTGCATTTGTTGTGCGTTCAAAACGTTAGTTCACAAGAACTGTACTGTGTCCTTACGTTTCTGAACATGGTGTCATGGAGCTTGGAGGACGCGTGCAACGTGACCTTGGTGAAGGAGTAGCCCTTGATGACGCTAAAGGCGAGCATGGCCACTATCCCCAGAGCATAAACCAATTGGTAGAAGCTCAGATCAGGGTTCTGGGAGATGTCCTCGATGTCTGTCACGTTCGCTGTCTGAAATCACGTGTCGAGGAAGCCAACACAACATTATATAATCTATAAATCTATACATATAAATATACAAACACACAACACTGTTCTTTGTAGCTTTTCATTATTGTCCGGGTCAAGTTCAAATCCAAATCGAGCTGCTTTGTCCGTGAGTCTTTATGGGTTAATGTATGGCTGTCCCATACAGTATATCAGAACCAGTCAGTACCCATACAGTATATCAGAACCAGTCAGTACATCAGAACCAGTCAGTATATCAGAACCAGTCAGTACATCAGAACCAGTCAGTATATCAGAACCAGTCAGTACATCAGAACCAGTCAGTATATCAGAACCAGTCAGTACATCAGAACCAGTCAGTATATCAGAACCAGTCAGTACATCAGAACCAGTCAGTATATCAGAACCAGTCAGTATATCAGAACCAGTCAGTATATCATAACCAGTCAGTATATCAGAACCAGTCAGTACATCAGAACCAGTCAGTATATCAGAACCAGTCAGTACATCAGAACCAGTCAGTATATCAGAACCAGTCAGTACATCAGAACCAGTCAGTATATCAGAACCAGTCAGTACATCAGAACCAGTCAGTATATCAGAACCAGTCAGTACATCAGAACCAGTCAGTATATCAGAACCAGTCAGTACATCAGAACCAGTCAGTATATCAGAACCAGTCAGTACATCAGAACCTACCCCAGCTCCCTGTTCCAGCCAGAAACTGAGCCACCAGTTGCTGAAGGCTGTGGTCCCCACCAGGAAGATGAAGAGCAACATGATCAGAGATATAAGGATGTACCCTGGAGAGACCAGAACAGAGAGATCAGGAGTGAGACCAAAGGGTAGAATAGAGAAAAGGCCAAAAGAAAGACAGAATACCCGCTTAAATAAAGGTAGGTGACATTAAGAATGAGATGAAACAGAAGGCTATAGGTCCCCGGTTGTGATGTAAATGGCTTTGAAGGCCAGATGTGAATAACACAACAACACACCTGTTCCTTCCATCAGGCTGTAGACGCGTTTCTATTTTAATTTAGATCAGTTTAGTTACACATAACAGATCTCTCTAGGCATTTGTAAAGTGACTGGCTACCTCCAGCAGCTTGACAGTATTGGTGGTAGGTCCTCCAGGTTACAGATCCTTCCTTGGAAGCCTCCTGTGACACCAGCTGGTCCTCTATCACATGACAACAAACAACAACAACAACAAACAACAACAGGAACACAAAACATTGCTGGTGATTGATTAGCCAAACTGCTATACTATATTCAGATGCTAAGAGCTCAATATATATTTACCATTGTTTTTGCATGGTACAGATTCCTTCTCTCCTAATATTTCTGGTTTCTCATCTGACATGTCAAAGGCTGTGAAAGAAAAGACAGAAAACCAATTAAAACCAGTTTTTAGTTATATTAAAGTCATATTCTGATGTGGCGTATTGAAAAATACAATAAAACATTCTCTACAGGCACAAGAGATAATTACAATAAAACATTACAATAATGACGTACGTATTAACATGTATAGTATATTATCAAACCTGGGTTGTCTATTCCTGTGTCCTTCTGATCCTCTAGATCATTCTTTAGTTGGATGGGCTCTTGTGTTGTGACCTCAATAGTATCTTCCTAAAATAAAATATGAAATGATATATTACTAATATGTGGAACTGAAATTGCTTTGATGTCTTGGCCATACTTATTTATTGTCAGGTGAAGCCATCAGGTCTTCGCTCTGTGTAAACCGGTTTCCTTTTCAACCATGAACACACCCCCGCACTCAATTAATGGTCTTGTTTATTCAATAATTCACACCAGAATCATCTTATCTTCTGCGTTACCGGTTTGTAAGTCATTATTGCATGTCCGGTCTTTATCATCTGGTGACTGTTTGTTTACAGCGCTGTTTTGATGTTTCAGTAAGTCGCTGCATAGGGCACTTTACTTTCAATCCAGTTGTTTGTGTTTTCTGGTCGTTGTTGCTGTGTTTGTTTTACCTTTAGATAAATACCCACGATATGGCTCCTTCCACATAAACCCAGCCAACGTCTGTTAACAATTAAACTGTGCTACTGCATTTGGTCCATTAATACAGGCTAGAATACTGTTTGCCTGTCAACTACCACTTGCCTGAGTAGCCTGTTTTTTGTGAGTGGAGGTGTGATTGTACATCGGAAAAAAGGAAACGATCTGAATGTGAACCACACATGTGCTGAAGCTTATGGAAATGTCCGATATTTTGCTTCGGTAGAATAAAGGTACAGCATATCTAGAGCCACAGCCAATCAGATGGCAAAACCAAGACCATACTTCCTGGCAACATAAAGGCTGTAGCTATTTGTTGTCTCAGTAAACACACCTGAGGAGATATCTTACCTGTGATTGCTCCATCTGGAAGTTCTTGATCATCTGGGAGTATCTGCCTTTAGCTTTCATTAGAGCTTTGTGTTGTCCACCCTCCTGGATCTTCCCACTCTCTAAGACCAGTATCTCATCACAGAACTCCAGATACTGACGGACAGGCAGAACAAACAGGTCCACTTAGTTATCTTTGTGGCACACAGTGGAATCAAAAGCATATGCCAGATTCCATTTCCAACCTTAGCTAGCCACTTCATAATAAAGCCAATGGCTATTCAGATCAATAGGTAAACTAAGGGGTAGAACATGGTTAAAGTAGGTCTATGCTGGTAAACTAAACCTATTTAAATAGAAATTATATAAATTAAGCAAATATGAGGATATGAAGTGTACGTATCGCCAGACCTTTGACCAGTAGGCCTAATGCCTTAGTGCTAGCGGCAAAATGTCTTAATGTGAGAGTTGTCACTGGTTTCAGCATATTTCTCAATATCCTGGCTCTACTTAAATGGGCTCTACTTGGATGTCTTGTCTGTCAAACTGTTCCAAGATGGACAAAGTCAAAATAAATAAAAATAGAAAATCTCCAATATACGGCCCGGATTTGTACAATTTTGTCCGATTGTGAAATACTCGTTGAAATGGGCCTTTCTCAGCTTGTCTGCAGGTACATGCCAATGTAGACTCAAAGGTCATGTAAATGATTATGTGTAATGAGCACCTTTAGCTCTCATTTACTCGCTATATTATAGTGGGCAAACACACTTACAAGGTTGACAGGAAAGTGCTGTGTTGGTATGACTCTCATTTGTCACTGTTTGGTTTAGTATTAAAAAGGGGGTCTGCAATTTGATCCCCAGGTTCTACAAGTTACCTGAATTGCAGAAACAAACTTTTAAACCAACTCAGCCTCTAAAACTTGCTTGTATTTTTTTTAACCATTTTATAAAAGCTAGTACTTTTTGGATTCTTCATCAATCGTTTAAATATTTTGTCAGGGGTCTTTTGCAAACAAAATCGTTTTTATGAAACATAGCATTAAGGGAGTATTTCACTGTCATTTGACGTTTTTAGGGTGGGATAACTACATAGATTGTAAGTTCAGATTGGACAACCCAAATCATTGGAAGGGAATTTCATTCACAATATAGAATAATAGTGAAGCACACAGAGCAAGTACATTTTATACTGTAGATCCTTTAAAGTAGCCACCCTTTGCCTTGATCACATCCTTGCACACTCGTTGCATTCTCTCAACCAACTTCATGAGGTGGTCACCAGGAATGCATTTCAATTAACATGTCTATTAGAATTAGGTTTAGGGGGTTAGGGTTCGTTTTGTGTTCCCTTGCGTTCTATTTGTCTTATACTACATTTTATATGACGATTTGAAACCATTCAGTGTGACAAATATGCAATAATAAAGGGGAACCCGGAAGGGGGAAAACATTAGTAAAGCGTTGCTTATGAAACATATTTAGGAGCTACTACCTGCAGCTGATGTGTCACCAGGAGAATACTTTTCCCTTTCAGTGTCTTCTTGATGCATTCCTCAAATATGTGTTTTCCCACATGGGCGTCCACAGCTGACAGAGGGTCGTCCAACAGAAAGATGTCCCTGTCAGAGTAGACTGCCCTGGCCAGACTGATCCTCTGCTTCTGACCTCCAGAGAGGTTCAGACCTCGCTCTCCAATCTGCAGAACCCGACCACAGACACCACACAGTCTGTGTTAGGTGGGTTTGGGTAAAGCCTACCGTTATGTCACCGGTAGCATCTGTTTCAGACATTGGACATACTAGCCAGTGTCATGTTTACAGAGAATCGGGACCTTCCGCGTCAAATAATGTTGCTCTGAACGGGAGAACGACATGGCTTTAAAGGATAAACGCACAAACCTGTTTTATTACGGGAGTTAGAATAAAGTGTGATAGGATTCCTTACTTCAGTTTGGTCCCCATATGGAAGAGCAGCCAAGTCAGGAATCAGGCAACAGGCACTGATGACTTTATTGTACCTTAATGAAGGACAGAGAAGACAATTACAATATGATTCAGGATCAGTATATGGTTTGTCAGGGGCCTATTGTGGTTAATATGGACACAGGTGCAAACTCCAGAGTGTATACATGCGATACGACAGAAGGACAAACCTTCATGATATGATGTCTTCCTTTTATTTCTATTTTTACTGCAAACTTGTTCTCATTTACTGTGACAACCTTGAAGCAATTGAGTTTAACTCCCTGGCTCAATATAACCGACAGGGTAACAGATATCTCTACCTCACCAGATCAGTAATTCCATTCAGCAACCATTCACTCACAGGTGGGTAGCTCCACTCTCTAGACGACCGAACACCGCTAAACAACACATGCTCAACGCAGTTCTAGTGTAACGTCTTTAGTAATATGGCATTTGTTTTATGTATCTGTCATGCAGTGCTTTTTGCTGACCTTCTTTACAAAGAGGACCAGTGTGTGTGTGTGTGTGTGTGTGTGTGTGTGTGAGTGTGTGTGTGTGTGTGTGTGAGTGTGTGAGTGTGTGTGTGTGTGTCTAGCGACCCAGATGGCCGGACATCATCACATGTTCTTCTCGGTAGCTTTGTGTGTTTGTCGAACAACTGCTTGTCTTGTCCAACAACACATAAAGAACGCCTATCTTAAAAGCACAAGAAGAAAGAAAAGAAGCTTGGATAATCGGTCTCCTGATAACGTGACGCTTGCGGTCGTAACGTTGTGATAAACAAGACAGGCCTTGTTCCCTTTAATCCAGCCTGTCTACCATAAAACCCCTGGGAATTACTCCGCCATAAACCCCTGGAGTTCATCGTCAATAAACCATGTCAGTCACCTTTCCCCTACACGAGACGCTCTGAGGAATCTAGTTAAAGATTAAAGGACAAGGTGTCGTCACGATCGAATCATCGTAGTAACGTTAGCTGCCAGGTAAACTAGAGGTAAATAGGCCAGAGTCGCATTCCCTGTCAGGTTAATTCAAGGTGAATAGACATCAGGAACAACATCTTTCAGGTAAAACAGGTAAACACAAAACGTCCAATTACCCTAATTAAAATGCATTGAAGTTCAAATTCACATTAGCATTTTGTTCATTAACAAACTGATTCAGAATGACAGACAGTCAGTAATTTCACTGTGCCTCCTGAACTGACAGGATATATAATTGAACTGACCCCAGCCCTGGTACATCCAAGCATAGCTACCTGGCCTGGTCGAAGGCATCTCCCATGAGGATGTTGTCTCGGACGCTACCGTGGAAGATCCAGGCCTGCTGGGAAACGTAGGCAAACGACCCGTCGGCGGTAACCGAGCCGTGTTCCAGGTGCATCTGCGGTGGAGATCAGAGGGAGGCATTTACCTGTCGAGTTGGACTGTGACTTCATATTACATTACACCTGGCACTGAAATGACAGTAATCTACAGTAAAACATCCTGGTAAACTCCTCAGGGAACATGGCTTTTCCAATGTCCTCAAAAATGTAGTATTTATCGTTGACATCCAACCTCTTAACAGATCACGTTTTTAGCCAACCTGTTCTAAGATGCTGGATATCAGTGAGGTCTTTCCACTTCCCACGTTGCCACAGATACCTAACAGGTTTCCCTGCAGACAAAACAAACAGTTTTCAGTAATCAATAATCCGTTTCTGGTCCATGCTAATCCGTTTTCTGGCCCAATCCCTGATAATTCTGACACACTCCACCCCAAATGGAAGTTGCAAATACCATTCCCAGAAATCCCATTGTAAGATTCCTCCTAAATCCCTCTGTAATGTAAACTGCTAAGTATCCAACTGGGTTCAGAGAAAAAAATAAATGAAGATTTGGGTAAGTGTATTGATTTCACAACCCCCGATCGCAAATATCTCCAATCACTCAATTAAGAATTGTATTTTTTCTGGGTTTTCCCTTAGAGACATTTCTCTGGGTGAGCTTAATCACTTAGCCCAGCACCGTGGCTGGGCCCTTCTCAAAAAGATCTTAATTCTCATACACTTACCTTCAGCAGAGTGAAGGAGATATTTGACAGGGTGGGCTTGGTCTCAGTTCTGCCCCCGTTGAGAGTCCCGTTCTGGGCGTGTGTTTGCACCTTGCCTCTCTTGTCTGGTGTCTGCTTTTCAGGCCTGGCCCAGGTGAATGTTGCTTTCTGCATGTCCAGAGCCGAGGGAGATCCGTGTTTCTGGACCAGGTATGACTCAGGGTTCTCTGTCATTAGCAGTTTCTGCACACACACACACACACACACACACCACCGTGCAGAAACACAAAGGTAAACACGCACATATACACACACACGGTAAACAAACAGAGCTTCATAACACAAACTCTCTGTGATAACTGAGTGATATGATACTCTGTGTTTCATGATATTCTGCGAGTTGACGCAGTGGAGTAACAATGTGTAGATCAGAGTCTCACCTTTAGCCGGGCTAGTGATACTTGTCCCTCTGCCATGGCTTTGACAGAAAACGGCAGCAGACCCAGGGAAAATCGCATGGAGTTAAAGATGGCGATGATGGCAAAGGCCTGGTGAATAAAGAAAACGACACAAAGAAAGCTATACCATCTACACAACTACGAACATATCATGTAGGTTCTAGTCATTGGGCCAGGTGATCAGCTGTGATTACTGACCTTAGATGAGCTGAGAGGAAGTCCCAGGTGATCAGCTGTAATTACTGACCTTAGATGAGCTGAGAGGAAGTCCCAGGTGATCAGCTGTAATTACTGACCTTAGAAGAGCTGAGAGGAAGTCCCAGGTGATCAGCTGTAATTACTGACCTTAGAAGAGCTGAGAGGAAGTCCCAGGTGATCAGCTGTAATTACTGACCTTAGAAGAGCTGAGAGGAAGTCCCAGGTGATCAGCTGTAATTACTGACCTTAGAAGAGCTGAGAGGAAGTCCCAGGTGATCAGCTGTAATTACTGACCTTAGATGAGCTGAGAGGAAGTCCCAGCAGGGTGTGGACTACAAATGTGAGGATGGTTGCCAGGGTGGGGATGATGGTGGTGATGGAGGAGTTAACGCTCTGTGTGTAGCTGGCATTCTGAAGCAACTTCTTCTCATTCTTCCTGATATCTGGTGGGAAAACAAAGGATGACAAATAAAACAACGGCCTGTATATTTGTCCAGATCTAAACACGGCCAGAGCCCAGACATGTTAATGCGCACCAGTTTGTTGACAGTGAAATGGATGTGTGAATGTGTTTCTTTGCATCTTGCATATTCCCCTCTGAATGTTAGATCACAGCAAACTACCGCCAAATACCTATTGTGACTTTGGAGAAATCTGTAGGAAGAATCGATGGCATTTTTATATTTATTTGAAGGAATGCTATTTTGTCTCAGGTAAAAGTTCCGGATAAAACCACCGTTTATCCAGTTTCTTATCAACCAAGTCTGGACAATTATTAAAAATGTGTCTGTTCAAAGGTTGCCAGTCTTCCTTTCGGACGATTTATTCATTGTTTCAATCCTGAGAAGTCATGTCCGATGAGACATGTGTCTTTGATATTTGCAAAGTCATGCATCAACATACAGTTTTGAGGAAAAACGAATGACAAATAACCGGTCGAAAACATATGTAAACACAGGAGATGCGTGTGTGCCGACTCGCTTGTGACAGTTTGAACTTCAATGTGCATTTGCGTAACGTTAGAAAGGCAAAGGAGTGAAGCCTGCCGAGTGCCCAGCATAAATCACTATCCCGTCATTAGATAACAGGTGAGTTACACAGACATATATGATTGAGATGATCGGTATAATTCTCCTCACATGTGGGTCCCAACTGATTGTATGAATCTGCTAGCATGACAACAAGCTAGTTGATGTACAACATGTATGACCACTGACAAAGCCAGAGGTGTTTTGGAAGCCACTAGGATAAAAATATGTCACTCTGTTATTACTATAATGTAGGTAATCCATTGTATGGAGGCATTTGGACACTTAATCGTCAACTTGGTTACGTTTTCATCATGACTGATCTGATCTATAGTACATTCTAAATGCAATCATCTCAGATGTCTCTTAGATTTTGTGCGTAGCCATTTTAGGTCATCTCAAATCAATAAGATTTCCCAATGATTCTTGGTCATTCGTTTGTTTGCCTATTGTAGTCCATTGTTTACCTGTGATTTTTTTCTCGAAGGAGCTCTCCCAGGCGTACATCTTGATGAGTTTAACGCAGGTTAGAATCTCATTCATGGTCCGCACACGAGTGTCTGTGATCTTCACAGCTTTCTTCCTGAAGATCTGGATCAGCCTAGCCATAGCAAACTATAAACAACAACAACAACATTATGAACATCACATTGTACCGGCTCAGCATAGCCATGATAAAGTAGACATAACAACCAACTGTATGTGGACAAGTGGGTTGATGGGTAATTGTAGATGGGTACCTGTATGGGTATGAATACGAGGTAGACGGCCGTTCCTATCAGGGCGGTGTATCCCAGGATGTAGCAGGCGTACACGATGCACACAATCAGCAACACCGGGATACAGAGCAGGAAGGTGCCAAACACCACCGCCTCAAACATCCTGTATCCATCACTGGCTAGCACGTTGATCACCTGCAGAGAGAAACAGCGGAACAGAGAACAGACACGGTGGGCCACCCTTAGAGATCCCATTAATAAACAGAGTGTGTTACGTTGGTATAGATATATATGAGATATATTAGCCTGGTGGTTCAAGGGCAGGCCATTAGATAGTGAACCTAGTGATTAGAACGTTGGTCTTGATGACGTCATATTCACCTTTCACTTTTTAATAATTGTCTTGACCACTCTACAGGGGACCTCCAAGGTCTCTGAGATATTTGTAAACCTTTATACTGTCCTGTGTTGTTTCACGACACTACTCTTGACTGATTAAGCTTCGTCCTCGACTAAAAAAGCAAATTCAGTGTGCAAGCAATACCTCTATCTCTATATTTATATTGGCATCATGTTTATACTTTTAGGTCAGGACCAGGTCAGAGTTCAAACTGCCATAAGATCTCTGCGTGACTCTACCTCTCCCACGGAGATGTCGTTGGAGACGGATCTGAGGGAGATGAACTTCTTGAAGGCCATGGTGGAGAAAGCGCCTTTCACTCTGATGCCCGTCCGGATGTTCACGGCCCACATCAACGAGGCAAAGAAGGCTTTGCAGAACTCGGAGGTGAACAGAGCCACACACAACCCGACACCGTAGACCAGCGTGGACGCCTCCGGAGCTTCTGCATAGTTCAGTATCTCGTAGACCAGGACTGCCTGAAACAACAGTGAATACTCGTTCACACGCGTGTGTGCGCACGTGGACAGGGAGCGTGAGAGAGAGGGAACCGGGCATCGGCTATTTAGGTGCACTGAGCATTTTTCTTCTGTTTTGACAGTAACAATTGCAAATACTTACAGGTCCAATAAATACAGCAAAGGTGAATAAGATGGAAGCAGCAAAGGACACCAGTAGTCTTGTCTTTTGGAAGCGCAGAATGACGCGAACTAAAGAGGCTTTCTCTTTTCCAACCCTGGCCACCTCCTCGTCCCAAAGCCTCTCTAACCTGCGGTTGAAGAAATGCCAAGTAATTTCATGGCTGTTCTTTGGCACGTATGCAACTTGCTGCACAGCAAAACCGAAAGCAAAGGAGGCCAATAAGAATGAATGTTTTAGACATTGTAAAAAAGGTGGCGAGCTACAGTTCCATCTACTTTCACGATGAGTAACTCTGTCTGACGTATCATCGCATATCACCTCTAATTAGGTTCATGTTCAATGACCTAACAGGTCTTCAGGCACGCGTACAACCAGTGCCGTAACCAGGATTTTTCAAATACCGAGGTCAAAAATACCTCCCCTCCCTTTTTTTAATAAAAAGAAAATAAAAGTCTGAGTTTGAATGTTTGCGAAATGCTACTAACCTAACTGTAATAGAGGTAGTAGCAGGGCGGACTGGACATCTGTGTGATCTGGTACTCCATCACACACAGTCATCACTTATCATATACCCACTAATCTGTTCGGAGTTGTGGTTAGTGTGCTCGGCTGTGGATCCGGGCGACGCGGGTTTGATTCCCCCTACCAGTTGCCACGTTATGTCTTTAGATTTTATTTTCTGAATTTTAATGTTGTTTAATGATGTATTTAAAACAGCTAAACTTCAACATTTTAGCTCTAAAATGCCACATGCAGTAGCTAATATTAAGAAATATGTTGTGCTTTTACGTTTTTAGTCCCAGTCCGTCCCTGGGTAGTATCAGCTGGCTTTCATTAAGTCCCATTCAATAAAGCTGTATAGTATTGCAATCGAAGTTCGCACTAATTCTACAATTCGAAATTCTAGTGAAATGCACCTAGTCGTTATCTAAGGGATTATGTTCACCAAATACTGAATATCATCTATGGGCCATGTCGGTCTCATTCAGCGCTCACAAGAGTACAAAGGTATAGGTTAAACATGACATGGATTTCTGGAGAAATAACTTTTGTTAATGTGTAAGGCAAGTCAAATGGATTTGTGAAATGGACCGACCGGGATTTTATATTTTCGGTGCTGAAAAGAAAGACGTTATGTTTTAGCAGCCACATCGATATTGCCCGCATAATCATACAGTAGCCTAGATGATCAATATGGGGTGGACAAATTGTCCTTCTTTGAATATTGGGGGGACGTGTCCCCTGCCCCCCCATAGGATTACGCCTATGTGTAAAAATATATATTAGACGAGTTAAGTCCTGAAGACAACGACTACAGCCAACAATTTTTGTTTTGACTGACAAGACAAGTAGGCTACGTGTCCGTGACGATGATCCGTAGACTTCTCGACTCGTCGGCTATTTTCCATTCACAATGACATTACTCAAAAAATATATATCACAGAAAATAATACCGAGGACATGACCTCGGTGTCCTCAATGGTAGTTACGGCACTGCGTACAATCTGTGCCTGCCCAGGATGTCCCATTAGAACATCATTTGGTGATTCCTCTACAGTCATTACACAGTAATGTATTTCAACACGTCATTCAGAAGTCCCACCTTTTCACACTGGGTTCTGCCCCATCGTGTGGTGACAGAAACAGAGAGTTCCTGTCCAGTCTGTTTCGGAACAGCCTCCACATCATGGGAGTCATCCAAGCGAACGAGGAGAAGGAGAAGAAACCTGCGTTGTCCATCGGGTGGGACCTGGGTGGGGAAACAACACAGCGTATTGGTTTGCAACTGAGAGTAACCAAGCAGGACAAATCAGGACAAATCATGACAAAACAGGACAAAACAGGGCCAAACTGTCTCCTTGTACAACAGAGGCTATTCTATAAATAAATTAGGCAAAAATGTAACATTATTCGAGCGTTATGCAACATGAGTTTGTAGTTCGACCTATACAGATAACTACACTTACTGGTTAGAGAAGCGGAAGGGGATCATGTTCTTCAGGCTGGGTTGGTACTTGTTGTATTTTTTGGGAGGAAGCTCTTCTTCCCGGTAGTCCAGTGATGGCAAACCATCTGGATTTACCTCCATGGTGGAATTACAGTCAGTATTCCATGTAGAACTCTCAGTTCTATTCCTCTGCAGGTGGATAATGTGGAATCAGGAATGTGTATAGAATATATTTATCAGAAACCTTGATTTACATTTCATGTATCACCATTCCGTAACCAGACAACACACTGGTTAGTTAGGGTTAACCCAGTAGCATCATCCTGCATGCAGGAGAGACAGAATAGAGAGGTAGAGGAAGATATAAACGCGCACTTACAAACGACAGCCCGGAGATATTCTCCTTCTCTGGTGTCCGGTATAAATTCTTCATTCTGCCTTATTGTGTCTGAGGGATAATATGACCACATTAACCACACCAGTACCATATGAGCACGCTTAATAATTACAGGATTTTCTGGAAAAATAGTTGGATTTCTAAAATAAAAATGCATGGCCCGTCCTTCAAGGAATATTAAGTCTATACATGACGGTTTACTTAAATATCATCCTTCACAGAAAAAAATGAGCTTCTAAAAAAATTTACAAAGCTCTGCCATCCACAGTTTACATTACATTTCACCCCTTTCCTAGATGAAACACCTCCTATTGACTTGACAAAAAGATTAAAAGAAAGCCTAATCCTCGCGGATTTTCATATGGGACACAATTACAGAAATACGTTTTCACTTTACTTTCCGGTAATATTTTTAATGGAGGTTGCTCCCTGTCTAACTTGCCAAAATTGTTTTGTGATGATGCTTTAGTAACGACACGAGACAGGTCTGTGTTATAGCCGTGACATCTTTATCTGTCTGTGCCCCGCCCAGTAACCCCAACATTACATTCCTCATTACGGGTAGCAATAGGTTACTTATCTATTACATATCATGACATCTCCTTTTTTTTTTTTTTTTTTTTTTTTTTTTTTTTTTTTTTTTTTTTTTTTTTTTACAAACAGCAAAAAAAAAAAACAAGAAAAGTGTCCACCTTCTATAAAGCTCAACATAACACACCAGCATTATAACTGTTATTAATAGTACTTTTTTTTTTTTTTTTTTTTTACATAACACTGTCCTTTGAACTGTTACATTGTTTGAACTTGAGGAGACATCATTGAACTACTCCTCAATAAGCCTCCTCGGTTTTGAGACTACACGTCCACATGCAGATTTCACCGGTAAGCTAGAGAGCTCGGTGGGACTGGCACCCCTTTTCCACAATTGGGTGTCAAAGTTGTGTTTTTTCTCTGCGTTGTTATACTCATTTTGTTGAGTCTCATCTTCATTGTCCATGTCCTTGCTTGAGGTGTCACTTTGTTCATTTGATTTCTTTAACAATGTTCTGTTCCTCCTGTACACCTTCCCCTCAGGTGTCTGAACGACATAAGATCTTGGCTGCTCAGACACTCCAGTTACCTCAGCTGGATTCCATGTGCCATCTTGCCATATTCTTACATTGTCGCCAACCTGCAGTTTCTGAAGAGGCCTGGCTCCTTGGTCGAAATATTCTTTCTGCTTCTTTTGCCTGTTTTCCAACAACTGCTGTACTGGCTCAGTTACCATACGAGGCTTCAACAACTCCGATGTAATCGGAAGTCTCGTCCTCAGCCTTCGACCCATTAACAGTTGAGCGGGAGATGCTCCAATATCCTCCATGGGTGTGCTCCTCAGATTCAGCAGAGACAAGTATGGATCTTTCCCATCAGCCTTAGCTTTCTTAAGCATCTGTTTAACAGTCTGCACTCCTCTTTCAGCCATTCCATTTGACTGTGCGTGATGGGGGCTAGAGGTTTTGTGCTTGAACTCCCACTCTTTCGCAAAAATCAAAAACTCACGGGAGCTAAACTGTGGCCCATTGTCTGAAATAACAGTTTCAGGAATTCCATGTCTGGCAAATTGTGACTTCAGATGTGTAATGACCGTATTGCTTCTTGTGTCTGATCTTAGCCACTCCACCTCAATGAATTTTGAGTGGTAATCTACCAAAAGCAGATAGTCCTGTTGGTCAAAGTTAAACAAATCAACACCTATCTTCTGCCAGGGTCTTTCAGGAACCCTGTGTGGATGCAATGGTTCTTTGGTTTGGCGCCTCTGGTGTGTGTTGCACACATCACATTTGTTTACCATCTCTGTTATGCTTTGTGACATTCCCGGCCAAAAAAGCACATCTCTTGCTCTTCGTCTGCAGCTTTCTATGCCTAAGTGACTTTCATGGATTCGCTTAAGCATTTCTGCTCTCATTGATGCTGGAACGATTATCTGTTCTCCCTTGAACAAAACTCCACTCCCTTCTGAGATTTCCTCTCTGAAGTTCCAATATCCTTGTATTTCTTTAGATGCTTGGCACCTCCTTTCCGGCCATCCATTGAGTATTGTCTCTGTGAGTTTTGTTAGAATCACATCCTTTTTTGTTTCGGTTCTGAATTCGTCCAGTTTCTCATTTGACACAGGTAAGTTTGACATTACCATATGCAACTGGGCTTCTATTTCTTTTTCAGGAGAGTCCGTCTCTGGTAAGTACGCTCTGGATAACGCATCAGCTATATACATCTCCTTTCCTGGCTTATACTGTACGTTCACTTGATATTTTTGTAATCTCATTAACAATCTTTGTATTCCAGCTGGAGCACTGCTCAATGGTTTTTTCATTATTGCTTCCAGCGGTTTGTGGTCGGATTGTACGTCTACCTCTCTACCATAAACATACTGATGAAAGCGCTCTGCTCCAAACACAATTGCCAACATCTCCTTCTCTATTTGCGCATAACGCTGTTCTGTTTCCGTCAATGCACGGGATGCATACGCCACTGGTTTGTCTTCTTGTAGTATCACAGCACCCAGTCCACTTTTAGATGCATCCACAGAGAGTGTTACTGGTAACTTGACATCATAGTATCTGAGCACAGGGGCTTCTGTGAGCATAGTTTTCAATTTATTGAATGCGCTCTGTTGTTCTTCCTCCCACTGCCAGGCTACTTCATCTCTGGTAAGCACCCGCAATGGCTCAGTATGTTGCGACATGTCTGGAATGAACTTTGCAAGGTAAGTGACCACGCCTAGAAATCTCTCCACATCCTTCCTGCATTCAGGAGTGGGCATTTTCTTGATTGCCTCGATTTTGGTATAATCTGGTTTCAAACCATCCTTTGAGAAGATGTGACCTAGATATTTGATTTCCTCTAAGCCTATCTTGCATTTCTCTTTATTCAGCTTGAAGTTCTTGGCCCTTGACCTCTCTAACACTTGCCTCAGTCTGTGATCATGCTGCTCTCTTGTTTCTCCCCAGATCAAAAGATCGTCAATGTATGTCTCAACGCCTTCAATACCCTCAAAAAGTTGCCTCACCGTCCTGTGAAACACCTCTGGAGCGGAGTTGACCCCAAATGGGAGTCGGAGGAATCTGAAACGGCCAAAAGGAGTGTTGAATGTACAAAGCCGGGAGCTGGCTTCATCTAATTTCACTTGCCAAAAACCTGAACTTGCATCCAACACTGTAAAGTATTTAGCTTTCGAGAGTCTACTAGTTATTTCTTCCACCGTTGGTAGCTGGTAGTGTTCTCTCATAACTGCTGTGTTGAGATCTCGGGGGTCTAAACATACTCTCAATTTCCCATTAGGCTTTTCCACAATCACAATGGGGTTGACCCACTGTGTGGGCTCTTCAATTCTTTCTATTACATCTATTTGTTCCATTCTGTTAAGTTCCATTTTCAGTTTCTCCCTTAAAGTCACTGGTATTTTCTAGGTGGATGTACTCTCAGCACCACATTATCATCTATTCGAATTTTATGTTCGCCCTCCAGGCAACCTATGCCCTCAAACACATCAGCATACTCCTTGAAGATACTCATTTTGTCACTTTTGTTCACTTCCATCACTCTCTGCACGAGCCTCATTTGTTCACATGCTTTAATTCCTAGTATTGGTTGACCCTCTGATTTCACAACCATGAATTCCAGGACATGTGTTTTCTTTTTGTATTTCACTGACCAGGTACACTTTCCTTTCACATGTATTTTTTCTCCGGTGTAAGTTGACAGTTTCACTTTCGTGGGCCTTAACATGTTCTTTTTTCCAAATCTTTGCAGCAGGCTATACGGGATGATATTAGCTTGGGCACCTGTGTCTAGTTTAAATTTTACAAGTTTGTGCTCCAATTTCAAGTCAACCGTCCATTCATCTGTCTCTGTGTGCGTTTGCACTGCACCCACGAACATATTAAGTGTCTGTTCCTTGACGTCATCATCATCCACCGCATGCACTTTCTTTGATTTGCACATCTTGGCAAAGTGGTTCATTCTATCACAGTTCTTGCATTGTTTGCCATATGCGGGGCAATTCCGTGATGCATGTTCCGTTCCACATCTATTGCAATTAAAAATGGTTGTACGTTCTTTCTCCTTCGGTTTGTATTTATTTCGATGCTCATTGTTTCGTGTCTGCATGTGTTTCACTGCATCCACGTGCTGGCATTCACGTGCAGAGTCATGTCCGTAGTTGTGATTCTCATCATGCATTTGCTTCATCTGAGCTTTTGTCATTTCTGCCGCGATACACAACTGGGTCGTTTTTTCCAGACTTATGTCAACTTCTCTTAAAAGTCTCTCCCTCATGACATCTGACGTGATTCCACAGACAACTCTGTCCCTTATAAGAGATTGTTGCAACAATCCAAACTCGCATGACTTCGCCTTTAGCTTTAATTCCGTTATGTATTGGCTAATGGGCATGTCTCCTTGCACACATGTGAAAAACTTATACCTCTCATAGGTTATGTTCTTTTTTGGGTTGCAGTACTCTTCAAATTTCGCCATTATTTTGGACAGACTATATTTATCATCGTCTTTATCGAACGTGAAGGTATTATACACTTCAACCGCTTCTTCGCCGGCTACATGAAGCAACAGCGAGGACTTTACCTTGGCTGGCTTGCTAGCGCTACCGGTTGCGTCTAGATACAGCTCAAACCGTTGCCGAAATCTTCTCCAGTTCTCCGACAAATTACCGTGCAGTAGATCCAGTCCCGCCGGTGGCTTCAATCCATCCATCTTGGTTATACTCGTTGGCGTATTAATTTCTGTAGTACTTTACTTCTGACACCATGTTTTGTGATGATGCTTTAGTAACGACACGAGACAGGTCTGTGTTATAGCCGTGACATCTTTATCTGTCTGTGCCCCGCCCAGTAACCCCAACATTACATTCCTCATTACGGGTAGCAATAGGTTACTTATCTATTACATATCATGACAAAAATAACATGCCAGACAGACTTTCATCTGTAACCAAGGGCGAAATATTCAGTCACACATCGGGGGGGACAGCTTTGGGACTTTCTGTGTTGGGGCATGCAAACATTTTTTGTTTGCGAAATGCTGCTAGCCTGTAATACAGGTAGTACTGCGGGGGCGGACTGGCCATCTGTGTGATCTGCAGAATCACAGAACGGCCCGAACTCCATCACACGCAGTCATCACCTGGTTTTCCCCCACTAACCTGTTTGGAGTAGTGGTTAGTGCGCTCGGCTGCAGATCCGGAGAACGCTTGTTTGATTCCCCCCACCAGATGCCACAATATGTCTTTGGAAATCGTTTTTAAGCTTTTTTCCGAAATCTATTTTTGCTCATGTGTATGATGTAGTTAAAACAGCTAAACTTCAACATTTTAGCTGTAAAATGCCACATGCAGTAGCTAATATTATGAAAAATTTTGTACTTTTTTAGTCCCAGTCCATCCCTGGGTAGTAATGAATATTTACCATCCACGTACCAAATGTCTGTCTCGTTCCGCGCTCACAAGAGTAAGGCATAGGGAAAACATGACATGGATTTCAGGAGAAATCTCTCGTTAATGTATAGTGTAAAGCGAGTCTAATGGATTTGGGAAATGGACCGGCCGGGATTTTATATTTTCGATGCTGAAAAAAAGACGTTATGTACTAGCAGTCACATCGATATTGCGCATAATCATACAGTATGAGCAAATATTGGGGGGGGGGAACAAATTGTCCTTCTTTGAATATTGGGCCTGTGTCTGTAACACATATTCCCCCCACAAAAAAAATATTTCCAAATGATCCCATTATGCCAACTGTACTTTATATCCACACACGTTGAGCGACTTCTTCAGATGTTAAGATAAAAAAGATAAAACATTTACAAAAGTCCACTAGTCACAGCCTTCTGTGTCTTCGTTAACAAAAACATTCACAATCATCCAAAAATAATGAACAATAAATACCGTGTAAAGCATCCAATCACAGATCATCTACTTTTTCAGAATGAACCGTTTTTTGGCGTGGCAGGATAAGGCACAGATAGATAAATATGTCTAGCTTTGATCAGAGAAAGAGGAATCTTATCATAATATGTATCTGGTTCGTAAAAGGAAAAACAAAGAACACTACCTTATCTTGGCTCTATGGAGTTAGGTGTTAGAGAGACCCGAGAAGCAATCACACCTAAACCCTCATGCAGGAGACAATATGGACAAGGACAAGAACACGCCCCTCAACACGCCCCTTAACTCTGGTATAGTTGGATCTTACCAGTTACATAATTAAACCTGAGGGTGGATCAAAGGTTGGCTTGTACAGAGGTCCTGTTTTTGCCAGGCTACTCCAGGGAACTTAGGCACGTCACCTGGTTTAACAACCACCAGCCCAACACAGAGGTGGTGTACAGAACCCTGGGAACGCACCAGTCTGAGGACATTATACTGGGGGGTTTTCTTCCAATACCAAACCATGCTGTGAATAATTTCTGACTGTTTGGGAGGAAGATAGGTCTGACCTGGTACTGGTTTGGTAATAATCCGAACTTTGTGTGTATGTCTCACCAGGCACACAAAGAAGATGCTTTAATTGTAGCCAATACCAAGGCTAGGTCTGAAACAAGACCATTCCTCACATAGATGCTCAGTACTGCTGTAGGCAATGGATATAGTCATTTTGCTTTTCCTTGGACCAGATATTATTGAATTATATCATATATCTCATCTCATCTCATCTTCAACCGCTTATCCGGGGTCGGGTCGCGGGGGTAGCAGCTCTAGCAGGGGACCCCAAACTTCCCTTTCCCGGGCAACATTAGCCAGCTCTGACTGGGGAATCCCGAGGCGTTCCCAGGCCAGTGTGGAGATATAATCCACTCCACCGGTTTCCAGCTGAGAGTCATGGCCTCAGATTTAGAGGTGCTAACCCTCATCCCAGCCGCTTCACACTCGGCTGCGAACCGATCCAGTGAGTGCTGAAGGTCACCGACCGATGAGGCCATCAGGACCACATCATCCGCAAAAAGCAGTGATGTGACCATCAGCCCACCGAACGGGAACCCCTCCCCCCCATGACTACGCCTTGATATCCTGTCCATGAATATTACAAACAGGATTGGTGACAAAGCGCAGCCCTGGCGGAGGCCAACCCCCACCGGGAACGAATCCGACTTACTGCCGAGGACACGGACACAGCTCATGCTTTGAGCGTACAGAGATTGGATGGCCCTGAGAAGAGACCCCCTCACCCCATACTCCCGCAGCACCTCCCACAAAAGATCCCGGGGTACCCGGTCATACGCCTTCTCCAGATCCACAAAACACATGTAGACTGGATGGGCATACTCCCAGGCCCCCTCCAGGATCCTTGCGAGAGTAAAGAGCTGGTCCGTGGTTCCCCGGCCAGGACGAAAACCGCATTGTTCCTCTTCAATCTGAGGTTCGACTATTGGCCGAACCCTCCTTTCCAGCACTTTGGAGTACACTTTACCAGGGAGGCTGAGGAGTGTGATACCTCTGTAATTGGCACACACTCTCTGGTCCCCCTTTTTAAAGAGGGGAACCACCACCCCGGTCTGCCACTCCTCTGGCACTGTCCCAGACTTCCATGCAATGTTGAAGAGGCGTGTCAACCAAGACAGCCCTTCCCCACCCAAAGCTTTTAGCATTTCTGGACGAATCTCATCAGTCCCTGGGGCTTTGCCACTGTGGAGTTGTTTGACTACCTCAGCGACTTCCCCCAGGGAAACTGACGATGACCCTCCATCAGCCTCCAGCTCTGCCTCTGTACTAGAGGGCGTGTAGGTCGGATTCAGGAGCTCCTCAAAATGCTCTTTCCAGCGCCCGATCACATCATCAGTTGAGGTCAACAGTGTCCCATCCTTACTGTACACAGCTTGGATGGTTCCCCGTTTTCCCCTTCTGAGGTGCCGAACGGTTTTCCAGAAGCATTTTGGTGCCGACCGAAAGTCCTTCTCCATAGCTTCTCCAAACTTCTCCCACACCCGCTGCTTTGCCTCTGACACGGCAGCGGCTGCAGCCCTTCGGGCCTGTCGGTACCCTGCAACTGCCTCCAGAGTCCCCAGGGCTAGCATATCCCTGAAGGCCTCCTTCTTCAGTCGGACAGCTTCCCTGACCACCGTGGTCCACCACGGTGTTCTAGGGTTACCACCCCTTGAGGCACCTAGGACCTTGAGACCACAGCTCACCGCCGCAGCTTCAGCAATAGAAGCTTTGAACATTGCCCACTCAGGTTCAATGCCCCCAACCTCCACAGGGATGCCTGAAAAGCTCCGCCGGAGGTGTGAGTTGAAGATCTTTCGGACAGGGGCCTCCTCCAGACGTTCCCAGTTCACCCGCACCACCCGTTTGGGCTTACCTGGTCTGTCCAAAGTCTTTCCCCACCCTCTGATCCAACTCACTACCAGAAAAGTATATGAAAAGTACAACTCTAACTATTCCTGGCCCAGTGAGAACATCTAGTGGTCTAGGAGGCATTGCAGTACCCGGACAACACTTATACAAGTTTAAAGTCACCAGAATCTGATGTGTGTGATTAGATGTGTGTGATTAGAAAGTGAAAACCCTGCGCCAGAGACTCCGCTAATGAGCGACTGAGTAAAATATTCACAGAGATATATGAGACAGTGAGTGTCCGTACAGGGAAGTAAGAGGGTAAGAGGTCAGAATGATGACGGCAAAACGGATTTACAACTGCAACCTTCATGGTTTTGTTATTTTGTTATGTAGGTGAAATGCTGAATTAAAACAGAAATTCAAAGCACGTGTTCTCAAAAGCACTCATGTAGTCAGTGATTCAGTGGGCGGTAGGTCAAATATATTTAAAGAGCAAACTCAATAAAATATAAATTTATACATAGGTGTCTTCAAAGTATGTAATTGTTTAATGAATCTTTTTAGTGACTTTGGACTCACTTACTGACTAAAATGAACCAATGAAATCGAATGATTAATTCTCTTTAGTGAACGACTTGAAAAGATCTGAGTCAGTTAAGAGTCCAATTTCCCAACACTGTGGTTTATAAATGCTACACAAAGCATTATTCCAACCCCAGAGACATATACATGTATATATTTTTTTCTGCATCGTGTCCAAATCATTAACTAGTATTTTAAATATATTAAAAAAGCTCAACAAAAGCCCTTGGAGTTATGTTTTTGTTCTCAAACAGCTTCATGAGTTGTTGAAGGAGCATTGTTATCAAGGCAATTGATATATCTAATACATATATATATATATATATATTTAATTCAACACTTGTTTAACACTGTTTGGTTGCTGCATGATTCCATATGTGTCATTTCATAGTTTTAATATTTTCAATATTAATAAAGAAAAACAAATACAAATAAATAAATGCATTTGATCCACTTTATTTGAAATGCGTAATTCTGGATATTGTTGTTGTTTTTCTGTCTCTTAGTGTTTAAATAAAGCTACTATTAAAATTTTAGACTGATCATATCTTCGTCAGTGAGTGGGCCAACGCACAAAATCAGCAGGGGACCAATTACTTTCTTCCCTCACTGTACATGCTTTGTAATTAAATTCGTTTTTATCCCACTTGGTGGCAGTGTTGTGCAGATATTATAGACTCAATACTGGTGTGCAGTACAGTTATAAAGTAATACATACATGTTGATATTATAATAGTATATATGTTCCTGGGAACTGTAGTCCAGTGACAAGACAATGATGTCAGTTTTCTGTATTCCCGGCCAAAACAGACTTACACTCACCAGCCTCTCTATTAGGTACACCTTGCTAGTACCGGGTTGGAGCTCATTTTGACTTCAGAACCGCCTTAATACTTCATGGCACAGACTCAACAAGGTGCTGAAGACATTCCTCAGAGATTTTGGTCCATACTAAAGTTAAAGTATCACACAGTTGCTGCACATCCACAATGCAAATCTCCCACCCCACATCCCAATGGTGCTATATTGGATGGAGATCTGGTGACTGTGGCGGCCATTTGAGTGCAGCAAACTCATTGTCATGCACTTCTGGTGACTTATCAACACCTCTAATACTAAAATGCACTGTATGTCATCCTGACAGCCTTGACTACCTTCCTCTGGAATTGTGTCCTCCAAACTGCTATTGTGAGTGAGGATGGTCCCATTTTTATTAAAATAATTTAAACTTATTTGGGTAAAAGCCAGGTGTGGTGAGGAGAATTGGGTTAGCCAGCCTGAATTAACCAACACTTACACAGAATCTGCACTTACACAGTTCCTCCAGCAGAGTGCGCTATAACGCCACATATGTGATGTGCCTTTATTCGGGACTCTTTCTTATTTTACCTAAGATTTAGTTTTAAATGGACTGGGTTAAGTTTCAATTTAGCTGAGGAGTAGGCTTGTTAGCGTATAGTATGCATATATATGCATTGAGTGTAATGTTTCCACCGTTTTGGCAAATTGAATAGATTAATCTAAGCCGTGGTCCTCCTATTCTCGTCGTATGACATTACTCGGCTTCGACTTCCAGCAGCTCCATGCGTTTCCTGATACGTACGTTACGTCACCCAGTTCCCTGGTTCAGCAGTTGACTTGATCACTGGGAGCGCGTCAAGTGGAGAAGAAGGGCTGAGCCCAATTTAACTGGAGGTTTAAAACCACTGGGGAAACACGGCAGCAGCACGGGCACGGGTTAACAGCAGGATAACTTTTATTCCATCCGGTAATAACACAGAGCCATGGCTCCTGTCACGTGCCGGGTGCAGGTTCTGGAGGATTCGGACCCATTCGTGTGCACCAACTTCCCGGAGCCGCGCAGACCGCCGCCGTATGACTTGGAGGAGAACCTCCCTCTGAATGAACAGATAGCCGGGGTTCATAAGGTTCTGGGTGCCCAGATGAAGGTGAGTTGGACTCGGGATATGGTCGTGCTCATATAGGCTACACTGGTTTGTTCGGACTATACGCAAGAGCCATGCTTATTAATGGGTCATGTTAACCCAATTCCAGAGCCACAACATGAGGGTCACACCTTTATGTAGACTCCAAATAATTTGATGATCTAATCCTCAACATGACTGCAGGTGATGTGTTTTAAATAGACAGTTGGTTAATGACAGTTTCATACTATTTAGATTACTTGTCTGATTTAGTGCACATTTACATCCTATTTGAAAAAAGCGTTTCTAAAGGTCTAGAGATCCTGTGTACTTTCTGAAATGAGACAACGACTTATTTACAACAAATTAATTGTCAAATCCATCTAATTGTTCACGTGCACCAGGTGAACTGCCCGTGCCAGGTGACACCCCCCTCCATAAACAACCTGTAGTAGTTGACGATTAAGCTTTTTTATGTTATGGAGTTTTTCAAAATCCCAGAGTAAATGTCAGACAGAATGGAAATATATATATATATATAAATGCAACTTTTGTTGTGTGTTTGTAGTACCTCTTGGGGAGTCTGTGCACCCAGATTAACTTATATTAACATGTAATATTGCCATTTAATGGCAATTACGCGCATGTAACGTAAAAAAATGTTGTCAGAAAGAACATAATTAACAAGTCAAACATAGCGAAGAAATGCTGCTTCCAGATGTATTGATTGATCTGTCATGGTCCTGATTGCTGATAAACACCCCCTGTCTTTACGAGGGGCATCTAGGCTTTAATAGATAATATCTACTTCCATTTGTATTGTTTGCTTAGCAGATCATATTCATAACTAACACTTATAGAAAGCTCTCTGTGAAAAAAACACACTTTCTAATACATTTCTAAAGCCATGAAATATGGTTGACTCAAATGCCTTTCACGATTCTAACTGTCAAATTTTTTTAATGGTATTTTCTACGTAGTACTTCTAATAATGTGTTATTGTCTACTTAGATTATACAGATAATAAATGCTGTTTATTCATGAGAAAATTCTAGATTTTACTACTACTAAAAATTGACCTTTTCCTTGAACTTCCCAGATCACAGAAGATCACAGTAATCTTTGATATCACGGAAACGTCTGGATTATTAAAACATATTAGAATTTAGCACGAGAACGCTTTGCTCCTGTTGTTAGTTTTAGTTCACGTTGTTCGTTTGTTGGTAGTTGTCTTCTCTGGTGCACTAATTGTTTTTGTAACCTCTGACCCGTCTCTCAATTTGTCTGTAATCGAGGTTGAGGGAAAGGGAGGACCCTGTAAACAGAAGATAAGCTGTGTTATAATGACCAGCTCTGCCATAACCGGACTCCAGCCTTGTACCCATGGCCCGGGTCAAAAATGACTTCCGAATAGCTTTTGTTTTCTGAGATATGCACGAGTTTTAGCCCATATTTGACAGCGATACAATGGAACATGGAGAGAACATTTGCATAGGCGCATATGATTCACAGGGCTAATGGATTCGGGGGCGGAGCCCACTGATCTCATTTATATTAATGCTGTCTATGAATGAGGGGGTCCAGGCACATACTAGGAATAGTGTAGTCCTGTCTGTGAGCTGTCACCCTGCTGTATGGTATAGTGTAGTCCTGTGAGCTGTGAGCTGTCACCCTGCTGTATGGTATAGTGTAGTCCTGTGAGCTGTGAGCTGTCACCCTGCTGTATGGTATAGTGTAGTCCTGTGAGCTGTGAGCTGTCACCCTGCTGTATGGTATAGTGTAGTCCTGTCTGTGAGCTGTCACCCTGCTGTATGGTATAGTGTAGTCCTGGCTGTGAGCTGTCATCCTGCTGTATGGTATAGTGTAGTCCTGGCTGTGAGCTGTCACCCTGCTGTATGGTATAGTGTAGTCCTGTCTGTGAGCTGTCACCCTGCTGTATGGTATAGTGTAGTCCTGTCTGTGAGCTGTCACCCTGCTGTATGGTATAGTGTAGTCCTGGCTGTGAACTGTCACCCTCCTGTATGGTATAGTGTAGTCCTGTCTGTGAGCTGTCACCCTGCTGTATGGAATAGTGTAGTCCTGTCTGTGAGCTGTCACCCTGTTGTATGGAATAGTGTAGTCCTGTGAGCTGTGAGCTGTCACCCTGCTGTATGGTATAGTGTAGTCGGAGTGGGGGTGCTTGTCTTAGGCGTTTGCCTTGTTGTCCTTTTGTCAAGAAGGTCTGGATCGGCTGGTATTTTAAGGTCGTAGGGCTACTTGCATGCATGCCTGGTGAGGTATGTAGCCTACGCCTGAGTACAGCGTGTGGCACCTGATGTCATTTTGGACCATAGAAAGTGAAAGAGTGTGTCATGCCTTTGGGCAACTCCTTTTGTGCCACACCAGGGAGCGGACGCCAGAGCTGGGTAAAGGGTTCGGCCGGATGACATCACTGCTGTAAATGTGTGCTGTGCATTCTGACCCCCCGAAATTGGATGTAGTAATATCTGTGTTTCGTGCCGTATTGTTTTGAGAAAGTAGTGGCAAAATTCCAAATGTTCCTATCTACAAGGATTGCTGCTCTTTCTTATCACAGGGAATCACGTGTTATTTTCTTGGGCATTCGTCTGCCGGAGCTATATTCAGCCGCGTCAGGCTGGAGGTGATTCAGCAGGGAACAATGCCGGAATTAAAAGAAATGTGGTTCTCAGTGTTGTGGATGTTTTTTATGTGACGATACCGTGTATTTAGAAGGCTATTGCGTTTCTTTTTTTTTTTAAAGCGACTTTGGTGAACGATTGGCAGGATTTGGATATCTAACTGTCAATCGAGAAGACAAACCGCTTGACAGCAGCTGGGGTTTGGGTTAGATGTGGGGTTGGACGTGAGTTTGGGCATTATGGCTGCGTAATTAATTTTTAAGTTAGACTTTGGGTTAGGAAATGCACGTTTTCTGCGCTCCGTGTGTGTGTGTGTGTGTGTGTGTGTGTCGCTACTAACATGTCCCTGTGTTCGTTCCACCCCAGTTGGAGGACTGTGGCTTACAGCTGGCCCCCATTGGAAACTACCTTGACCTGGAACTATCTCTTGAAGAACAGAAAGATGACCTGGAGCAGTTCTACGAAGATGTGGGGTGAGACCATCATCTACACATCTCGCCTCCTTGTTACCTACGTAGACAGCGCTTGTCCAGAGCCATCAGTCTGCTTGTCAGCTCAGAGAACCCATGTTGATGTGTGCTCTGTCGGGTTCAGGCTGGGTGTTTGTAAAAGCACTTGGTGACAACCGGTGACCTTTTTTTGGTGTACATCGGTCTAGGACAGTGCATCAGTGAGTTTAGCTGCGTTAGTCTGTAGTCCAGAGGCGTTTCACAGAGACATGTTTACAGACTGGACGGACGCTACCTGTGACTTAATTCTGAAAAGACTTTGAGGGAGTGAAAGACTGAGATTGTGACAGGGACTGTGGGGTACTTCTCATTCAGGGACTGTCACAATCAGAAGGGTGGGCGGAGTTAGTCAGGGACTGACACAGAAGGATGGGCGGAGTTAGACAGACTGACACACAGAAGGGTGGGCGGAGTCAGACAGGGACTGACACAGAAGGATGGGCGGAGTTAGACAGACTGACACACAGAAGGATGGGTGGAGTTAGACAGACTGACACACTGAAGGGTGGGCGGAGTTAGACACGGACTGACACAGAAGGATGGGCGGAGTTAGACAGACTGACACACAGACTGATGGGGGGAGTTAGACAGACTGACACACAGACTGATGGGGGGAGTTAGACAGACTGACACACAGAAGGGTGGGCGGAGTTAGACAGACTGACACACAGAAGGGTGGCAGATACACTGGCAGAAAAACAAACACAATCCTTATCCCAATATCCAAAATACAAAGATTGGAGAGCCCTAAAGCAATGACAGGCAAAACAGTTGCTGATTTAAACATAGAGCTAACAGTTTCCTATTTAATCACAAAGATGTTTTATAGAGCAAAAATAATACAAGGAGTTTCATTCATTAACCATAGTAAACTGCATGTACTGTTCTTGGGAATAAGAGTATGGATACAAAACTTCCTTTCTCGCTGACGGATCCACTCAGTCAGTCCCTAACGGACTTCCTCTCTCAAGCCCCCCCCTCTCCTCAGGCAGCTAGTCTCACGTGGAACACTCCATGCACTGTTGGTGATCCGACAGGAAGAAAATTGTTTAGAACGGAAGTGTTGACTAATGCCTTTATAGAAACAATGAGATTGTGTGGGAACTCCTTTTGCAGTTATGTCAGCACAGCTGAAAACTGTTTGCTGATTAAAGAAGCAATAACAATGGCTTTCTTCACACTAGTTGAGTGAATGGAGCGGTGGTTAGTGTGGGCTAAAAATGGCCAGAAACAAATAACTTTTTTTCTGGAACTTATCGGCCTATTCTTATTCTGAGAAATGAAGGCTACTCTGTGTACTACTCCCTTTAAGTTCAAGCAAAATCTGTCTCTTAACCGGAATAGAGAGAGGAGTGAGAGGCCCGGTGCACAACTGAGCAAGAGGACAAATGCATAAATACATTAGAGTGTCTTGTTTGAGATACCGACGTCAGTAGTGGAGAGGCGGCTCTGGGATGCTGGTCTTCTAGGCAGACTAGCACAAAATAAGGAATTAAAAGGCAAGATTAAGATGGGCAGAAGAACACAGACACTGGACAGAAGAATATTGGGAAAAAAGTGTTTGGAACAGACTAATCTAAGCTTGAGGTGTTCGGATTTGAAAAAAATATCATTTGAGAGACACATACCAAATGAGAAGACGGGGGCTTTGGGGTGGTAAAGTGGGATATTTGTACAGGGGGAAATAAATATTGAAGAAGGCGATAAATATTTTTTGCAACGCCATGCGATATCGTGTGGTCAGTGCTTGATTGGAGCCGTTTTTGTCCAATGCAAAAATGCAAAAATTATTAGCAAAGAAACAGTCAGCTGGTATTTTGTCTATAATCAGGTGCCCAGTTTGGACATCAGATCTCAACCCCATTGAGCTGTTCTGGAAGCAGCTTGACCATATGATATGTAACAGGTGCCCATCAAGGCAATCCAACTTCTGGCAGGTAATTCCGCATTCATGGTGTGAAATCGCCTCAGATTACCTCAACAAATTGACAACTAGAATGTCAAAGCTCAGCAAGGCTGTAATATTGCAATTTGGGGTGACTGGAGAAGTAATCGACTACTTAATAAATTATTAACAGATTGGTTCAATTGGTAACATGATGACAGACGCGCACACACGCACACACACACACACACGCACGAGCATACAGCATCCACCTGCTGTGGACATGCTTTACAGATCCATCTGTCATCCCAATGTAACTGAAGGGCTCCCGCCCACGAACTGGCAAAGACCTCACCAGGAGCTTGTCATGGTGACCAATCAGATTCATATACACCTAATGAAACCATGGCGACCAATCAGATTCATATACACCGAATGAAACCATGGTGACCAATCAGATTCATATACACCGAATGAAACCATGGTGACCAATCAGATTCATATACACCGAATGAAACCTTGGTGACCAATCAGATTCATATACACCGAATGAAACCATGGTGACCAATCAGATTCATATACACCTAATGAAACCATGGTGACCAATCAGATTCTTATACACCGAATGAAACCATGGTGACCAATCAGATTCTTATAAAAAGTTTTGTTATGTTGTATGCTTTCATATTGACCTCACATCCAGAACATTCTCTGCTTTCATATTGACCTCACATCCAGAACATTCTCTACTTTCATATTGACCTCACATCCAGAACATTCTCTGCTTTCATATAGACCTCACATCCAGAACATTCTCTGCTTTCATATAGACGTCACATCCAGAACATTCTCTGCTTTCATATAGACCTCACATCCAGAACATTCTCTGCTTTCATATAGACCTCACATCCAGAACATTCTCTGCTTTCATATAGACGTCACATCCAGAACATTCTCTGCTTTCATATAGACCTCACATCCAGAACATTATCTGCATTCATATAGACCTCACATCCAGAACATTCTCTGCTTTCATATAGACCTCACATCCAGAACATTATCAGCATTCATATAGACGTCACATCCAGAACATTATCTGCATTCATATAGACGTCACATCCAGAACATTCTCTGCTTTCATATAGACCTCACATCCAGAACATTCTCTGCTTTCATATAGCCCTCACATCCAGAACATTCTCTGCTTTCTTATAGACCTCACATCCAGAACATTATCAACATTCATATAGACGTCACATCCAGAACATTCTTCCTAGACAGACTAGGATTGTCTGCTAGCAGCCACCACTGATCTATAGGCCGTTAACTGGTCAAACAATGAAAACGTTTAGGATGAAGGAATGCCCCTGAATCTTATTTTAATCTAATTTGACTCTCCCACGTGTGTGTGTCGGTGTGTCCGTGTTTGTGTGTGTGTGTCCGTGCCTCCCTTCGAGCGTTCTGGTCAGTGAAGAAGGAAGAGCGAGAGAGAGGGAAGTAAAAAAGGGAAGAAGTGATTGAGAGGATTGTAGGGAAGAAATGTGAGAGAAGGGAAGAGTGAGAGAGGGAGCTGTGGGATTGAGGTGGCACAAAAGACATTTGAAATAGGACCTGGAAAATTGTAGTGTGCTTGGTATACTGGTATTTGTGTGATTCTGCTTATGACGTTATGCTAAGAAAAGCACTGAAAGTTCCACGTTTTCACACACACACACACACACACACACTGGTTTTCTGAGACAGCATAGTCTCCATATCTACACAGGTATTCACATTCTGGCATACAATGTTATGTGTGTGAATACATTTTCTGTGAATCTCCTTTGAATGTCACCAGCCACAAGGGCTCTTAAAATCAACAGACAGTGAAATGATACATAGAAGATGTCTGTTTTTGGCAGTTTCCGCAGTATGATGTGTTAAGCCACGTCTTCATTCCGTACACACATACTTTGTATTTCGCAATTATGAGGCTTTTTAACTCACTCTCACTGTGAATACGTGTCTTTTACAAATCCAAATCTTTGTTTGGTTCTACTGTTCCTTAATGTACAAACCCAAACTTCTGTCTCTCTTGTTCTCCGTAGCAAAGGCCGGAGGCCCATTCTGATCCTGAGAACTCAACTCTCTGTTCGGGTTCATTCAATCTTAGGTAAGAACCTTTTTGTCTTCTACGTTCTCCTCCAATCATTCTCTCAATCCCATCACAGTGACTCTGCCGGAACTCAAAAAACGCCCTCAGTAATTCTATACAAGCTCCTCTAGAACAATTACAATCAGTCACACACCACAGCTCGACTCTTTGAGTTATGACAAGTCATTTAAATAGCTATTATTATGGCTTTGATAAGTTGTGATGTCATAGTTCTTTCTCTGTCATGAGGCCAGGGATGACTCAGTGTGCCGCTTTCTTCACCGTTTTTCCCTCTCCGATTGCCTCTCCACTCGTTTGCCCAGCCATTGTGGCTTTCCAGTCGTACCAAACGCTCTCACTTTTTCCTGCACTGCTTTTAGCCAACAGGGTTCTGGTCTGAAGTAGGGCACGTCTAAGGGAACGGGATGCGGTTTGGGATGTGTCCTTGACACGTCTTACTCACACTTCTCTCAGTTCCCCTTTCCTCTCTGGGATTAAAGGGCCAATCCGGAGTTTCAACATCAATTGTAGGACCTATGAATTATTTGTATGTTGCAGGTTGGTTCTGAAAGGGCACATGTTAGAAATTCCTCAGTTCAGCCGTGGTACCTGGTCAGAAACGAGCATCGGCCACGTTTCACTCCAGTGTTTGTTAACAAAATAAACAAACGTGCTATACAGACTCAGACTCAGATGTAATTGTTTATATCAGGGATGGCTCAATCTATGCATTTGTCACATTCTCCAGAAGTCACTGAGCGGTAACGTTTGTCAGGTAACATTCCTGAGCTAATTACAATAACAGGGGCGGGGTGAATATTTTGTTATTGTTTCAACTGCGGGTTCCGGCATTAGTTTCTATTTTGCCACGCTTTGTGGTGAGAGCCAAAATCCTCACAGTCCAAGACCACAAAAAAACTTTTTTCTAGCCATTTTTTCCCCCCATCCAAACCACATTCGGATCTTCTCTTATAATTCATCAGTATTTCCAACTGGTGACATCACAGACAGTGGTTCATATTCTGACAACGGTTCATATTCTGCCGACGTCAGTCATCGCAGAAAGTGTGGTGACCGGGCCATATAATTACACTCTTTCACTTCTGAGCATTTTCAATCGTTCTCTAGTTTCATGTTGACATTGGGGTTCCATGTGTTCGTTGATGAGGTGATTCAGATTAGCACGTGTAGCCAGAGGACCTTGGGTTAGCGCCTGGTGATTCAGATTAGCACATGTAGCCAGAGGACCTTGGGTTAGCGCCTGGTGATTCAGATTAGCACATGTAGCTAGAGGACCTTGGGTTAGCGCCTGGTGATTCAGATTAGCACATGTAGCCAGAGGACCTTGGGTTAGCGCCTGGTGATTCAGATTAGCACATGTAGCTAGAGGACATTGGGTTAGCACCTGGTGATTCAGATTAGCACATGTAGCTAGAGGACATTGGGTTAGCACCTGGTGATTCAGATTAGCACATGTAGCCAGAGGACATTGGGTTAGCGCCTGACATGTGAACATGTCTTAAACTATGCAGGTCGATTCAGCCTTCCGGTCTGTTGTAAATCCGATCTGTTGTAAATCCGGTCTGTTGTAAATCCGGTCTGTTGTAAATCCGGTCTGTTGTAAATCCGATCTGTTGTAAATCCGGTCTGTTGTAAATCCGGTCTGTCAACTGATCAGGAAACCCACCCGAGGCCGGACAAGGACCACCCAGGTAGAGATGCGAGCAGAACATAAACAGACATAATACCAAGTCATTATAACTGGGACCTGTTGCACAATGGGACTGCTCAGTGGTTATTCACACACACATACACACACACACACACACGTCCTGGTAACATTTAATTTTTTTTGCACTTTGTATCCAAACTAATCAAAAGTATTAGACATGCACATGACATGAATCAATTAGGCATGCAATTCCGAAATGCTCAATTAGGCATGAAATTGTTGAACTGAATACCTTCACATTTACTTATCCATGTCAATTCTGACTCATACATCGGCTCTTTGACACACTGCCCTGCATATCACTTCTGGTTGGATGCAAACTGCATTTCGTTGTACTGTTCAATGACAATAAAGTTTAGTCTAATAAAAACAAATTAATTATTCATTTTGGCACAGAACACAAACTGGCACCTACATTACATGGACTGCATCTTTAAACGATCTTAGTGTTTAATAACAAACAATGCACTGTTGTCAACTGTTGTGTAAGTGGATCGCAAGCTGGGCCGCGGGTTGGACCGCAAGCTGGGCCGCGGGTTGGACCGCAAGCTGGGCCGCGGGTTGGACCGCAAGCTGGGCCGCGGGTTGGACCGCAAGCTGGGCCGCGGGTTGGACCGCAAGCTGGGCCGCGGGTTGGACCGCAAGCTGGGCCGCGGGTTGGACCGCAAGCTGGGCCGCGGGTTGGACCGCAAGCTGGGCCGCGGGTTGGACCGAGTTGTGACCACTGCTTTACTGTGTCTTAACAATAGAGACGTTCCAGACTGCAAATGGGAACATTTGAATTCATGTGTTACGGCTTGTGACGTGTACAAGACAGTCTAGGTCACAGGTGTCAAACCGGTTCCATGGAGGGCCGAGTGTCTACAGGTCTTTGCTCTCACCTTGTTCTTGATTGTTTAATTAGGTCACTAATTGGAAAGGTTCTACCTTCTACTGGTTGTTTAGGTCTGAACTGGGAACTAATTTAAATGAAAACCCAAAAACCTGCATAAACTAGGCCCCCTGTGGAACCGGTTTGACATCCCTGGTCTAGGTGCATAGACAAGGGTGTGTGTGGAACCTAATCCTGTGCTGGAGCCCTACTGAATGTGTGCACAGGAGCCAGCTAAACCTGTGCTGGAGCCCTACTGAAGGTGTGCACAGGAGCCAGCAAAACCTGTGCTGGAGCCCTACTGAATGTGTGCACAGGAGCCAGCTAAACCTGTGCTGGAGCCCTACTGAATGTGTGCACAGGAGCCAGCTAAACCGGTCCTGGAGCCCTACTGAATGTGTGCACAGGAGCCAGCTAATCCTGTGCTGGAGCCCTACTGAATGTGTGCACAGGAACCAGCTAAACCTGTGCTGGAGCCCTACTGAAGGTGTGCACAGGAGCCAGCAAAACCTGTGCTGGAGCCCTACTGAATGTGTGCACAGGAGCCAGCTAAACCTGTGCTGGAGCCCTACTGAATGTGTGCACAGGAGCCAGCTAAACCGGTCCTGGAGCCCTACTGAATGTGTGCACAGGAGCCAGCTAATCCTGTGCTGGAGCCCTACTGAATGTGTGCACAGGAACCAGCTAAACCTGTGCTGGAGCCCTACTGAATGTGTGCACAGGAGCCAGCTAAACCTGTCCTGGAGCCATACTGAATGTGAGCACAGGAGCCAGCTAATCCTGTGCTGGAGCCCTACTGAATTTGTGCACAGGAGCCAGCTAAACCTGTGCTGGAGCCCTACTGAAGGTGTGCACAGCTGCTTAGATGGACAGAACACAATGTTTGAGTGTGACATGTGGGGGGAGGGGCAAACAAGAGAGGGTTGAGCCCGACTAACCTGTTCTGGTGTTCTGCACCTGCCCACACTGGCAGACATGCCCGCTGTGTCTTGGGCACATTCTTTACTTCTGTTGTAGTCAATGAATACAAGTGTGGAGGAAACCTCCTGCCCATTCACAGTAACCTCTGATGATTCCTCTGTTGAATCAACATTCCTCGTAGAGGGCCTTTCAGGAAACACACTTTGACACAGATTTAAGGACGTGAAGGGGTTTCCCAAGCTCAATTTATACCAGCCGGCGGAATGTTGTGAAATAAATCGGTCAGTTTTTTGATGTGGCACCTCCATTAAGGCTAATCGGGAAATCCAAAGAGCACTTCGTTTTTCTTCAAGGACCGATTGGGGTTTTCTGCGCTTGAAGTCTTTCTCACAATCTCTCTCTTGCTGGCTTCTCTTGTGAAGCAGACGAGGCTTTCTCAGTTCCTCTCCTCAGAGGTGGTTTTTTGGACACCCTCCCTTCTCAGGGGAACGACATCACCAGTTGCCTGTTCTCAAATAACTTGAGGTTTCTGCTTTCTTCAGTTCATCATTGCAAATGTATGATAGGGTGATTATTCCGGTAATCCTTTTTTGTTTGTAGTCTGTTTTAGAGGCTTTCCGGAAGGGTGAGATAAGCAGCTGCTCCCAGATATATGCCATGTTCAGTTGAAATAGTTAGAAATATTAGCATGGGGCTCTGTGGCTTGTTTAACCTCTGACATAAATGTATTTATCTGCCACCGTGTTTGTCTTTAAGTATGTGTATGTTAGCCCGGTATCCCTGCTGTGTTTGTCTCTATGTTAGCCCGGTATCCCTGCTGTGTTAATGTCTGTATGTTAGCCCGGTATCCCGGCTGTCTGTTCTTCAGATCGCAGAGACCACGGACGCGCGCCCGAGACTTTGTTTTAGATCGTCTCTAGGTCTGGCTGCACACGCCTGTACAACATCCATGCGTCCCATCCGGGGATGAGTCAGCGATCGGGAATACGGGCTGCTTTCCTGTGAAGTGCGGAGTTGTGTGTAGACTTGACATGGCCCTGAGGTCTGATGATGGCTGTCCCCTTGTGGCTCTGTGCCTTCCAGTGTTGCCCAACTTGCACCGTGTACTCTGCAGTAACTCACTCGACAATGTTCCGTTCCCTGTGTGGGCGTCGCTGCCACACGCAAAACTCTGGTAGCTGATTGGCTTTGCCTCAGACACGTCGTTCCGTGTAACAAGAGCAAGATCCGATTCCCTCGTGTCAAAGGCAGGTTCTATATCGTGTTCTGACACCTGTAGTTTGATAGCCTGCTTCGTTTTAGTATGAAATGAGGTTCGGTGTCACAGCGTTTCTATTAATCCGCATAGTGCTAATCAGAAAGTCAACTGCAGTGAGAATCTGTCTGAAATTTCGACACTGCATCACCTGTGTGTACAGTGGTCTGGTGTTCTGCCTCTGTGTACAGTGGTCTGGTGTTCTGCCTCTGTGTGCAGTGGTCTGGTGTTCTGCCTCTGTGTACAGTGGTCTGGTGTTCTGCCTCTGTGTGCAGTGGTCTGGTGTTCTGCCTCTGTATGCAGTGGTCTGGTGTTCTGCCTCTGTATGCAGTGGTCTGGTGTTCTGCCTCTGTGTGCAGTGGTCTGGTGTTCTGCCTCTGTGTGCAGTGGTCTGGTGTTCTGCCTCTGTGTGCAGTGGTCTGGTGTTCTGCCTCTGTGTGCAGTGGTCTGGTGTTCTGCATCTGTGTGCAGTGGTCTGGTGTTCTGCCTCTGTGTGTAGTGGTCTGGTGTTCTGCCTCTGTGTGCAGTGGTCTGGTGTTCTGCCTCTGTATGCAGTGGTCTGGTGTTCTGCCTCTGTATGCAGTGGTCTGGTGTTCTGCCTCTGTATGCAGTGGTCTGGTGTTCTGCCTCTGTATGCAGTGGTCTGGTGTTCTGCCTCTGTGTGCAGTGGTCTGGTGTTCTGCCTCTGTGTGCAGTGGTCTGGTGTTCTGCCTCTGTGTGCAGTGGTCTGGTGTTCTGCCTCTGTGTGCAGTGGTCTGGTGTTCTGTCTCTGTGTGCAGTGGTCTGGTGTTCTGTCTCTGTGTGCAGTGGTCTGGTGTTCTGCCTCTGTATGCAGTGGTCTGGTGTTCTGCCTCTGTGTGCAGTGGTCTGGTGTTCTGTCTCTGTGTGCAGTGGTCTGGTGTTCTGCCTCTGTGTGCAGTGGTCTGGTGTTCTGCCTCTGTGTGCAGTGGTCTGGTGTTCTGTCTCTGTGTGCAGTGGTCTGGTGTTCTGCCTCTGTGCGCAGTGGTCTGGTGTTCTGCCTCTGTGTGCAGTGGTCTGGTGTTCTGCCTCTGTGTGCAGTGGTCTGGCGTTCTGCCTCTGTGTGCAGTGGTCTGGTGTTCTGTCTCTGTGTGCAGTGGTCTGGTGTTCTGTCTCTGTGTGCAGTGGTCTGGTGTTCTGCCTCTGTATGCAGTGGTCTGGTGTTCTGCCTCTGTGTGCAGTGGTCTGGTGTTCTGCCTCTGTGTGCAGTGGTCTGGTGTTCTGCCTCTGTGTGCAGTGGTCTGGTGTTCTGTCTCTGTGTGCAGTGGTCTGGTGTTCTGTCTCTGTGTGCAGTGGTCTGGTGTTCTGCCTCTGTGTGCAGTGGTCTGGCGTTCTGCCTCTGTGTGCAGTGGTCTGGCGTTCTGCCTCTGTGTGCAGTGGTCTGGCGTTCTGCCTCTGTGTGCAGTGGTCTGGTGTTCTGCCTCTGTGTGCAGTGGTCTGGTGTTCTGCCTCTGTGTGCAGTGGTCTGGTGTTCTGCCTCTGTGTGCAGTGGTCTGGTGTTCTGCCTCTGTGTGCAGTGGTCTGGTGTTCTGTCTCTGTGTGCAGTGGTCTGGTGTTCTGTCTCTGTGTGCAGTGGTCTGGTGTTCTGCCTCTGTGTGCAGTGGTCTGGTGTTCTGCCTCTGTGTGCAGTGGTCTGGTGTTCTGCCTCTGTGTGCAGTGGTCTGGTGTTCTGCCTCTGTGTGCAGTGGTCTGGTGTTCTGCCTCTGTGTGCAGTGGTCTGGTGTTCTGCCTCTGTGTGCAGTGGTCTGGTGTTCTGCCTCTGTATGCAGTGGTCTGGTGTTCTGCCTCTGTATGCAGTGGTCTGGTGTTCTGCCTCTGTGTAGTCTGTTTAAGGGAGAGATTGCAGGAAGGTCTGTTCTGTTTGTTTTTCTTCATTCTGTCCAAGTGTGTCATAGTTCTCTAGTTTTCTCGTGATTTGTTTAGGTCTGTTGTCTTGTCTAACATGTGGATTCCGTTTGAGGTTTGTGATCTGAGCTCAATGATCAGCTGGTACAGGTAGCTCTTCTCCAGGTTCACTCGTGTATAGATGAATGGTTGATTATGTTTTCTGAATCCCTTTCCTTGACGCTGTTGTGCTGTTTCACAACTCTTCCAGGTTTGGTCGTTAGTGGCTCTCTGTTCAGTATTCAGGGTTTCAAGTTCTATTCTGGGTATTTTGAGGAAACTTGCAGAGTTAAATGTTGCTCCCATTTTGGGAATTCTTGTGTGGTGACTGGATTCCAGACCACACAGCCATAGTTCCTTCAAAGGGTCCTTCATGCCTCGTGTCTAGATCAGTTGTGGCCTCGTTGAAATTACTTGAGGTGTAGATGTTTAGGTCAAAGTAGGTGTAGATGTCTAGGTCATGGTTGGTGTAGATGTCTAGGTCAAGGTTGGTGTAGATGTCTAGGTCAAGGTTAGTGTAGATGTTTAGGGTAGGGTTGATGTTTAGGGTAGGGTTGATGTTTAGGGTAGGTTTAGAAGTTTAGGCTAGGGTAGGTGTAATTATTGGCTTTTGGGGCAACGTTATATGCTGTCATACTGAGATTCACTGTCAGTTCCCACAGTCTAGTTCCATCACCAGCTGAAAAAACTGATTCTCAATTTTCACCAGTCTGTCTCTTCCTCCAACTCAATTTTTCTCTCCATCTATCTCTCCATCTATCTCTCCATCTATCTCTCTCCATCTATCTCTCCATCTCTTTCTGTCTATCTTTCTTTATATAATTGTAATCTCTTCCCGCCCCTGCCTGTCTCTTTATTTCCCTCTAGTGGCTGCCCCCCTCTCCACCCCTCTGCTTATAGCAGGGCAGGCTCTGGGCCAGCCTACAGCCCATGGGGACCAGGAGGTTCTTGGTCCTGTAACCAAACTGCAGTTTATTTATAGGACAGACCGTACATACAGTTCTACATATCCTGGCCACTACCCATGCTTCGGGCTAAGCCACGCTGTCCTTTCCCTTCCTCGGAAGGCTAGGGCTGTGTCCCAAATGGCACAGAGGTCCCAATGGGACCGGCTCGAAGTAGTAAATAGGGCGTCATTTAGGATGCGGATAAATGTTTTTTTGTTTGTTTTAGTTATGTCATGTGAGTCTGATCTGAGTAGAAAAGCTTAAAGACTTGGTTCTCAGGAGACCCCTCCCCCCGTTAATTATACGCCAATCGCATCCCTGTGACTGGGTCTGCCAATCCCGTCAATGCCATCGTTCTGCGAGGCGACGTCTGTGTGTGAACTGGGCTGGTCCAAAATGTTGAACTGCCTCAGGCCTGACCTCAGGTTCGCTTGTCAATAGTTAAAAAAATCTCACACTTCCTACCTGCCAAGGCCTGAGGGCAGGGTAGAGACGAGTTGAGGATTGTCCTGTAGCCCTGGACTTTCTGTGTCCCTGCCTCGGTTCCACACCCATAAATCAAAGGTTGTGTCCCAGGTTGGTATTTAAAGGTACATTAAAATAATTAAGAACTTCTAGAAAGTTGTTATCTGTTCGCTAAGGTTTGCTGAAGTTCTGTGAAGGTAGTGTCTGTTCGCTAACGCTAGCTGAAGTTCTGTGAAGGTAGTGTCCGTTCGCTAACGCTAGCTGAAGTTCTGTGAAGATAGTGTCTGTTCAATAACGCTAGCTGAAGTTCTGTGAAGGTAGTGTCTGTTTGCTAACGCTATCTGAAGTTCTGTGAAGGTAGTGTCCGTTCGCTAACGCTAGCTGAAGTTCTGTGAAGGTAGTGTCTGTTCAATAACGCTAGCTGAAGTTCTGTGAAGGTAGTGTCTGTTTGCTAACGCTAGCTGAAGTTCTGTGAAGGTAGTGTCTGTTCGCTAATGTTAATTTATATTCTGGGGAGATAAATTAAAGAGTTTGGTTTGTTAAATGTCTCTTATACAAAATTTGCAACGCGTGAGCAAAAAAAAAATCTATTCATTTGGAAAAAGTAGACAAACAGTGCATAGTTTGTTTTGTACCTTAAATACCTCTTTGAAGAATGCTGACTCTAGAGATTAAAAAGGAAATCAAGATGGTTTTTAGTAACCTGTCTTAGAATCTCTCCTGGTTCATCTTTCAGCGACAGACGGTTTGAGCAATCCAATGAGTTGAAGGGAGAGGCGGGACTTGCTATGCATCAAGAACATTGGTCTATTATATTGCCTGGCAACACAGACAGTTGATAACCCAGAATCTGTCATGTCAAGTTGATGCTAATAACCTTAGAATACAAAGGGAAAACTGCAAACAATAGCCTTGAATTAACCTCTCAGGAGGGGTGTTAAATGCTTTCATGGGCCCCACATGGCTTTTGTCAAAATGAATGCCCCATGTAGAGAAGAGGATGATATTTGTACTGCAGGTTACACAAGACCAGCATATAGTGCCTGCAGCTACTGAGGTCCAAAGTCCTGCTTAAATGTGTATTGAAGTGGACTGAGTGGTGGTATTTGTGTACCTGTTATTTTAATTAAATTGTCTCCATGACTATTTATGTTTTTCTATAAATGTTCTTAGAGACTATCTCGATCAAGCGTGATATGTGTCCGAGGCTATCTCGATCTCTGTTGTCAGTGGTGTGATATGTGTCCGAGGCTATCTCGATCTCTGTTGTCAGTGGTGTGATATGTCTCCGAGGCTATCTCGACCTCTGTTGTCAGGGCTGCAGGGTTAGTTTGAGGCTATTTTTATTTGTGTTCTCAGGACTACGGTGTGAGTCCGAGGATATCTCCAGGGCTTTGGTCAGGGTTGAGGTATTTCACTGTCTCCAGTGACATGTGGCTGGCAGCTCTTGCCACCTCATCCTCCAATTCAGTCCTTCTGTCGTTGGGTTTTGGCCTGGATCACGTGTCAAATCAGCTGTTGTTGTTTTCCCTGAGGCAGAATATCTAAATGATTCTTTAGACCTTAGCCAACTCCCCTTCCCCCTAAAACCCTTGAATTCAACGCTAGAATTTAAAGTAACCCTATAATTATCCAACGCCTTCAGTATATGCCTTCCCCTTACACACTCTCCCTGTTTCCTTGACCATAGTAATGTTTCCTAGACCATAGTCATGTTTCCTTTACCATAGTCATGTTTCCTAGCCCCTACTTGGTAGACTCTAGTCCCCTCTGCCTAGACATTGAATTCAATTCTGTGTTTTGGTCAAGTTCACATTTTGCTATGTGAGACATCTGCCTTATGTAAACTTCTAAACCGACTCCACCCAACTAGTGAGGGGGAGAGGGGGAGAGGGAGAGGGGGAGACGGGGCTATGAGGTCCACGTTGGTCCGGTTTCAATCCTGTCCTTCTGTGTTCTGAAGTAGGCCCTGCTTAATCTGTGAACTTCAACCCACTCATCAGATGCCATCTGGGCAAAAAGTGAGCAGGAACTAGGCACTGATATTTCCATATACTGCTGGGTGGAAGGCTTGGAACATATCTAGTCCTGTTTAATCAACTACAAACACAGTCCTCACATTTTCAAGTCGGTGAATACATTTTTGATACCATGTTGTAATGCAAAGACATGCGGATTTGGAGTGAATAATTTTGTCGGGAGCTCAATCCCTTGCTCGGGGGTCTATAGTGTTTCTTGAGAGCAGGTCAGAAATAATGAATCCATGAACGCTTTAATTGTGTGAATACGCCGGCAAACCATCCTGACCCTGTTCCCCAAGTTGTCTGGGGTTGGTCAAAACACCACCCAAGAACCACACCGTCCGGCATGTTGTGCTTTCACCTTTGTGTTGTTGCGTCTTTTGGTTTCTCACTGAGGTCACCTTGGTAGCGGTCACAACGGGCAACTAGCTGTACTGTCTCATGCTTCAGGGCGGAGCTACGCTGTTACCAAGGTAATCTGGAATCATACGAGATCCTGGTTCTGTTTTGATATGCTGGTTGAAGCACCCCAGACCGGCTAGTTGTTGGTTTGATCGGCACTTATCGCTGCTATCCAGGCTAGCTGGTCTTTGGTTTAATCAGCACTTATCGCTGCTATCCAGGCTAGCTGGTCTTTGGTTTAATCAGCACTTATCGCTGCTATCCAGGCTAGCTGGTCTTTGGTTTAATCAGCACTTATCGCTGCTATCCAGGCTAGCTGGTCTTTGGTTTAATCGGCACTTACCGCTGCTATCCAGGCTAGCTGGTCTTTGGTTAAAAACTGCACCTATCGTTGCAAGGTTTATGGGCTGAGGTGGGTGTTGGGTCAGGGTGGAGTTTGGGTCTTTGGTTTAGCCCCCTAGTGTGAATGGACCAGAACAGCACCCTAGTGTGAATGGACCAGAACAGCAACCAGCCCCGCAACACAAGCCCAACCACAGCTCACAGGCCCAACCAGAACTCTGATCCTAAGGGCTGGGTGCTGTTCTGGTCCATTCACACTAGGGGGCTAGTGACGATCAGTATCAGAGGTAGTTGCTTGGACTGATTAAAGCGGTGCCAGATGTCTGCCAGTTAACCACAGCCCTGCTTCCACACCCATTAGCTGTTATCTGCATATTCCTCACCACACAACAGGCAGTCATACAGAGGGTGTCGCCGGGAGAGGGGAAGAGCCGTACCTGGGTCAGTGGACAAGTCCCAACCAATACCAATCTGCATCCTGAGGCCTGCTCTGTGTTACAATCCGTTCTAAATGTATAATACTACTGTTATAGTACTGCTATGTTTAGCCCTAAGGCAGTATGGGGTTATAGGCAGTATGCCTAGTACTTTATAGTCCTGGTTAGTCCTGGTGTAAACTGCTCGGTCAGTACTAATGTCAGTACCAATCTCAGTACTATTGTCAGTTGTATAGTCGGTTCTGAATCGTATAAGCCGTATGTCTGCGTTTGTCAGTTCTGCATCCTAAATAGTACACTTTGTTTCCTATTTTGGGCCGGACCAATGGGTCATAGGGTTTCTTCTGAGATAGCCTCGTTTGTCTTCGCCTAGGACTTTGAGATTCTGGAAATCATTTTGATAGCTCTGCTCCACTTTAGTGTTTGGCAGGACATCCAAGAATTCTGCTCTTTATAGATGATCCGGCAGGTCTCATTGTTTTGGGTTTCGTTTCCTTATATGGAGCTTTGTTTTCATATACCAAGTTTTACCTTGAGTTCAGTATCCTCTAAAATAGTAATAGTTTGTTAAAATCATTCACTACTTTTACACCAGGCTTTAATCGGCAAATGTTCAAAACATGTGTGCGCTTTTAGAAGAATATGGTGCAATTTTGGACACTACTTAGACCACCATAACGATCTGAGGTATCACATCTGTCGCCCTTTGACCCATGACCTTTAGGTTGCTGTCTCTCGGCTTCTGTTATTCCCTCTCCACAGGCGATCTCAGTGTCTTTAACCCTGGCGGGACATGTTTGTGTTTCTAGATGTCTTGTTACATAGTCCGTCTAACCATGGGTAAAGTGAAAGCGTGTTCTATTAATAGTTATTTCAAATACTTAAGCCTTGCTAGATTGATCCCTGGCCAAGATCTTCTGGCCGACTGGAGTAATGTCGAAAGACCCCCGATTTTATTTGAACCCCTGTCCGATGAAGTCTCGACAACACTGCGTGTTTTGTATTTGTTTTCTGCCGTGAGGATTTCGTCTTACCTTAGTGTCCCTAGAGAGTTGGTAAACAAAGTCAAACATGTTTTTCCTCTCTGCCATACAGGAATGTGGCTGTTAAACTAACTAGTTGTGGCGATAGAGGCAGCTTACTGCACAGGTTTCACCTCCATTATTATCAGCTCGTATTCCTCCTCTACTACACCTCCTCTACTACACCTCCTCTACTACACCTCCTTTACCAACCTTCTCTTCAGTCCCCAGAAGCACCACCATCTGAATCCTCTTGTCTCCTCCCCCTCCACCACCACCTCCTTTTCCACCCCACCACCACCTCTCTTTTCACCACCTCATCCACCACCACCTCCTTTTCCACCACCTCCTCCACCACAGCCTCTTTTCGACCACCTCCTCCTGTTGCCTTGTCTGTGGTACTTTAGGAGAACTACACCAAGCTGGGTATGAGTCTTTTATTTGTGGTGTCTCTGTTTTCACTTTGAACACTCTCCTTTTTGGAATCCAGCCAAACGAACCAGGAGAGATGAAAACTGCTTCTAGGACTTTACCTTGTTCCTCCAGGGACATGAGATAACATTCAAGTCTGTCAAACAGGTTTTACACGCGCCGGCTCCAAGACCCACAATACAGACCGAGGTCAGATCCGTCACTGTCAGGCACCTGGGGTTAGATCTGTCACTGTGAAGGCACCTGGGGTTAGATCTGCCACTGTGAAGGCACCGGGGTTGGATCAGTCACTGTGAAGGCACCTGGGTTCAATCAGTCACTGTGAAGGCACCTGTGGTGGATCAGTCACTGTGAAGGCACCGGGGTTGGATCTGCCACTGTGAAGGCACCTGGGGTAAGATCTGCCACTGTGAAGGCACCGGGGTTGGATCTGCCACTGTGAAGGCACCTGGGGTTAGATCCGCCACTGTGAAGGCACCTGGGGTTGGATCTGCCACTGTGATGGCACCTGGGGTTGAATCCGCCACTGTGAAGGCACATGGGGTTGGATCTGTCACTGTGAAGGCACATGGGGTTGGATCTGTCACTGTGAAGGCACATGGGGTTGGATCTGTCACTGTGAAGGCACATGGGTTTGGATCTGCCACTGTGAAGTGTTTGGGTTATGGACTGTCTGTTGTACTGTAAGTCTATCAGCAACTCATATTGCACAGTTTCCCTAATTATCACTAATGTACTTGGATGATAATTAGCGGCACATGGAGCGTCTTTATAACTAACTATCTAGAGCCTCTGTGTGCTCTTTCACAAAGTCCCCGGTGTGGACAGCTGTAAAAACTCAGAACTGTGTAAACTAGCCAGAGTATGTTATTTTAGTGGACAAATTAAATGTTTCTCTTTCAAAAACAAAGACATTTCTAACTGACCGCACACTTTTGAACAGTGGTGAAAATTCACATTCATATTCTACATTTCATTAAAGAATATAATATATTTCACGCAACAAACAAATTAAAGTCTGACATTACAGTTTCTTAAGACTCCAGTCAAGTGCTCAGCAGTATTTATGTAGAAAGCACCAATCTAGGAACAAACCTAGAACCTATTAGAGAACCCCCAGAACGTTAGCACTATGCACAACCCTAGAACCTATTAGAGAACCCCCAGAACATTAACACTATGCTTACTTTCTATACGTACTTAATGGGATTACTTTTGCTGCCGTGAATAAATGCTTGTGCTTTACTCTATCCAGCTGTGCAGGAAATGAGGAACGAATGAAATGTCACCAATTTATGCTGGAATGAGGTGAAATGTTAGGTCTCTTGTTTTGACGACTGGCACTCTGTCACCAGGACCAACTCATACACTGTGTGTGTGTGTGTGGTGTGTGTGTGGTGGTGTGTGTGGTGTGTGTGGTGTGTGTGGTGTGTGTGGTGGTGTGTGTGGTGGTGTGTGTGGTGGTGTGTGTGGTGGTGTGTGTGTGGTGTGTGTGTGTGTGTGTGTGTGTGTCCGTCTCTATTCTCCTCCTGTTCACAGCCTCACAGCACATTGTTCACATGAGGATGGAGTACTGGATGTGGTAGTGTTTGACACACACACACACACACACACACACACACACACAGGGAGGGCTGTCCTCTCTAGATAACCACATGTTATAGTGCTCAGATGAGGAGACTGACACAGGAACTGAGCACAAACACACTCACGGTGGTTATCAGGGCAACGGCAGACAGGATGTTCCCAATACAAATGAAGAAATAAAGCTCTTAGTTTAGAGCTGTGGGGTCTGGTCTGTCTCCCTGGTCGGTCTCCCTGGTCGGTCTCCCTGGTCGGTCTCCCTGGTCTGTCTCCCTGGTCTGTCTCCCTGGTCGGTCTCCCTGGTCGGTCTCCCTGGTCGGTCTCCCTGGTCGGTCTCCCTGGTCGGTCTCCCTGGTCGGTCTCCCTGGTCGGTCTCCCTGGTCGGTCTCCCTGGTCGGTCTCCCTGGTCTGTCTCCCTGGTCTGTCTCCCTGGTCTGTCTCCCTGGTCTGTCTCCCTGGTCTGTCTCCCTGGTCTGTCTCCCTGGTCTGTCTCCCTGGTCTGTCACCCTGGTCTGTCACCCTGGTCGGTCACCCTGGTCGGTCACCATGGTCGGTCACCATGGTCGGTGCACGAACACGCTTCACAGCAGGGCAACGTTGTTTAGTCTGCATCCATCACCTAGACTGTTCATATCATATTGTATGACTGCCTTTTAAAGTCATATGCAATAAAGTATGCACACTAAATTACATATAGGAAATAGACTGTCATTTGTAATGTAACCAGCAGATTATGAAATCTGTTCCCTAGTCAGAGTGTATTATTAACTCTGTCATGCTTCAGCTATTTTCAGGCCTTTTTATGAGTCCTTTTGCCCAGGGCTTTTTCCTTCACCCATGCGGGCATCCGATTCATGTCTCAGTCACCCACTAGACGGAGGATGTGAGCCACTTTAAAACAGAGGGAAACAGCGCTCTACGGTCACACTGCTGAGTGTTTGGGAATATTCTCTCTAATCCGGGATATAGGGATATTAGTGATGAGAATGATGGTCCCTGAGGAACGTATCTAGTGGCACATTTAAAGTGACCTTCAGTGTGTATTCTCTGGGATTTAATAGTCCTGTTAATAGACCTGTTCACCTGTCACACCTGTCCGCACTGCCGTCTACAGCCTTGTCAGGGCTCTAATCGGAATCTTATTTGGGCCCCCTCACCCCAATCGGTTGGAGGTCTGTCAGCTGTTTATGTTGCTGATCTAGAACCGGCCCTGTCTGTCTAAATCATTTGACCTGTGGTGGGGTGATGTCTGAGTGTGGAAGTCTTTAGATTGTTACTGGAGTAAAGGCTAAACCATGTGAGTGTCCTATTGCCCTTCTGTTTCTCCTCTCATTGCTTTAGTCAGCATCACGACACGCACATGCGCACACACACACACATGGCCGGACGTCTGGGGTAGTCGTTACACTGTCTGTTGGGAAATGTTCAGCCCTTTGAAAACGTTTGTAACCAAACATACTATGTTTGTTTCTAGCTAGGTCCCTACATGTTTACTTCAGGTTGTTATGTTTGCTTTCGTATCACAGCAACGGTTTACGCAACAACAAGTTGATATTGAACGCTGCCCAGAGTTCTGACCCCTTAGAAGAATAAACAGGAAATATTGACATTCCGTTACGGGAAAACCCAGCGGTCATCATCCTCAGTTACATGGATGCTGGCTGTTTGGTATCTGAAGGTGGCAACCGTAATGCACAACGTATAGGGCGCTGGTTTAGTGCACTATATAGGGGATAGGGCGCTGGTTTAGTGTACTATATAGGGGATAGGGCGCTGGTTTAGTGCACTATATAGGGGATATGGCGCTGGTTTAGTGCACTATATAGGGGATATGGCGCTGGTTTAGTGTACTATATAGGGGATAGGGCGCTGGTTTAGTGTACTATATAGGGGATAGGGCGCTGGTTTAGTGCACTATATAGGGGATATGGCGCTGGTTTAGTGCACTATATAGGGGATATGGCGCTGGTTTAGTGTACTATATAGGGGATAGGGCGCTGGTTTAGTGTACTATATAGGGGATAGGGCGCTGGTTTAGTGTACTATATAGGGGATAGGGCGCTGGTTTAGTGCACTATATAGGGGATAGGGCGCTGGTTTAGTGCACTATATAAGGGATAGGGCGCTGGTTTAGTGTACTATATAGGGGATAGGGCGCTGGTTTAGTGTACTATATAGGGGATAGGGCGCTGGTTTAGTGTACTATATAGGGGATAGGGTGCTGGTTTAGTGCACTATATAGGGGATAGGGCGCTGGTTTAGTGCACTATATAGGGGATAGGGCGCTGGTTTAGTGTACTATATAGGGGATATGGCGCTGGTTTAGTGTACTATATAGGGGATAGGGCGCTGGTTTAGTGTACTATATAGGGGATAGGGCGCTGGTTTAGTGTACTATATAGGGGATAGGGCGCTGGTTTAGTGTACTATATAGGGGATAGGGCGCTGGTTTAGTGTACTATATAGGGGATAGGGCGCTGGTTTAGTGCACTATATAGGGGATAGGGCGCTGGTTTAGTGTACTATATAGGGGATAGGGCGCTGGTTTAGTGTACTATATAGGGGATAGGGCGCTGGTTTAGTGTACTATATAGGGGATAGGGCGCTGGTTTAGTGCACTATATAGGGGATAGGGCGCTGGTTTAGTGCACTATATAGGGGATAGGGCGCTGGTTTAGTGCACTATATAGGGGATAGGGCGCTGGTTTAGTGTACTATATAGGGGATAGGGCGCTGGTTTAGTGCACTATATAGGGGATAGGGCGCTGGTTTAGTGTACTATATAGGGGATAGGGCGCTGGTTTAGTGCACTATATAGGGGATAGGGCGCTGGTTTAGTGCACTATATAGGGGATAGGGCGCTGGTTTAGTGTACTGTATAGGGGATAGGGCGCTGGTTTAGTGCACTGTATAGGGGATAGGGCGCTGGTTTAGTGTACTATATAGGGGATAGGGCGCTGGTTTAGTGTACTATATAGGGGATAGGGCGCTGGTTTAGTGCACTATATAGGGGATAGGGCGCTGGTTTAGTGTACTATATAGGGGATAGGGCGCTGGTTTAGTGCACTATATAGGGGATAGGGCGCTGGTTTAGTGCACTATATAGGGGATAGGGCGCTGGTTTAGTGTACTGTATAGGGGATAGGGCGCTGGTTTAGTGCACTATATAGGGGATAGGGCGCTGGTTTAGTGTACTATATAGGGGATAGGGCGCTGGTTTAGTGTACTATATAGGGGATAGGGCGCTGGTTTAGTGTACTATATAGGGGATAGGGCGCTGGTTTAGTGTACTATATAGGGATAGGGCGCTGGTTTAGTGCACTATATAGGGGATAGGGCGCTGGTTTAGTGTACTATATAGGGGATAGGGCGCTGGTTTAGTGTACTATATAGGGGATAGGGCGCTGGTTTAGTGTACTATATAGGGGATAGGGCGCTGGTTTAGTGCACTATATAGGGGATAGGGCGCTGGTTTAGTGTACTATATAGGGGATAGGGCGCTGGTTTAGTGCACTATATAGGGGATAGGGCGCTGGTTTAGTGTACTATATAGGGGATAGGGCGCTGGTTTAGTGTACTATATAGGGGATAGGGCGCTGGTTTAGTGTACTATATAGGGGATAGGGCGCTGGTTTAGTGCACTATATAGGGGATATGGCGCTGGTTTAGTCTAAGTTCTCTTTGTAAAGTTCTTTGGATGCCAACAAACTCTTTAATTATTCCATGTTACATTCTGTGAGTCTTCTTTTGTATGGTCCTCGGTTCCTTATGAAACCTGTGATTGTTGACACTAGTTTATTTGATTAGATAATACTTAACTTAATTTTGGTAAACATTAAATTTGTGTGAACATTCCTGAATCCCTTCGAGTCATTGTGAGACTGTGTGTCTGAGCTTGTGTCTCTCTCTCTCTCTCTCTCTCTCTCTCACTCAGGGAGAGCAGCGTTAGTCTGGCGTGAAGCTATTTGAATGATCTCACCCCCTCACTGAAACACTGAATTGAACTTTGGAATAACTACAATGTGTTGGCAGGAATACCGTTCTGTCACAGGGAAAATACATAATTGTGGAGCCCCGCCCCTGACGATTTGCATATGCTAATTTTATTTTAAATGGCTTTTCAGTGGTGTTCGTCATAGTACATTATCTGACGCTCACGCCCAGATGAACAGCAAACTGCCCCAGTGGGCTCATCGCAGTTTCCACGTGTTCACCGCTAACATCACGTTATGCATCACATCTTGGTTTATTCTATTTTCAGTCGTTACGTTATAGCGGCGGCGTGTTGATGTTTCACACATCGATGGGATCCGCGGTGACGGTCAAGGTAGTAGAATGCCAGGCAGGGTTTATTACCGTGACAAAGCGTGTGCGTGTGTGTGTGCCTATTACAGTGTATTCCACATACACACAGTCACACACACACACACCGGTTCCCTGCTGTTTGTGGAAACGCATCTTTGAAAGCAGGTTTGGTGGTTTGTGTGTCTATTCCCTTAACCCTTAACCCTTATAAAACACACCAGAGGTTAATGTGAAGCTATTCTGATCTTTATTCCAGAGAAGCTGTATAACTCTCATGGACCAGAGCTCCGGAGGGCCTTGTTCTCCCTCAAGCAGCTCTTCCAGGTAAAGACCGGAGAAATCCATCTTTCATGTAGGCTCATCTGACCTCAGGCTCTACCCCTTCCTGGTTGGAGAACTCCGGTGACCTGCAAGCAACATGGGCACAAACAAACTCCTAACTGCCACATGTTTATTTGGTACTTTAGCCCATGTCATAGGCTGGATGCCAGGGGTAAAGGTCAAATGGTGATGCTCTCCACAATGGGGTGGGGCACAGAGTAGAAGAGAGAGAGAGGGAGGGAGAGAGAGAAGAGAGAGAGATTGCAGGGAGGAGGAAGGGGGAGGAAATGCCTACCAGTCGTGTAGGAAACTAGATTGTAATCATCTGAGAGATGAAGTGATAAATTAGGTTTACAGAAGAATGCTTGTGCTTCCAAAATTCTGCCCTGTGTCCTATTTATAAGGGACCTTGGTTCCATAACTGGCTCATATATTATATGTCAGAGACCCAGAGTGACATCAGAACATTTAACTGCTGGTGGTTCTGGTCTTATGGGTTAATGACCTAATGGGTCAGCGGTATCCTCAGAAAACAGAAGTTTGTTCGGATGTGTTCTGACGTCTTCTGATATGTTCCAATGTGTTCTGATCTGTTCCGTTGTGTTCTGATATGTTCTGATCTGTTCCGTTGTGTTCTGATCTGTTCCGTTGTGTTCTGATCTGTTCCGTTGTGTTCTGATCTGTTCCGTTGTGTTCTGATATGTTCCGTTGTGTTCTGATCTGTTCCGTTTTGTTCTGTTCCGTTTTGTTCTGTTCCGTTTTGTTCTGATCTGTTCCGTTTTGTTCTGATCTGTTCAGTTGTGTTTTGATCTGTTCCGTTGTGTTCTGATCTGTTCCGTTGTGTTCTGATCTGTTCCGTTGTGTTCTGATATGTTCCGTTGTGTTCTGATATGTTCCGTTGTGTTCTGATCTGTTCCGTTTTGTTCTGATCTGTTCCGTTTTGTTCTGATATGTTCCGTTGTGTTCTGATCTGTTCCGTTGTGTTTTGATCTTTTCCGTTGTGTTCTGATATGTTCTGATGTGTTTTCTGACAGGACGATAAAGACCTGGTTCCGGAGTTTGTGAACTCAGACGGCCTGATGTGTTTCATCAAGGTTGGAGCCGAGGCTGATCAAAATTACCAGAACTACATCCTCAGAGGTAGGACGACCTCTGACCTCCTACTCCTAGACTACTGACTAACCAGATACAGTTACACTTATGGCGCAGTTACAGATACAGTATCACTAATGGTGCAGTTACAGATACAGTATCACTTATGGTGCAGTTACAGATACAGTATCACTTATGGTGCAGTTACAGATACAGTTACACTTATGGCGCAGTTACAGATACAGTATCACTTATGGTGCAGTTACAGATACAGTATCACTTATGGTGCAGTTACAGATACAGTATCACTTATGGTGCAGTTACAGATACAGTATCACTTATGGTGCAGTTACAGATACAGTATCACTTATGGTGCAGTTACAGATACAGTATCACTTATGGTGCAGTTACAGATACAGTATCACTTATGGTGCAGTTACAGATACAGTATCACTTATGGTGCAGTTACAGATACAGTATCACTAATGGTGCAGTTACAGATACAGTTACACTTATGGCGCAGTTACAGATACAGTATCACTTATGGCGCAGTTACAGATACAGTATCACTTATGGTGCAGTTACAGATACAGTATCACTTATGGTGCAGTTACAGATACAGTATCACTTATGGTGCAGTTACAGATACAGTATCACTTATGGTGCAGTTACAGATACAGTATCACTTATGGTGCAGTTACAGATACAGTATCACTTATGGTGCAGTTACAGATACAGTATCACTAATGGTGCAGTTACAGATACAGTATCACTTATGGTGCAGTTACAGATACAGTATCACTTATGGTGCAGTTACAGATACAGTATCACTTATGGTGCAGTTACAGATACAGTATCACTTATGGTGCAGTTACAGATACAGTATCACTTATGGTGCAGTTACAGATACAGTATCACTTATGGTGCAGTTACAGATAAAGTATCACTTATGGTGCAGTTACAGATACAGTATCACTTATGGTGCAGTTCCAGTAGTTCCTGTGGTTCTGATGTCTCCTGTGGTTCTGATGTCTCCTGTGGTTCTGATGTCTCCTGTTGTAATTGTCCCTCTCTGCAGCCCTTAGTCAGATCATGCTGTTTGTAGACGGGATGAACGGTGTGATCAACCACAATGAGACGGTGCAGTGGCTTTATACGCTTAGTGGCAGCCTGGTGAGTAACACATGACATGCACTACACATGCACTGCACATGCACACGACATGCACACGACATGCACACGACATGCACACGACATGCACACGACATGCACACGACATGCACACGACATGCACTACACATGCACTACACATGCACTACACATGCACTACACACACGACATGCAATACACATGCACTACACATGCACTACATACAGAATACATACACATGTGAGACACACACGTACACACCCACTTGACACATTACATGTCTATATTACATGTCTATATTGCATGTCTGCATTACATGTCTATATTGCATGTCTGCATTACATGTCTATATTGCGTGTCTGTATTACATGTCTATATTGCATGTCTGTATTACATGTCTATATTGCGTGTCTGTATTGCTGATTCACTGCTTCGTTTTAAATTACAATGTAAAAACGTGTATTTGTTGAGACATGTTTTCTCTTGATGATGTGATCGGGCGCTGGAAAGAGCATTTTGAGGAGCTCCTGAATCCGACCTACACGCCCTCTAGTACAGAGGCAGAGCTGGAGGCTGATGGAGGGTCATCGTCAGTTTCCCTGGGGGAAGTCGCTGAGGTAGTCAAACAACTCCACAGTGGCAAAGCCCCAGGGACTGATGAGATTCGTCCAGAAATGCTAAAAGCTTTGGGTGGGGAAGGGCTGTCTTGGTTGACACGCCTCTTCAACATTGCATGGAAGTCTGGGACAGTGCCAGAGGAGTGGCAGACCGGGGTGGTGGTTCCCCTCTTTAAAAGGGGGACCAGAGAGTGTGTGCCAATTACAGAGGTATCACACTCCTCAGCCTCCCTGGTAAAGTGTACTCCAAAGTGCTGGAAAGGAGGGTTCGGCCAATAGTCGAACCTCAGATTGAAGAGGAACAATGCGGTTTTCGTCCTGGCCGGGAACCACGGACCAGCTCTTTACTCTCGCAAGGATCCTGGAGGGGGCCTGGGAGTATGCCCATCCAGTCTACATGTGTTTTGTGGATCTGGAGAAGGCGTATGACCGGGTACCCCGGGATCTTTTGTGGGAGGTGCTGCGGGAGTATGGGGTGAGGGGGTCTCTTCTCAGGGCCATCCAATCTCTGTACGCTCAAAGCATGAGCTGTGTCCGTGTCCTCGGCAGTAAGTCGGATTCGTTCCCGGTGGGGGTTGGCCTCCGCCAGGGCTGCGCTTTGTCACCAATCCTGTTTGTAATATTCATGGACAGGATATCAAGGCGTAGTCATGGGGGAGGGGTTCCCGTTCGGTGGGCTGATGGTCACATCACTGCTTTTTGCGGATGATGTGGTCCTGATGGCCTCATCGGTCGGTGACCTTCAGCACTCACTGGATCGGTTCGCAGCCGAGTGTGAAGCGGCTGGGATGAGGGTTAGCACCTCTAAATCTGAGGCCATGACTCTCAGCAGGAAACCGGTGGAGTGCCTACTCCGGGTAGGGAATGAGTCCTTACTCCAAGTGAAGGAGTTCAAGTACCTCGGGGTCCTGTTCGCGAGTGAGGGAACAATGGAGCGGGAGTTTGGTCGGAGGATCGGAGCAGCGGGGGCGGTGTTGCATTCGCTTCACCGCACCGTTGTGACGAAAAGAGAGCTGAGCCGAAAGGCAAAGCTCTCGATCTACCGGTCAATCTTTGTTCCTACCCTCACCTATGGTCATGAAAGCTGGGTCATGACCGAAAGAACGAGATCGCGGGTACAAGCGGCCGAAATGGGTTTTCTCAGAAAGGTGGCTGGCCTCTCCCTTAGGGATAGGGTGAGAAGCTCAGTCATCCGAGAGGAACTCGGAGTAGAGCCGCTGCTCCTTTGCATAGAAAGGAGCCAGTTGAGGTGGTTCGGGCATCTTGTAAGAATGCCACCTGGGCGCCTCCCTAGAGAGGTGTTCCAGGCACGTCCAGCTGGGAGGAGACCTCGGGAAGACCCAGGACTAGGTGGAGAGATTATATCTCCACACTGGCCTGGGAACGCCTCGGGATTCCCCAGTCAGAGCTGGCTAATGTTGCCCGGGAAAGGGAAGTTTGGGGTCCCCTGCTAGAGCTGCTACCCCCGCGACCCGACCCCGGATAAGCGGTTGAAGATGAGATGAGATGAGATGATGTTTTCTCTTTCATTGGAAGTACAACAAAGAGCCATTATAATGAGTTTATTCTGATGCAGAGGATTCTTGGCAGTTCACTCCACATGTGGTTGCTTTGCAGGTGTCTACATGAATGTGAGAAATATGAGAAAGCAGAACATAGCCAATCTCCTGGATGTTTTTACAAAAGACTGTGTTGTGCACATCTGATTGATTCATATCCTGTGATCTCTGATTTGTCTATACCAGGGAACTGAGGGTATTGGCAAAGATGTGACTCATGAATGACATGCAAAACTATAAGCCTATTGACTCTGGAGGAACATTATTGAGGCTTTGGCACTTGGACTACTCTGATATATTCTTATTTCACTCAAGCTAAACTCAGAAGTTCATTGGGAAATGTTTGCTGTGTAATACCGCCATCTTGAGGAAAGTGCGTGTAACTGACAACCACTCTCACTCTGTCTCTCTCTCTCTCTCTCTCCCATCTCTCCCATCTCTCCCATCTCTCCCTCTCTCCATCTCCATCTCCATCTCCATCTCCATCTCCCTCTCCATCTCCATCTCCCTCCCCTCTCCCTCCCCCTCTCCCTCTCCCTCCCCCCTCCCCCTCCCCCTCCCCTCCCCCTCTCCCTCCCCCTCTCCCTCCCCCCCCCTCTCCCTCCCTCTCCCTCCCCCTCTCCCTCCCCCTCTCCCTCCCCCTCCCCTCCCCCCCTCCCCCTCCCCCTCCCCCTCTCCCTCCCCCTCTCCCTCCCCTCTCCCTCCCCCTCTCCCTCCCCCTCTCCCTCTCCCTCTCCCTCTCCCTCTCCCTCCCCCTCTCCCTCTCCCCCTCCCTCTCCCACTCCCACTCTCTCCCATCTCTCCCTCCCCCTCTCCCTCCCCCTCTCCCTCTCCCTCCCTCTCTCCCCCCCTCTCCCCCTCTCCCCCTCTCCCCCTCCCCCCTCCCTCTCTCCCTCTCTCCCCCTCCCCCCTCCATCTCCATCTCCCTCTCCCTCTCCCTCCCCCTCTCCCTCTCGTCTCCTCTCTTTATCAGTCTCGTCTAGTGGTGAAGACAGTCCTGAAGCTCCTGATAGTGTTTGTGGAGTACACTGAATCCAACAGTCCTCTACTTATACGAGCAATCAACACTGTGGATAGCAAGAGAGGTGCTTTAGATTTGCACGCAAACACACACGTGCGCACACACACACACACACATTAATGCACGCACGCACACACTAAGCTATTGTGTTTGGTGATAATGTAGAGGATTGCTCTCGCCTGAGTGATTGGAGTGAGTGAGCCAGCAGTAGTTGACCGTGATTGTGTGTGTGTGTGTCTGTGTGTCTGTGTGTCTGTGTGTGTCTGTGTGTGTCTGTGTGTGTGTGTGTGTGTCTGTGTGTGTGTGTGTGTGTGTGTGTGTGTCTGTGTGTCTGTGTGTCTGTGTGTTTGTATGTGTGTCTGTGTGTCTGTGTAGGTGTGAAGCCATGGTTGTACCTGACAGACATACTAGAAGAAAAGAACGGCTCAGACGTCGAGCTGCTCATCTTGACTATGAATCTCATCAACAAGGTAAAACGCACACCAGTGTTTATTCAGAGACTGATGGTTGATGATATAAACAAGAAAAAGTTATGTAATTAACGACGGACTGAAGACAGACGTCCACCATGTACTGTAATTAATGACTGACTGAAGACAGACCTCCACCTGGTACTGTAACTAACGACTGACTGAAGACAGACCTCCACCTGGTACTGTAATTAACGACTGACTGAAGACAGACCTCCACCTGGTACTGTAACTAACAGGGACAAAAAACTGACCTGGTGTGGCCCTTTATGTTGTCAGTCTTGATGGTCTGCTAACATTCCTCGTGTTTGCATTCCTAAACATCTGTCTAATTGTTTCTCCTTGTCCTTAAACCCAGTCCCTGTCGGCGCTCCCAGACCAGGACTCGTTCTACGACGTGACGGATTCTCTGGAACAACAAGGAATGGAGCACATCATGCAGAAACATATGAGCAGCAAGGGAGCTGACCCCGACCTCAAACAACAGTTTACCATATATGAGGTAAACAAACACCCCGACCTCAAACAACAGTTTACCATATATGAGGTAAACAAACACCCCGACCTCAAACAACAGTTTACCATATATGAGGTAAACAAACACCCCGACCTCAAACAACAGTTTACCATATATGAGGTAAACAAACACCCCGACCTTAAACAACAGTTTACCATATATGAGGTAAACAAACACCCCGACCTTAAACAACAGTTTACCATATATGAGGTAAACAAACACTCCGACCTCAAACAACAGTTTACCATATATGAGGTAAACAAACACCCCGACCTCAAACAACAGTTTACCATATATGAGGTAAACAAACACCCAAACAACAGTTTACCTCAAACAACAGTTTACCATATATGAGGAAAACAAACACCCCGACCTCAAACAACAGTTTACCATATATGAGGTAAACAAACACCCCGACCTCAAACAACAGTTTACCACATATGAGGTAAACAAACACCCCGACCTTAAACAACAGTTTACCATATATGAGGTAAACAAACACCCCGACCTTAAACAACAGTTTACCATATATGAGGTAAACAAACACCCCGACCTTAAACAACAGTTTACCACATATGAGGTAAACAAACACCCCGACCTTAAACAACAGTTTACCACATATGAGGTAAACAAACACCCCGACCTTAAACAACAGTTTACCACATATGAGGTAAACAACAGTTTACCATATATGAGGTAAACAAACACCCTTAAACAACAGTTTACCACATATGAGGTAAACAAACACCCCGTTTTTACCACATATGAGGTAAACAAACACCCCGACCTTAAACAACAGTTTACCACATATGAGGTAAACAAACACCCCGACAAACAACAGTTTACCACATATGAGGTAAACAAACACCCCGAAAACAACAGTTTACCACATATGAGGTAAACAAACACCCCGACCTTAAACAACAGTTTACCATATATGAGGTAAACAAACACCCCGACCTTAAACAACAGTTTACCACATATGAGGTAAACAAACACCCCGACCTTAAACAACAGTTTACCACATATGAGGTAAACAAACACCCCGACCTTAAACAACAGTTTACCACATATGAGGTAAACAAACACCCCGACCTTAAACAACAGTTTACCACATATGAGGTAAACAAACACCCCGACCTTAAACAACAGTTTACCACATATGAGGTAAACAAACACCCCGACCTTAAACAACAGTTTACCACATATGAGGTAAACAAACACCCCGACCTTAAACAACAGTTTACCACATATGAGGTAAACAAACACCCCGACCTTAAACAACAGTTTACCACATATGAGGTAAACAAACACCCCGACCTTAAACAACAGTTTACCACATATGAGGTAAACAAACACCCCTTACTTTCACTCCTCTTATCACTCCTCCTCTTCCGCCTCCTCTTCTGCCTCCTCTTCGCCTCCTCCCCAGCAGTTGGCTAACTTATTTATATGTTCTGTCTTGTGTTCAGTCGGCTCTGAAGCACGAAGATGAAGGTACAGAGGCTGCTTCCCGCCTGAGGAAGGACAGGAGGAAAGCTCTAGCTGGTGAACCGGAGGGCCGGAGGAGTAAACAAACCTTCGCTCCAAACCACCCGGATGCCCTCTCCTCTCAGACAGAAAACTTGCTCTCCTCTTCCTTCTCCTCCACTATCTCTTCTGCCTCCTCGAATCCCATGTCTCCTCTTTCTCCTTTCTCTCCAACCTCCTCCATTCTCTTCTCTCCCACCTCGCCCTCTCCCCCCTCCACCTCTTCCTCCCAAAGTCCTACAGAGGAGGTCTCCCCCTGTAGCGGCTCCCCTGTCGCCCCCAGATCCCCAGCTTCTGGCTCTCAGAGGTCCTCTCCACTACCCTCCCCGGAGGTGGAAAACGGTACTGCAGCCTCTCCCTCTGTTACGGAAAAGGAGTCCAAGTGGTCGTCCAACCCGTAAGTGTGCTGCTGTCTATGGTATACTCTTAACTGTGTACTGTCTACTGTGTACTGTGTACTCTGTGTGTTTTTCGGCACTGCCTTTGTCTCTCTGTGTCAGTTTGTGTCACTCCATGTGCTTGACAGAGATCTCTGCAATCGTATGCTATACATACTTTCGTTTTTGTTTGCAACTTTTTGCTTCTTAATGAATGTAGTTATATAGTTAGTCACATTGTCACACCAGTTTAACAATTCAATTAGGCTTACACTGTAACAAGAGCATACCATTTACATTACAGACCATTTAATCAGGGCACACATTTAAGACTGAAGGTTTGTCTATTAGCCACGCCCTTAATGTTCTGGAGGTTTGTCTATTAGCCACACCCTTAATGTTCTGGAGGTTTGTCTATTAGCCACGCCCTTAATGTTCTGGAGGTTTGTCTATTAGCCACACCCTTAATGTTCTGGAGGTTTGTCTATTAGCCACGCCCTTAATGGTCTGGAGGTTTGTCTATTAGCCACACCCTTAATGTTCTGGAGGTTTGTCCATTAGCCACGCCCTTAATGTTCTGGAGGTTTGTCTATTAGCCACACCCTTAATGTTCTGGAGGTTTGTCTATTAGCCACGCCCAAAAGGTCTGGAGGTGTGCTTTATATCCCCTGTTGACCTGCCGTGTGGATTGCAGTGTGCCTTGCTTCCTCTAGGGGGTAGTAGAGTAATACATTGTCCTTGCCAGAGTCGTCTAACTCAGCCCTTAATTGTCTGATGATCTGGAATGGTACCATCCCTGGTGCTGTTGTCTCCACTGTTAACCATGTGACGGTACCAAGCCAGTGGCAGATATTGGTGGTGGGTCTGTACCTGGTTCCTGAGCTGGCACTGCTCGGGTACTGGCATCTGCTCAATGACACCATAGGAAGTCTGGAGTGGTTTAATCACCTTGTTGTATCAGTGTTTCTGTAGGCTGTACCGCAAGTATCCACCTATTAGCAGAACCATTTTGGCTTGTTTGTCCCTATGTTTGGTGCAAAGCTGCAAGTGTGTGTATGTGCGTGCGTGTGCACGCGCGCGTGTGTGTGTGTGTGTGTGTGTGTGTGCGTTAGAATTGAACCGAAAGGGCGAATGACAGTGGTACTTTATATCTACCCAGAATGCTCGTTTTATTTCCATACTAGGGCATAGTGTGTCAGAATCTGTGCGCTCACATTTGGAGTGACTGGTTTTTGTTTTTCTAGCCGTCGATTGGACAGTGAACAAGTAATTCCTTGGAATGACCTAGCCAGTTCAGGGGCCAATGCTAAGGAAAAACAACAACAATATCCGAGGGTTGAAACCAAAACGGGTCCCTGTTTGGACGGGTGTCTCATTCCAGGTTAAGTCCCTGATGTTGGAGAACCGGTGTTCCGGTGGTACGTTCCGTGGTGGTACGTTCTGTGGTGGTACGTTCTGGGTCTGTTGGCCTCCTCCATCCACCAAAATCACAACATTCCTTTCCAAGTTTAGCCTCCTAGACCCTGAGGGTGTGTCACAAGTGTGCACGCTATTCCCGATATAGTGCACTTGATTTCTGGTTGAACGTTTCATGCGGGGACAAGGGGGTGTCGTTTGTGTTGTAGAAGATGTGGAGATCCGCCGTGATATTTGGACCTCAGTCTGTCCTCTGTTCAACTGAGAGGAATCCTGTTTAAGAGTTTTGGTCCTGTAAAAGCTAGTGGTGTGTGTGTGTGTGTGTTTGTGCGTGTGTGTGTGTGTTTGTGCATGCGTGTGCGTGTGTGTCTACAGGGCTATTACACGGATGCATTTCAAGGTGCTTTATTTACATGTTAATGCCACAGTAGCTTTAGGTGCCCACATCATGCGTGTCATATGATTGAGATCCTGCTTTAATGACTCAGACTGTCACACTGAACGGCTTCACAGATCTTCGTGTTCTATAGTCAGTTGGCACTCTGTTCCTGGGCAAGTCTACTCTCCTGCTGGAGTTTTTACTGTTTTAGGGTTTAAAGTCTCTCTTCTAGCCGTTTCCTTTCTAGCCGTCTGGTGGTATGCGTCTCTCCTCTAGCCGTGTCTCTCCTCTAGCCGCGTCTCTCCTCTTGCCGCGTCTCTCCTCTTGCCGTGTCTCTCCTCTTGCCGTGTCTCTCCTCTTGCCGTGTCTCTCCTCTTGCCGCGTCTCTCCTCTTGCCGCGTCTCTCCTCTAGCCGCGTCTCTCCTCTAGCCGTGTCTCTCCTCTAGCCGTGTCTCTCCTCTAGCCGTGTCTCTCCTCTAGCCGTGTCTCTCCTCTAGCCGTGTCTCTCCTCTAGCCGTGTCTCTCCTCTAGCCGTGTCTCTCCTCTTGCCGTGTCTCTCCTCTAGCCGCGTCTCTCCTCTAGCCGCGTCTCTCCTCTTGCCGCGTCTCTCCTCTTGCCGTGTCTCTCCTCTTGCCGTGTCTCTCCTCTTGCCGTGTCTCTCCTCTTGCCGCGTCTCTCCTCTTGCCGCGTCTCTCCTCTAGCCGCGTTTCTCCTCTAGCCGTGTCTCTCCTCTAGCCGTGTCTCTCCTCTAGCCGTGTCTCTCCTCTAGCCGTGTCTCTCCTCTAGCCGTGTCTCTCCTCTTGCCGTGTCTCTCCTCTTGCCGTGTCTCTCCTCTAGCCGTGTCTCTCCTCTAGCCGCGTCTCTCCTCTAGCCGTGTCTCTCCTCTAGCCGCGTCTCTCCTCTAGCTGTGTCTCTCCTCTAGCTGTCTGGTGTTATGGGTCTGTCTGTTTGTCTTCAACCTGTCTGTCTGGTGTTGTTGATCTGTCTGTGGATTTTTCTTGGTGTCATCGGAAACAAATGGTAACCAATCTCTGTTTGTAGTGCACTACATTTGACCAGAGACCCATACAGTACAGTACAACAGAGTGCATTACAAATGGTAACCAATCTCTGTTTGTAGTGCACTACATTTGACCAGAGGCCCATACAGTACAGTACAACAGACTGCATTACAAATGGTAACCAATCTCTGTTTGTAGTGCACTACATTTGACCAGTGGTCCATACAGTACAGTACAACAGAGTGCATTACAAATGGTAACCAATCTCTGTTTGTAGTGCACTACCTTTGACCAGAGGCCCATACAGTACAGTACAACAGAGTGCATTACAAATGGTAACCAATCTCTGTTTGTAGTGCACTACATTTGACCAGAGGCCCATACAGTACAGTACAACAGAGTGCATTACAAATGTTTCCTTAAAATCAGCCATCTTTAAACCTCCCCCAGACCTTCTCTAATTTGAATCCAGCCCTAAACTGGGTTGCTAGCTCTGGATTTAATAAACTACATGGAACATCTGGAGGTCCTGGGGAGATGTTTGACAATGGCCACCTCACCTAAACATACTTTTCTCTCTCTCTGGTCTCTAATCTGTGGTGTCGCGGGTGTTCCACTAGGGCACGGTCTTTCCTCAGTCACCACATGTCTGCTTTGGGCATCAATAAGAGGTCCCGGCTCTTTAAGGCGGCCTCCATCACAGAGGACACAAACAGGTCTGTATCTGACTGTGGGCTGGACAAGGGTTTTTCATCATTGCTTTCTCTCTGTCTTCTCGAATTCACACGCTCAGACTCACACACTCTCTGTCATCTCGACAGACTCACCGATCTACAAACGTCTCAATGTGTCCGCTTTTTAACATTTAGTTCAATAATTTAGTTAGACGTTAAATAATCACACATGGATTAGTGTTTCAGCCCTGATGGCCTTGTGTTCTTCCACCTGGTACACAGCCAAACTGTTCTCCTTACCCGTAGAACATCCCCAGGGAATAAGGCACCAATTGGTTCCAACCCCGTGTTCTGCAATTTAACACAGCTGATCATCTCCAGGGAAAGCAAGCTAATAGTGTATTGTAGGCTGGGAAAATTGTTACCTAGTAAGTAATTGCCACATAAACATTTTCAAATACATAATTTTCAATAAGCATATCCATATCATAATTCGTATAACACATTTTCCACTGCTGTTCGATTTTTTTGCCCTCCTGTTTAATCCTGGTTAAATGTGTGATGGGCAGTCTGTGTTAGTGTTCTAGGGACTGTGAGGCTATATGAATAGACGTCTGTGGTCTGGACTGATCCCAAACTCCAACAAACCTGCAGCTATTTTCCTTCCAGTATATAATAGAACCCCCAACCACTGTTTTCATAATGGTTTTAGCTACTTCTGTTGGTGGAGCTCAGCTGCTTAGATTCTGTACATCCAAATGGTCCCCTATTCCCTATGTAGGTCACTACATTGATCCACCGGGGTTCTGTAGAGCCATGGGTCCTACGCAGGTCAGTGCACTCTGTAGTAAGCTAACATGACCACGGCCACTACTGTGACATCATGCTGGAACACTTCCAGTTGGGAAACTGACGCCCAGATGATGGCTGAGGGGAGAAAGTTGAAATTGTTCGGTCTAGTTAGAAATGGACACACACACACACACACACACACGCCAGTTTTGGAGCGGATGTGTGTGCATGAGGATGTGTGTGTGTGCATTAGGATGTGTGTGTGTGTGTGTGTGCATGAGGATGTGTGTGTGCATGAGGATGTGTGTGTGTGTGTGTGTGTGTGCATGAGGGTGTGTGGATACTAGATGGTGTTGCTGCCCCGTTCCTCAAACACTCTCTCTCTCCCTATGTGTGTATGTGTGTGTGTGTCTCTCTGTGTGTGTGTCTCTCTCTCTGTCTGTGTTTCTCTGTGTGTGTGTGTGTTTTCTACAGCCCGTCCTCTACACACTTGGCGGGCTCTGAGAAGCAGCAACAGTCACAGATGGTCCCGGAGCAACAAGGAAACAAGACTGAGAGGAACACATTCAAGTAAGACCTCGACATCTACTGACACAGTCAGACAGACAGCCAGAGAAAAAGACAGAGAGACAGCCAGACAGAGAGACCGAGAGACAGCCAGACAGAGAGACCGAGAGACAGCCAGACAGAGAGACCGAGAGACAGCCAGACAGAGAGACCGAGAGACAGCCAGACAGAGAGACCGAGAGACAGCCAGACAGAGAGACCGAGAGACAGCCAGACAGAGAGACCGAGAGACAGCCAGACAGAGAGACCGAGAGACAGCCAGACAGCGAGACCGAGAGACAGCCAGACAGCGAGACCGAGAGACAGCCAGACAGAGAGACAGCCAGACAGAGAGACAGCCAGACAGAGAGACAGCCAGACAGAGAGACAGCCAGACAGAGAGACAGCCAGACAGAGAGACAGCCAGACAGAGAGACAGCCAGACAGAGAGACAGCCAGACAGAGAGACAGCCAGACAGAGAGACAGCCAGACAGAGAGACAGCCAGACAGAGAGACAGCCAGACAGAGAGACAGCCAGACAGAGAGACAGCCAGACAGAGAGACAGCCAGACAGAGAGACAGCCAGACAGAGAGACAGCCAGACAGAGAGACAGCCAGACAGAGAGACAGCCAGACAGAGAGACAGCCAGACAGAGAGACAGCCAGACAGAGAGACAGCCAGACAGAGAGACAGCCAGACAGAGAGACAGCCAGACAGAGAGACAGCCAGACAGCCAGACAGAGAGACAGCCAGACAGAGAGACTGCCAGACAGAGAGACTGCCAGACAGAGAGACTGCCAGACAGAGAGACTGCCAGACAGAGAGACTGCCAGACAGAGAGACTGCCAGACAGAGAGACTGCCAGATGGAGTAACTAACAGACGGACGAACTGAGGGACAGTGAGAGTAACAGTTAAACAGTTAAACCATGTGATTGACAACGAGAGACAGTCTGAAAGTCATTGAGGTTATTTATTGTTATTTTCTTCCTGATTATTCTATCAAATGTATGTATTTATATTGGTGTTAACCGCTATCAATCTATTTATTTTATTTCTACTATGCCATATTTTTGTTTTTTATTTACGCAATGTATTTTTCTGCCCATAAAGCAATTGAAATAGAGAGATACAGACGTTCAGAGGGACATTGAGGGGGGCTGTTTTAGTACTGTTCATAACTAGCACGTATTTTATGTCCACATTTTAATTTCAAAATGTGTTTTAATTTGCTGACAGTTATGTAACCATAGCAACCACTTGAGTAACTTTCGAATTGAATTCATTATTATACTTCTACCAATTGTTTTGTGTTTGCTACTTTCAACAATTTCATAACACACAACACAAACGAGTGCTTAACTTTCTAGTGCGCAGATGACTTATCCAGATGGAAACACAGGAAGGTCCCGGTGAATATTCGGATAAGTTTGATGGTAAACTGTAAAACAAACTGTAAAACAAAATCAGGGAAATTAAGCAAGTAGTTTTATAAATACGAACGAGAAAACTAAGGCTAGGTAAAACTAAGGCTAGGTAGGCAGGAGCAGCCGCGTGTTGGAGCAAACAGGAAACAGGAACTAGCGGCTGGAGAGCAGGCCTTATATCTCTCTCCTCCTTTCTCTTTATCTTCATGTTTGCCTGTCATCCCAATCTCTCTCCTATCCCATCTTCATGTCTGCCTGTCATCCCAATCTCTCTCCTATCCCATCTTCATGTCTGCCTGTCATCCCAATCTCTCTCCTCCTATCCCATCTTCATGTTTGCCTGTCATCCCAATCTCTCTCCTATCCCATCTTCATGTCTGCCTGTCATCCCAATCTCTCTCCTCCTATCCCATCTTCATGTCTGCCTGTCATCCCAATCTCTCTCCTCCCATCTTCATGTCTGCCTGTCATCCCAATCTCTCTCCTCCTATCTTCATGTCTGCCTGTCATCCCAATCTCTCTTTCCTTCCAACATTTCATCGCTCCTCTCCAAACTCTCCTCCCTGTTCAGCCCAGAGGGGGGCAGGCCTCTCAGCCCCTATGCCTTACGGTTCGGCAGAAGAATGTGACTTGCTGGAGGTGCCGTGGTGATTTTAAATCATTATGGTAGTCGCTTAGAGGTTAAAGGAGACGTTGGGCAAGGAGGTCAAGAAAGGAGCGGGCGGCAGGAGGAATGGAGAAAGTCTAAGAGGGAGGAGAGGGAAGCAAGGTAGAGGGAGAAGGGGAGAGCAGACTGGAGGGAAAATAACGCAGGAGGAGGCGCCATGCTGTTCAGACAGTCTCTGAACACAATCTTCATGACAACTAACGACACATCCACATTGACCTGTCCAGGGAAAAACCCAACTAAAGATGGGTCCTTATGTAAGACAAATGTTACTGATACACAGGGACACACAGGGACACAGGCTCTACAGGGACACAGGCTCTACAGGGGCACAGGCTCTACAGGGGCACAGGCTCTACAGGGGCACAGGCTCTACAGGGGCACAGGCTCTACAGGGGCACAGGCTCTACAGGGGCACAGGCTCTACAGGGGCACAGGCTCTACAGGGGCACAGGGGGACAGGCTCTACAGGGGCACAGGCTCTACAGGGGCACAGGCTCTACAGGGGCACAGGCTCTACAGGGGCACAGGCTCTACAGGGGCACAGGCTCTACAGGGGCACAGGCTCTACAGGGGCACAGGCTCTACAGGGGCACAGGCTCTACAGGGGCACAGGCTCTACAGGGGCACAGGCTCTACAGGGGGACAGGCTCTACAGGGGCACAGGGGCACAGGCTCTACAGGGGCACTCCATCTCTAACTTCCCGTCCAACCTAACTGAGATGTTAATTGGGTACTGGTAGTATGCTTGATCAGCAGCCTTAGTATTTAACACACTATGGGTTAACTAAAGATCTAACCACAGGTTCTCTCCTCAGCCCAGAGGAATGTAATGTAAATACAGACAAGCCAGTGCTCAAGATGTTGAAGTAAGTATAGCACCGTATTGGTATGGACATCCTGGTGCATGCTGGGAGATGGCCTGGGCCGACCTGCTATGTTCTATTTCATATATGTGGCACTTCTTCCTGACATAAGACTCTTCCGATGGTGTTTGGGACATAACCTGGGTGTCGTGGTGTTTTGGAGGACATGTTGTCTCATTCATTACATGTGGTTTGGGAGTGGCTGTTGTGATTCCTGTTGATTTAATCAGTCGTGCACATTCCGGGGACTGACATTCCCACCTGGTCTCTATATCTGGGATAACAATCACGTGTGTGTGTGTGTGTGTTACGCGCATGCCAGGGTGGTATGAAGTGAACAGGATTGGACAATACTGGTGGAGGGTCATTTTGTATTTTTTATATATATGACACTTCTGTATACACTGACGAGCCAAAAGACCACACAGGTAAATCGAATAACATTGATCTCTTCTAACAAGGGTTAGTGATCAATCAGGTCTTATAGTCAACATGTTGACAGTGGTCCCGGTCAGCATGTCTGATCCACGACTGCTCCCAATCCACCTACAGTACTTAAAGGATCTGCTGCTAATGTCTTGGTACCAGATACCACAGGACAGCTGCATGGATCTGTTACTAATGTCTTGGTGCCAGGTACCACAGGACACCTTCAGGGATCTGCTGCTAATGTCTTGGTGCCAGATACCACAGGACACCTTCAGGGATCTGCAGTTAATGTCTTGGTGCCAGATACCACAGGACACCTTCAGGGATCTACTGCTAATGTCTTGGTACCAGATACCACAGGACACCTTCAGGGGTCTGTTACCAAGTCTTGGTGCCAGATACCACAGGACACCTTCAGGGATCTGCTGGTAATGTCTGTGGTGCCAGATACCACAGGACACCTTCAGGGGTCTGCTGCTAATGTCTTGGTGCCCAGATACCACAGGACACCTTCAGGGATCTGCTGCTAATGTCTTAGTGCCAGATACCACAGGACACCTTCAGGGTTCTGCTGCTAATGTCTTGGTGCCAGATACCACAGGACACCTTCAGGGATCTGCTGCTAATGTCTTGGTCACTTTGTGTCAGGTGTCTAGTAGAGTCAATGCCTTAGCGGGTCGGTGCTGTTTTTTCGGTGCATTGAAGAACGTCAGCATATTAGCGGTTTTGGCTCATCAGTGTATATTTGTGTGTTGCTGTTTTGACCTAAAACCTTCTGAATCTGTCTGATTAAATCAGCGGGATGTGTCGTGATTAACCATGTTGGAACGATACACTGATTTATTTCATTTCTCACCCCACTACCCTGTCTGTTCATCCAGAGGCACGTTCCTGCGTACCCTGGAAGCAACCCAGTTTCAGAAGAATAAACGTGGCCTGGACGCAAGGCCACAGAACAGGTCTCAGCCGGATGACATTATAGCCCCGCCTCCCATGCCCTCACCCGAAGATAGAAGTCCCAGTACATCCCCTAACGGTAAAGTACCCTAACCCACCCCTCCCCTAACCCCACATATAGTACCCTAACCTACCCCGCCCCTAGCCCCACATATAGTACCCTAACCTACCCCGCCCCTAGCCCCACATATAGTACCCTAACCCACCCCTCCCCTTACCCCACATATAGTACCCTAACCTACCCCGCCCCTAGCCCCACATATAGTACCCTAACCTACCCCGCCCCTAGCCCCACATATAGTACCCTAACCCACCCCGCCCCTAACCCCACATATAGTACCCTAACCTACCCCGCCCCTAACCCCACATATAGTACCCTAACCTACCCCGCCCTAGCCCCACATATAGTACCCTAACCCACCCCGCCCCTAACCCCACATATAGTACCCTAACCTACCCCGCCCCTAGCCCCACATATAGTACCCTAACCTACCCCGCCCCTAGCCCCACATATAGTACCCTAACCCACCCCGCCCTAACCCCACATATAGTACCCTAACCTACCCCGCCCCTAGCCCCACATATAGTACCCTAACCCACCCCTCCCCTTACCCCACATATAGTACCCTAACCTACCCCGCCCCTAACCCCACATATAGTACCCTAACCCACCCCTCCCTTACCCCACATATAGTACCCTAACCTACCCCGCCCCTAACCCCACATATAGTACCCTAACCTACCCCGCCCCTAGCCCCACATATAGTACCCTAACCTACCCCGCCCCTAGCCCCACATATAGTACCCTAACCTACCCCGCCCCTAGCCCCACATATAGTACCCTAACCTACCCCGCCCCTAACCCCACATATAGTACCATAACCTACCCCGCCCCTAACCCCAGGTAGCAGCAGTGAATACACACACACACATACACACAACACAGACCAGCAAGCGTTGACATTCATCATGCAAATAGGTTTAGGCAGGTAAGTGTTTTGGGGGCAGTGGGTCAGAGCTTAACCTGTGGTTGGGCTTATTGTTTATTACCAGTCAGCCTTGATGGGGGCACCGTTTCCATTACCGGGCGCTATAATGTCAGACAGGGCAGAACCCATGGAGTCCGTCCTTACCTATCACTGGGAAGAACCAGAGTTAGAGAACTCAAATAAAGGAGGTACCTCATTCTCACGTTCCGTCCTCCTTCTCTCTCCATCCTTACCTCCTCTCCATCCTTACCTCCTTCTCTCCCTCCTCTCTCCATCCTTACCTCCTTCTCTCTCCATCCTTACCTCCTTCTCTCTCCTTCCTTACCTCCTTCTCTCTCCTTCCTTACCTCCTTCTCTCTCCTTCCTTACCTCCTTCTCTCTCCATCCTTACCTCCTTCCTTACCTCCTTCTCTCCCTCCTCTTTCCATCCTTACCTCCTTCTCTCCATCCTTACCTCCTTCTCTCCCTCCTCTCTCCATCCTTACCTCCTTCTCTCTCCTTCCTTACCTCCTTCTCTCTCCTTCCTTACCTCCTTCTCTTCTCCTCTTCATCCCTCTTGCGATCCTCATGTTGTTTTCTCTCCACTCCCTGTGGCTACTCAAAGCCTTTCTGTCCTTTGTCTCGTCAAACAGATGGAAATGAGAGATGTAGAGATCCAGAGAACTGCCCCCCCCCCACCCCCCACGTGCAGGGGGCCACACAGACTCTGTGACTTATTCAGTCATTCACACACACACACACACACTGTAGACAAGGCTTTTGGCAGAGTACCGGGTCTTTCATATTGATGTGTTTGTGTACCAGTCTGCGGGGCATTTCTCTGAAGGACCCAGATCTCGGACTCTGCAAATAGCAGTTCAAATAGATATTCACTCATACATGATGCGTAATGTAGTGTATTCAGTTGTGAATGTTGAGTTACTTTGGTTTTCCTGTGTGTGTGTATACAGAAGCAGAGCTCAGTTCCACGCTCCAGGCGGCGAGACAGTCCTCGGAGGAGAGTGAATCCACTCCCAGCAACCTTGAGCAGCCTGAGCCAACGGACTCACAGCCTCCCCATGATGGAACAGGCAAGAGAATAACATCTAATCCAATCACATCTCCTTCGACCTTTACATGTCTCCGTGTTTGAGTTGGGGCAACAAGCATTCCTGGTTATCTGAAGCGGCACCAGGGAATTGCGAACCCGGTGGGTGACCGGGAATAGAAGTTGTCCACTGTTGTAGGTGACGCCTGCTGATAACCTGAATTCAGCGGGCATGAAGACCGTCCGCGGAAATATTGTGACATCTAGTGGCAGTCGAAGGGTATTGACCCGTCTATCTCCTCATAAACATCCAAGTCAAGTCCAGACCATCTGTCTCTTTGCACACACTGATTTTATTCCCGGATTGGTCCTATGTCGCATGGTTGTGCCGTTGCTATGGTATTCAGCATTCTAGATACGCCTTCACCACCAGGTTGGTCAAACCTGTATGGTGCTAATGACTTAAAAGTGGGTCTTGGGGACTTTTTCCCTAAATTACACTTGAGTGGCTTGGAAATGCGATGACATTAGAGAAGTAAGACAATATTCTCTGAAGTCTTTCGCAACAATTATTTCATGACTTTTATTTTGGACAAATGCTAACTCTGTCATTAGATAATAAAATCTGTCAATAATATCTTCCGATGCTAGAGTCAGTGAGCTTAAATTCTAAATGTTCAGTCTTATTGTCTCTATCTATATCTTGTTTGTAGAATGCCCAATATTTTCATTCGGTCTCTGCTTTAAAAATAACTAGGTCCCAAATGTGTTTTAGTATACATATTGTGCTATGTGATGTATACTGTTTAGTATGTTTAATTTGCATATTTCCATTTCGCTAAAAGCAATGACATCCTTTAACCTAGAGTTGATTATAATGGCGGAAACAAACCTTCCTCCAGAACAATCTTCCCATCGGCATGGAAACACGATGGAGCAGCTGAAAAATGCATTCTGGGTAAATATTGAACAGGCGCAGATAGGTTTTTTTCAGGGAGATATTGGCCTGATTTCAGTACCATTGGTGGGATGACTCTGTACCACCTAAAGATCTGTGTAGCTTTAACACATGTTTTAATTTAGGTAGAGACACATGCTAACTTGACTATTACATAAAGGAAGAACTGAATACAAATATGTATATGTACAGCTTCACAACTATGATGAGTAGTGAAATGGATTTGACCAAGCTAAACCTAGATCACCTAACTGATTACTCCTCCCCCCTCCAGACCCAGCCCCTCCCACGGGAGGACAGCAGCTCCAGAAAGGCAGAGTTTGAGTCTCTGGGTGGCAGTGCCAAGGAAGTGTGGGCTCGGCTGTCATCTGAGCAGCGGCGACGCCAGCTCAGGCCGCAGTACAGCATCGATGCAGACGTTCATTCCAGCAGCCTAGAGAAAACACTCATGACCCCCCTGACTAGAAACACACAGGGAGGCACCTGGGAACAGCTACAGGTACTGTGTCTGCCTGCCTGTCTGTCTGCCTGCCTGCCTGTCTGCCTGTCTGCCTGTCTGTCTGCCTGTCTGTCTGTCTGTCTGCCTGCCTGTCTGTCTGCCTGGCTGTCTGCCTGGCTGTCTGCCTGCCTGCTTATCTACCCATCTGTGTCCGTCTACCCGTCTGTGTTCATCTGTGTCTGTCTGTCTACCTATCTACCCGTCTGTGTTCATCTGTGTCTGTCCGTCTGTTTGGCGGTCGGTTTGTCTGTCTAATTTTGTAACTGATTTTCCATCAGCCCAGCTCCAGAGCCCTGAAAATCAAAGACCTGGACTTCTCCGACCTCATGGAAGAGGAGGATATAGATGTCCTGGACATTGATGTCTTTGACACGGGCCTGTCAAATGGAGGTGGTAGCATTCCTCCGCCTCCGCCCATGCCTGGTTTAGGCTGCGGTCCTCCTCCTCCACCCCCTCCTCCACCCCCTCCTCCACCCCCACCTGGGCCCCCTGGCATGAGTCCTTTTCCTCCTCCACCACCTCCTCCCCCACCTGGGGCGGGTCTCTTCTCCCCACCTCCTCCTCCACCTCCTCCCGGAGCACCTCCACCACCTTTCTCCTCCTTAGCGCCGGACCCGGCGTTCGCCAAGAAACGGAAGACCGTGAAGTTGTTCTGGAAGGAGCTCAAGCAGCCGGATAACCCCAGGAAGTGCAAGTTCGGACGCGGGACAGTGTGGGCGTCGCTGGATAAGGTCACCGTGGATACGGCCAAGCTGGAACACCTGTTTGAGTCCAAGGCCAAGGAGCTGCCGGTGTCTCTGAAGGTGAGGGGCTGAGGGATCACTCTGAACTGAGTGGACTGGCTGGCTGCCTGACTGACTGCCTGACTGACTGACTGCCTGACTGACTGCCTGACTGGCTGCCTGACTGGCTGCCTGACTGGCTGCCTGACTGGCTGCCTGACTGGCTGGCTGACTGACTGGCTGACTGACTGACTGGCTGACTGACTGCCTGACTGGCTGCCTGACTGGCTGCCTGGCTGCCTGACTGACTGGCTGCCTGACTGGCTGACTGACTGGCCTCAAATACAAGACGAACAAGAGGAGTCTGCAGTGTGTTAATAATTATCTCCCTGTGTTTTTGTCCCCCGGTAGAAGGGAACGGAGTTGAAGAAGTCTGTGATCTCGGTGCTGGACTCCAAACGCAGTAACGCCATAAACATCGGTATGACTGTGCTCCCAGCGGTTCACATCATCAAGACGGCCATCCTCAACTTCGACGAGTTCGCCATCAAGAAGGAGGACATCGAGGTACGACCGGCCTTCTGCCACCGGAGGGCGCTGTTGCGTCACGCCTGGTCCACTTTAACATTGAATGCGGTGACATGTGCAGCCGGAGCACAGTGGAGGCCCTCCAGCAGTCACTCACTGGCCACCTGCTCTATACACTCTCCTCCCTCCTGGTCGGAAATGAGTAGGGCCATGTGGAATATGATCTGGGATCAGGGTTTATATCCTCCCCCCAGAACATCTGAAATATGACTCCTGATCCGTTCACCTCCTCTCCGATCTCCGTGACCATTTTTCCCTTTTTTCCTCTCTCTGTCGTTCTTGTAGAAAATCCTCACCATGACGCCCACGGAGGAGGAGAAACAGAAGATACAGGAGGCACAGCTGGCCAACCCAGACACCCCCCTGGGCTCCGCGGAGCAGTTTCTCCTCACGCTCTCCTCCATCAGCGGTCTCAGTGCCCGCCTGCAGCTCTGGGCCTTCAAGCTGAATTACGAAACTCTGGAGAAGGTAGGAGGTGACGCACACAGCCCCTGGAACAGTGAGAGATCTAAAAGTTGTCGTCATTCTGCGCTAACCTAACCATAGAGAGCTGCAGGGGCCCTGTCATGTCTCTGGGACACACTGTTCACGTGAAATGCGTTGTCGTGGGGATATTGGCCTGGGATTCGGTTTATCTTTCCGTTTGATGAAATATGATAATCGTTCACATTGTTCTCTATAATTTTGATGAACAGGGTTTAATCAAATGCTTATAGTCAGATCCTTGCTGCCGATGTTCAGGGAAATTACTTATATCGACAGCTTTGACACACAATGTTGACAGCGCAGATAATAATGATAATAAAACTATGAATATGAAATATTAAAGTAAATACAACAGGGTCATTGTAACCATGGCAACGTGTTAGATGGTAAACTGTGTGTGTGTGTGTGTGATGGAGTGTGTACGTGTGTGAGATGGAGTGTGTGTGTGCGTGTATGAGATGGAGTGAGTGTGTGTGTGTGTGTGTGTTGGAGTGTGTGTAAGTGCGCAGTTCAAAGGGAGTCAGTGCAAAAAGGAAAATGATGAGAGTAATTGTGCGTTTCCCAGCATGCAGCACTGTCTCAGAATATCTCACTAAGGGTTATATATGAGGAGAGCCAGAGGACTGTGAATATGAACAACCGCAGACCTCTCTCACTCTAAATATCGCTTCCCAGCTCTGAATATCTGCCAGTAACACAGTGTTACTCACGCCGTGTGCAACACACACACACTCATAGACTGTGTTACTGTGCTGGACTGTGTAGACTCTTCTAGCCTGTTTGATTTGAATTATTAACACGTCTCTCCCTGTCCTCCCTGGTTCCTATTTGGAGATATCAGGGCCTACTTAACACATATCTCCCTGGTTAACAGGAGATAGCAGAGCCTCTTTTTGACCTGAAACTGGGTATGGAGCAGCTGGCAAAAAACCAAACCTTCAAGCGCATCCTGGCGACGCTTTTGGCCATTGGAAACTTCCTCAACAGCACCAGTGTAAGTGATCCCTGTGTCCAAAGAGGTACCCTGTATGCTAGGTAGTACACTGCCTGTACACACGCCCTGACCTACATAAGCCACCGTGTTCAATTTGGGACACAGGTCGACTGTGTCGTACAACAAGCTCCCAGATTAGCAGCATTAAACCGTGGGTACAGATGTGTACACAAACAACGCTTCCTCGTGCTGGGAGCTTAAATGCATGCAACGTCCTGTCTTATGGCTTCACAACGACCCGTGGGAGTTCAGCTGATTACAGGGGCGGGGTGTTCCCAGGGTGGCCGGCGAGGAAATGTTAGAAATGGCACGTCGAATGTTTGTTTGTGATGGAGTCTGAGATTGATGAGTCTGTGATTGCTGTGGTTTTCTGTCCAATTTGCTGTACCTCCATCTGGCTTCTCCACTTTTTGTCTCCACCTGTCTGTGTCTTGTCTTTATGTCTGTTCTCCTTGTTTCTCTGTCATAAATCTCTCCATCTCACTGTCTTTCTCTCTCTCTCTGTGTTTCTTTTTCTGTGTATGTCTGTCTCTCTCTGTCTGTCTCTGTTTCTCTCTCTCTGTGTGTGTGTGTGTGTGTGTGTGTCTGTTTCTCTCTCTCTGTGTGTGTCTGTTTCCGTTTCTCTCTCTCTCTGTGTGTGTGTGTGTGTGTCTGTCTCTCTTTCGCTCTCTGCAGGCGAAGGGCTTTGAGCTGAGCTACCTGGAAAAGGTGACGGAGGTGAAGGACACCGTCCACAGGCAGACACTCCTGTACCACACCTGTAACCTGATGGTGGAGAACGACCCGGACACATCGGACGTCTACTCCGAGATCCCGGACATCACGCGCTCCGCTAAAGTGAGCCGCTCGTGTCCCAGACACTACCCTACCCCCTCTGTACTACGCTGGTCAGATAGTGTGCATTTGATAGTGAATAGGATGCTGTTTGGTATGTCTCTCTGTCTGATGAGGATAGAAACAGTCAGGTCTGAAATGAATAGTGTGGTTGAATTAGTTCTGTGTTATTATTATGTATATTCTTTGTTTGTCTGTTGTTTACCACGCGTATGACCAATAAACAACAGCTTCAGGTTAACTCTTGGTTCTGGCGAACGCAGTCTCACACTCCGTCTATTCCCTTCTCCACCTCCTTCTTTTCCTCCACCTCCATGTTTATCGCTTTATTATCCTCTGTCTGACGCCCTTCTCTCCTTCTTTTCCGCTTTCTCCTATTTCCCTCCCCTCTCCCCCTTCTTCACCCCTCCAGGTGGAGTTTGAGCAGCTGTCGGACAACCTGGTTCAGTTGGAGCGGAAGTGCAAAACGTCCTGGGACAACCTGAAGATTGTAGCGAAACACGAGACCAAAACTTCCCTGAAGAACAAGATGACGGAGTTCCTTAAAGACTGTACTGACAGGATAATCATATTGAAAGTTGTGCATCGACGAATCATAAACAGGTACTGGCTGGAAACAGGACTAAACGCGTTTCACCCCAGAGGTCATTCAGAAGTATCTACACAGGTCATATTATTAATCTTCCTGGAACATGAAGACTTCATGAAGACTCCCAATATCCCACATATGAACTGTAAATCTTTGGAAGATTCTTCCGTTAATTTAGGTCACTGGCTTGCATAATGGGAAGTGTTTTCCACGGCTCGTCAAATTCACAAGCCTCCACAGATTTTTGAGTCCCCTCTTAAATTCTGTCTTTCTTTAGGTTTCACTCCTTTCTGCTGTACCTGGGCCAGCCGTCCTACTCGGTCAGGGACACCAAGGTGACCCATTTCTGTAGGATCATCAGCGAGTTCTCTCTGGAGTACCGGACTACCAGGGAGAGAGTCCTGACCCAGAAACTCAAGCGTGCTGCCCATAGGGAACGCACCAAGACAAGGGGGAAGTTGATCACAGAGGTGGGACTGGACCTGTAGATGTGCTGCTCTGATGTTCAGTAGATGTGCTGGTCTGATGTTCAGTAGATGTGCTGCTCTGATGTTCAGTAGATGTGCTGGTCTGATGGTTCTGGGATGTTTCTCAGTTTATTGGTGTAAGATCTGAATTCACTCCTCATTCTGTCTCTTAGACAGAGAAGTTTTCGGGGGCTGTCTCCCCCCAGTCTGAGGAGAACCCGTCCCCTGCCTCCCGGCCTTCAGAACAGGAGATGGACCAGGAGGAACATGAGAACATGAAGAACATGCTGATCCCCTCCGAACAACAAGGGAACCTGCGGCGCACCCGGGGCTTCCGCAGTAAGAAACGCACACAAAGAGACACGGACACGGACACACACACACGGACACGGACACACACACACACACACACACGGACACGGACACGGACACGGACACACACACACAGTGCTATCATGGAGCTAGTCAGGAATGTCTTGGCATTTGAACAATAATCAACCCAGGCATCCAGACTCTCTGGGGGCATTAAACTATTTAATGTATAGGTTATAGATGAACAGAAACTGGTGCGTAAATCAGGCATAAATCATAACAGAAACTGGGGAGTGCGCCCCCTGTTGGCTACAGGGATAAATGATAGAATGATTCATTACCTGTAGCTGTGAAAGATGGCTTTACCCCAGAAATCACCCTGAAGGGCTTATTGTGTATTTAGATTGGACTATAATGGCGTATTCACAGACACAGCTTACTGCACTTAGTTGTGTAACCAGAGTAAACCCTGTGTAGACCCCGCACAGCTGAAACAATTCTCTAGTCGTCATATTTGAACATGGCAAAACACTACATTGTTTGTTAATAAGCAACACATGCATTGTTAGGTTTTATGGTGTAGTTGGATGGAAAGATGTCAGCTGGAGTTCCTATTTACCTGGTCGAGCTGCACAGTATAAGGCAGTGTTATCCAGTGACTGTCTGTTACTGACAGTACAATGACATGATGGTCACAATTTGACCCAGGATAAACGGAGCCGCCCCACTACTAACAATAGAGTCTAACAATAGAGCCCCAGAGGACCCACAGTCACATTATTGTATTGTATAAACAGGGCAATGAGAAACATGGAACATTTAAGATTTTCATTGGAAGGCTGTGTTCCATGTGTTCCATTGACACACCACAGGGCCTGTCAGGGTCTGTAAATCCATTTGGCGTTCTGTCGAGACGGTCGATTGGTCTGTCTGTTGATCGGGTCTGTTGGTCTGGTCGGATCTGCCTGTGTCTCAATCGGGTTCGTCTCTCGATTGGGTCGGTCTGTCCGTCTCTTGTTTGTCTGTTTAAACTTTAAAGGGTCGGTCTGTCTCGCAATCGCGTCTGTCTGTCTCTTGGTCGGGTCCGTCTGTCTAAAGGATCTTCGTTTTTTACTTGGCTAAGGATGGACCGTTCCCCAATGGCACCCTGTTCCCTGGGGCCGATACAGGACATGGGGTTCTATTTCCCACCCTGTTCCCTGGGGCCGATACAGGACATGGGGTTCTATTTCCCACCCTGTTCCCTGGGGCCGATACAGGACATGGGGTTCTATTTCCCACCCTGTTCCCTGGGGCCGATACAGGACATGGGGTTCTATTTCCCACCCTGATCCCTGGGGCCGATACAGGACATGGGGTTCTATTTCCCACCCTGATCCCTGGGGCCGATACAGGACATGGGGTTCTATTTCCCACCCTGTTCCCTGGGGCCGATACAGGACATGGGGTTCTATTTCCCACCCTGTTCCCTGGGGCCGATACAGGACATGGGGTTCTATTTCCCACCCTGTTCCCTGGGGCCGATACAGGACATGGGGTTCTATTTCCCACCCTGTTCCCTGGGGCCGATACAGGACATGGTCTGGGTTGCTGGCCTGACACAGGATGGAATAACAATGCTCAATGGGGACCAGACCTGTAATGCAGTCTGGTTATATACACACACGGACACACAGACACATACCCAAAACACACACACAGACACACACGTGCACACACAGCCACACACACACAGGCGCAGACACAGACATACAAGCACACAGACACACACGCACACAGATACGCACTACACAGCACATACTGTACCATCCAAGGCTGCCAAGTGGATTCAACTAATACCCAGATCTGATTTGGGTTAATATGTTGTGTTCTGTGAAGGTCAGATGTATAGTAAGCTGAACGATATAGTTCAGGGAATGTCTTCCTTCCTAAGCATCTGTTTCTTTCCCAGGTCTAGGGTCAGTTTGTCCACCACAAATGTCCGTGGCTAAAGACGAGGGCACGAGCTCCCAGGACGACGCCACGGATGAGATTATGGACCGGCTTGTTAAGTCCGTCACGAAGAACCCCACAGAGCGCTCGTCCAGCCCAAAGACACGCAAACGCTCACGCGTCAACAGGAAGTCACGTGAGTACTACTATAATGGTAGAAGTGACCTCTGACACCTCTGAATGACCTTTGAACCAGATGCACCTGTTGGCCTCCCCCTCAGACATGCATTTTTAATATTACATTTTTATATACGGTAGACTGATCTGAGAATGCCAAGCTTTCCCAAAAACACACCGGTTTTAAAAAGTGATCTCAGCTCACCTAAAACAGATCACAATCCCGATCACAACCAGTCCTAAATGTAGTGCCGGTGTAATTTCACTTTCTTTTTAGTTTTGCATATTTCCCTTTTTAAAGCTCGCTAGGCAAGACAAGCAGACGATTCATGCAATCATATTTTGGGAAAGGTCAAGGCCCGATCTGTGTCACTGTGATAAGCCGTGTGTCTCTCTCTGGCTCCGGCTCCATCCACAGATTGGTCTGTGCCCATAACATCCCTTTATCGGAGCAGAACAGTTCCTTATCTAACTGGGTTTATCACAACTTTGTCGTGAGTTCCTCTCTAAATCCTGCAGAGGACCAACTGCTATCTACACCGATATCCTGACATTTCTTCTACACATTTAAGACATTTGAGAGCTGGAGTGACCTACAGGAGCTACGGTGGAAGTCAAGTGCATTGCTCAAGGATACTTTGGGATTCAGACGAGGAACTTCTCAGCCCTGCGCTGTACAGCCTAAGCTACCTACAGCCCTGAAGAAACATCACAGTCTCTAAGTCTGTCCCTAAATCTGTCTGTAATTTCAGGTTCGTGTATCAATGACAGCAGGGGAATTTTGAAATGTTTTATAGTAAAAGTGAATCCCCAGGAGAAATGAAGATGCCCATTGATAAAGTTAATTACACAGCTAGTAGATCTAGTTTGATTTAATTTGCGGCCAGCATGAGCAAGGAAAAGGACTGTCTGGCCTTTTCACAGAAGCCTCGTAGATTATCAGGGACAATAGGTCTGTCAAACATGTCACTAAATCCAGCAGGAAACTCCAGATAAAAGCCTGCAGCCCAGACTGGGCTTCACCAAACACATACGTTATCACCTAGAGTTACAGAGACCATTGCAGACTATCTGCTGGTCACTTCAGAACCAGGCATGGTGGGAAATACCCAGCTCTCATTAATATTTATTTCCAATATCATCTATCAGTAGGACAAATACCTGAAAACACACGAGGAGAATGGTAAACAAGGTGAAACGACACAAAAAGATGCAAACAATCCGACCAGACAAATAACAAAGTCAATAAATGCCTTAAACCCAAACCCCTTCTGGAACCCTGAAAACAATGTTAGTGTGGCTGTTTCATCCTTTCATCTTTAGTTGCTTATTGATGTTGTAATAGAAGAAACCTCAAATCCAATCTAGTGTCCGTCTTCCTTCAGTCTGTTGGATTGGATTGAGGATCGATTTTGGCTTTTTCTCTGTGTCTGTATTTTTGTCTGACTTTATGTCTACGTCTGTGTCTGTCTTGTTGTTGTCTGTCTTTGTGTGTGTGCGTGTGCATGTGAGTGTGCGTGTGGTTTTGCTTCGGTCATGTGTGTGCATATGTGTGGCTCACATTCAGTGTTCTGTTCTGTTGCAGTGCGGAGGACACTGAAGACTGGACTCAGTGTGGATGTGGTTCAAGCCCTTGGACTGAACAACAACGCTGGAGAGAAACTCTAAAAGACAAGACGGGAGACGAGATCTTGGCACACTAAACCACAGACCGGACCTGCACAGACCACAGACCTGAACTGCACAGACCACAGACCGGACCTGCACAGACCACAGACCTGACCTTCACAGACTGGACCTGCACTGACCACAGACCTGCACAGACCACAGACCTGACCTTCACAGACCACAGACCTGCACAGACCACAGACCGGACCTGCACAGACCACAGACCTGACCTGCACAGACCACAGACCTGACCTTCACAGACCTGACCTTCACAGGCCACAGACCTGACCTTCACAGACCACAGACCTGACCTTCACAGACCACAGACCTGACCTTCACAGACCACAGACCTGACCTTCACAGACCTGACCTTCACAGGCCACAGACCTGACCTTCACAGACCACAGACCTGACCTTCACAGACCACAGACCGGACCTGCACAGATTGTTACAACTTCTGAAGACGCACAAGACTTTGTGACGTCATGAAACATGCCGACCGTTAATAAACTGACACTCAAACACACACACACACACACACACACACAGGGACACACAGGGACACACACACACGCAGAGACACACACACACACACAGGGACACACACAATAAGTAAGAAAAGATACACCACCAGGAGGACAGGCTGAAAATGCCGGACACTATACCCTACACTCTATATAGTACACTACTTTTGACCAGTTCACTATGTGAGGATTAGGGCGACACACGGTGACCGAAGAAGAATGGATGAAGACCGTTGACGACATTGTAGGGTCTCAGGAAGGACTGAGGGGATGCAGCCTAAAGGGGCGGGGCCATGCTGACATCACATCCTGTTTCCATGGACTCCCTGACACCTGGATGGCCGGGATCCTCCTGTCAGGATTTCTGAGGGAGAAAATGCTTTTTTTTGCTGTTATGCAAGCTACCACAGGATTTATGTCGTGCCTTATGACAAAAAAAATTGTATTGTTCATTTGTTCACCTGAAATGTATGGAGCTCAATGAAACTCATAGAGAATAGGTGCCAGAAGTGTTATAGTTAAAAAAATATATGTTAAAGTTTAAAAAAATATGTTAATAATATTCACATATTCATATTCATTCGGAATATTTGGTTACGCGTACTAGCTAGTGTGGCATACATTTAAAAAATGTGCTGGAGATTTTTACCAAGTTCTGCTGTATGTTTTGTATAGATTTCGTTGTATTTTAGGAGTGCCCCTTTATCAGAAACCTGATAATGTGGAGTGCCGGCATGATGTTTCACCAGAGGAGACGCGGTATCTGTTAGCACAAAGGTTTTATATGAACGCTGTGGCTATAGTGTCCCCAGCAGTGCTCTTAACTGGAGGTCACACTGGTCCTCTCAGGCTGTTCAGATCTGGTATACACTTGTCTCGCGCCACATGCTTTTAGTTCTCATCACAACACTTGGTTCATGGTTATCATCTGTACTGCACGTTTAAAGGAAGTTGTATGTGCCCGTGTGTGTGTTTGTACTGTGTGTGTGTGTGTGTCCATTTAAGTACACCAGATACTGTAGAGTGGCTTGTCTTTCACCCAGCGCATCACATTTCCATTCAGTTTACACACATACACACACAGAAAAACACCCTACCACTTGGTTTTCACCACTGTTCTTCACTCCGACTTTCCAAACAGCCTATGGCACATACGATGCATACGAATGGAATGAGTGAGTGATCCGTCATGTCTTCTCAGCTTACTCTCGGTCTCTGAGTGAAAGCATTTATTTGTGCCCATAGTTTTAAGTACACCAACACTGTGCGCGTCACTATTCCAGATCTACTGTCCCGTCTCTGTCCCAAACGACACATATCTCCAGCTGTATCACATGCCCTGGTCTAAGGTAGGGCACTAGAATGATAATAGGGGCCATTTAGGATTCACACTATTTCTTTTTCACTATTCTAAGGTACTGTATATATGTAGCATACACCCCCCCCCCGTCACTGAATGGGTGTTTTGTGGTCCCTTTTGCTGTTTGAGGTAAATTTTAAACGTATTGCAGGAAAATGCTTGTTGTCACCGACAGTGGTTCAATGTATTGACCTTACTGTAAATAAAAGTGATTTTTAGGAGTGAAGTTGGCTTTGCATTTTTTTCTCTATCCAAATAGTCACTAGCAGACAGACACAATGGTTGTTATTGGAGCCTATGTGAAACAAATGGGTATGTGTGCGTTTATAACGCGTAATGGTAATCCGCTATGTCACTGTGTCTGTCGGGAATTATAGCTCGTCTATTCAGCAGTGGGAAAACATAATGGAATATAGCCTAGGATCCCAACCGAGCTATAGGATGCATGGTCCGGCTGGTGCTTCTGGCGCACATGCGGGCTGCAGCATCAGGACCGAGCTATAGGATGCATGGTCCGGCTGGTGCTTCTGGCGCACATGCGGGCTGCAGCATCAGGACCGAGCTATAGGATGCATGGTCCGGCTGGTGCTTCTGGCGCACATGCGGGCTGCAGCATCAGGACCGAGCTATAGGATGCATGGTCCGGCTGGTGCTTCTGGCGCACATGCGGGCTGCAACATCAGGATGAATATGACCCGATCCTCCCATAACACTTTACTGTCCAATAAAGCATATATATTTAAAAATATGAGAGTATAGTGTTGTCCCTTAACGTGGTAAAAGGTAAAAAAAAAAAACAGTACGCACGCGGCTGTCTCGAGCGCATATACGGTGTTGGCTCTTTAACCGGAGAAACCGAATCCAAGCGGTCGGTTTGGAGAGTTTGGTCACGTGCGGAGATCCGCCAGCCGGTGGAGCCGGTGCTTTATAGGAGCCTAAGAGAGGGAGAGAGAGAGAGGGTGAGAGACAGAGGGAGAGAGAGGGTGAGAGACAGAGGGGGAGAGAGAGAGGGGGAGAGGGGGAGAGGAGAGGGAGAGAGACAGAGAGAGGAGGGAGAGAGAGAGGGGGGGGAGAGGAGAGGGAGAGAGACAGAGAGAGGAGGGAGATAGAGGGGGAGAGAAAGAGGGGGAGAGAAAGAGGGAGAGAGAGAAGAGGGAGAGGAGAGAGAGACAGAGATAGGTGTTGATATTGTAAACCGCAAACCGATGACCGGTATCGTCCTGTATGCTACCTCCGGTACTCCCCTTAATGGCGCGCATATAAACCCGAATATGACCCACACCGCGGAGTGAGTGGCCGGGATGATGCTCCCCTTTACCGTGCCGGTGCTCCTGCTGCTCTCCGCGGCAGTTGATGCTGCTGCGGCTGACCTCTCCGTGCCTGAGGCGTCGCTTCATCCCAAGTTGGGGCTCCGTGACGTCGGCGGTGGACCCGCTCGGTCGCTGCCTGCCTCTCCGACCGCCTCCCGGTTCCACGTCCGGCCCCGGAACGAGTACGCCTCCACGGGCATCGCCTTGGCCCGGTCTGCGGAGGAGCCTACCGCGGTCGCGGAGGACGAGTCCCGTCACCGCGGAGGGGGATTTCAGATGGTGCAGTGGGAATGGAGCTACGTACAGACCCCTTATATTATCGCCATCTGGATCCTGGTGGCCAGTGTCGCAAAGATCCGTGAGTGGAAACGATTTGCACCGTCCTGTGACTACAGTAAAACACCATACTCATCTCTGTACCCGGGTATCATCTATTGATGATGAGGCAGACATTTTATTTGTGCTATCAGCTGTAGTATGTAACATCATCTAGTCCTATAAATAGATCTATTACGCACTTATTACGCATGCATGAGTGTTGTCATGGGGATGCGATCTATACACGACATATAGATTAACAGTGTATATTTCCATCTGATATTTCTACTTAGCCTATATAGGCTGCTTCACTTAAATACTATACAGTATGCGTCTGCTACTGTGACTTCATTAAATACTATACAGTATGCGTCTGCTACTGTGACTTCATTAAATACTACACAGTATGCGTCTGCTACTGTGACTTCATTAAATACTATACAGTATGCGTCTGCTACTGTGACTTCATTAAATACTACACAGTATGCGTCTGCTACTGTGACTTCATTAAATACTACACAGTATGCGTCTGCTACTGTGACTTCATTAAATACTACACAGTATGCGTCTGCTACTGTGACTTCATTAAATACTACACAGTATGCGTCTGCTACTGTGACTTCATTAAATACTACACAGTATGCGTCTGCTACTGTGACTTCATTAAATACTACACAGTATGCGTCTGCTACTGTGACTTCATTAAATACTACACAGTATCGTCTGCTACTGTGACTTCATTAAATACTACACAGTATGCGTCTGCTACTGTGACTTCATTAAATACTACACAGTATGCGTCTGCTACTGTGACTTCATTAAATACTACACAGTATGCGTCTGCTACTGTGACTTCATTAAATACTATACAGTATGCGTCTGCTACTGTGACTTCATTAAATACTACACATGTATGGATGTAAATTGAGAGAATATGTCCCAACAATAGACTATTATTATTATTATTCATATTTCTGAGACTGCCAGTGTTGCTGAGCGCACAGCTATGTGGCCACAGCTGTAGTTAGTCCTCTCAATGAACTGTTCAACTCCTCTTTCTACATTGATCCCAAAACCCACCTGCTCGAGGCTCTCTGGCCCCAGAGAAAGGCCGGGTGTGTTGTACACACTCATACACACACACACACATGGATTGCTATTGAAGTGTGTGTTCTGGAAATGTGTTCTGGAGGCCTATTATGGTGTCTGAGTTCTATAGCCGCTAAGCCTTAAAGTTGGACTGTAACTTTTACCCGAAAGCTTGAACCCAAGCTAAAAATGTGTATGTGAGAGAGAAAGTGTGTGTGTGTGTGTGATGTCAAAGTGAGGACTGTTCTGACATATACACCACATAAGTGAGGATATTTAAAGAAAATGAGGGCGTTTTGTTCACAAAGACAATATACTGTTTCACGAGTTCCGAAAGCATGTACTGCTGTGACACACGACTGGACTATCTGTGGACTCGCTGGCTGTGACATGGTAGGCGATTACACAGTACTGAGTCCACCACCCAGTCACCGTACGCTAACCCAGTGACCGCAGCAAATCAAATCAGGCTTTATTAGTGAGTCAAACACAGCCAGCAAGTTGTACTAGGGGAATGTTTGTGGTTATGGGAATGTCTTGACCTCAGGGGTTGGGATTCTGGTGGGAGGGGTTACGTGTAATAAATGCTCCATTCTGGCACACACATGTACACACACGACGGAAAGAGAGATTGTTAGAGATTTAGTTTACAAGTGGCTTTCTTTAAACATCTTAAAAGCTTGTGCTTATACACTCAATACATTTTAGAATGTAGGCATTTGTCTGTGTCTTTCTGTCGTCTGGAGGTTCAGTTGTGTGTGTCTGTGTCTGTCTGTGTCTGGAGGTTCAGTTGTGTGTGTCTGTCTGTGTCTGTCGTCTGGAGGTTTAGTTGTGTCTGTCTGTATCTGTCTGTGTCTGTCTGTTGTCTGGAGGTTTAGTTGTGTCTGTCTGTGTCTGTGTTGTCTGGAGGTTCAGTTGTGTCTGTCTGTGTCTGTCTGTCATCTGGAGGTTCAGTTGTGTCTGTCTTTGTCTGTCTGTCGTCTGGAGGTTTAGTTGTGTCTGTCTGTGTCTGTCTGTCGTCTGGAGGTTCAGTTGTGTGTGTCTGTCTGTCTGTCGTCTGGAGGTTCAGTTGTGTGTGTCTGTGTCTGTCTGTGTCTGTCATCTGGAGGTTTAGTTGTGTCTGTCTGTATCTGTCTGTGTCTGTCTGTCGTCTGGAGGTTTAGTTGTGTCTGTCTGTGTCTGTGTTGTCTGGAGGTTCAGTTGTGTCTGTGTCTGTCTGTCATCTGGAGGTTCAGTTGTGTCTGTCTGTATCTGTCTGTCGTCTGGAGGTTTAGTTGTGTCTGTCTGTGTCTGTCTGTCGTCTGGAGGTTTAGTTGTGTCTGTCTGTCGTCTGGAGTTTCAGTTGTGTCTGTAGTCTTAGCTGGGTGATAGGACATCCAAAGATGGTGAAACAGTGCGACCTGTGCAACTTATCTATCTGTCACCTCTCTACATAACACTCTATCTATCTCTATCTATCTATTTGTATAACTCAATCTATCTATCTATTTATATATCTCTCTATCTCTCTGTTTCTGTCTCTCTCTCTCTGTCACTGATCATTTCTTCCGGTCTCCCAATGCAGTCCATCAGTCGGTCCCTCTACTTCTCATCTGCTATGTATATCTTCTCTCTCTCTCTCTCTCTCTCTCTCTCTCTCTCTCTCTCTCTCTTTTCTCTCTCTCTTTTACTTTCTCTCTCTCATTTATTCCTCAGAGCAATTGCATGACTAACGGCTTGCTTCAAGTTTTGACTTTTTTTATTTAATTCCGTTTGGCTTGCAGTTAATCGGTGGCTGTGCAAAGCTCTGTGTGTGTGTGTGTACTTTGAGTGGGCGGATACCCAGTTTTATGTGTATGTGTGTGCGTGTGTGTACTTTGAGTGGGTGGATATACCCAGTCTATATGTGTGTGTGCGGGTGTGTCTGCCTGTGTGTGTGTGGTCTTTGAGTGGGCGGATGTACCCAGTTTGTGTGTGTGTGTGTGTGTGTGTGAGTGTGAGTGTGTGAGTGTGTGTGTGCACGTGTGTCTCATCGGCCCACTCACTGTTCATACAGAAGCTCGAAGAAGCCTATATTTTCTCCAGGCAAATGTGTCCTGTTTTCTGCAGCCGTTCCTGCCAACCAGACGCTGGCATCAGAACGCAGTGTGAGTATTGTACAGTGACATGTATGCCTTCAGATCCACTCAGATTCTGGGGATGAAGAGAGTTGAGATGGACCCCCTGGATCACACGATGTTAGCAAAAACACCTGTGAGGTGAACGTGAGGAGCTTTCCTAAACTACGACTTGCAATGCATACAAATGGGACCCTGTTGCCTCTATCGTGCACTACGTTTGACCAGAACTCATATGGCTTATGTCAAAAGTAGGGCACTAAATGGGGAGCCAATGGGATACGGACATTATGTAATAACAGAGGAGGGATTTTAGTGCAGTGAGGACCTGTCCACCCACAGACACAAGAGTAGCCCAAAACCTACAGTGTTAATATAGCCAACCATTTGCAGTGTTGATATAGTAAAACACCTGCAGTGTTAATATAGTCAAGCACCTGCAGTGTTAATATAGTAAAACACCTGATGTGTTAATATAGTAAAACACCTGCAGTGTTAACATAGTCAAACACCTGCAGTGTTGATATAGTCAAGGACCTGCAGTGTTGATATAGTAAAACACCTGCAGTGTTAATATAGCCAAACACCTGCAGTGTTAATATAGCCAAACACCTGCAGTGTTAATATAGCCAAACACCTGCAGTGTTAATATAGCCAAACACCTGCAGTGTTAATATAGCCAAACACCTGCAGTGTTAATATAGCCAAACACCTGCAGTGTTAATATAGCCAAACACCTGCAGTGTTAATATAGTAAAACACCTGCAGTGTTAATATAGTAAAACACCTGCAGTGTTAATATAGTGAAACACCTGCAGTGTTAATATCCAAGCACCTGCAGTGTTAATATAGTGAAACACCTGCAGTGTTAATATAGTGAAACACCTGCAGTGTTAATATCCAAGCACCTGCAGTGTTAATATAGTAAAACACCTGCAGTGTTAATATAGTGAAACACCTGCAGTGTTAATATAGCCAAACACCTGCAGTGTTAATATAGTAAAACACCTGCAGTGTTAATATAGTAAAACACCTGCAGTGTTAATATCCAAGCACCTGCAGTGTTAATATAGTGAAACACCTGCAGTGTTAATATAGTGAAACACCTGCAGTGTTAATATCCAAGCACCTGCAGTGCACCTACTACAGTGTTTATCCATGTGTGCGCATTTTCCAAAATGGCACCTATTTCCTGAACCAGTCCATGAAGTAGTCAGGGCTCAGGTCAGACTTAGTGCTTAACATAGGGAATAGAACAGCCTCTTCTAAAGTTTTGGGAATCAAATGGTCGACTAATAAACGAAGCAGTGATGTGAGTGCAGGTTATTATGGGTGTGTCTCAGAGACGCTCCCTATATTAGTGTCATGGTTGTGCCCGTGTGTGAGGGTGACTGGCCCTGGTTAAATCCCCAGTAGAAGACGGTCCTCTGGTGTGACAGGTCACCAGCTGAAGTGTTGGGTTTGAAACCAACACCCTGCTCTGTCAGCCACAACTTTCCTCTCTGTCTCACCCAGATAGAACATAAAAATTCCTGTGTTCGTACATATTTCCATCGGGTTTATATCTATGTTATATACAAACTAGTTATGCTCAATACTACATCACCCAGACGTTGGAGGGAGGCGGGGTCACAACAGGATATGGAGAGACCTGGCATACATGACCTTTGGGATGCTGGCTGAATCTGTTGTCAAGGTAAATTGACCTTTGGATGCCATTCTGATGTTCCGTTGCCAACGTTACCTCAAGAGGTCACCCCCTCCCCTCGTTTATTCCACTCTTAGTATCCTTATTGTGGTGATAAGTCACTGAGTGACGTTGCCAAAGTGATGCGAACAGAAGGTGAACCACTGGAGATCTTGTGGTAGTAGGGGCCCTGATTACCCTGCGAGTCTGCCTGGGCTCGTAGAGCTGCTCTGCCTGGGCCCGTAGATGCTCTGCCTGGGCTCGTAGAGCTGCTCTGCCTGGGCCCGTAGATGCTCTGCCTGGGCTCGTAGAGCTGCTCTGCCTGGGCCTGTAGATGCTCTGCCTGGGCTCGTAGCGGCCTGGTCAAGGAACAACACTTCCTGGTCAGGGAACGCCACTTCCTGTTCAGGGATCTCCACTTCCTGGTCAGGGAACGCCACTTCCTGGTCAGGGAATGCCACTTCCTGATCAGGGAATACCACTGCCTTAGCATTCAGTGTGTGCCCGGTGTGAACTGTAGACCTCTGCCTCAGAAACACCGGCCTTCGGGCGGGGTACCACTCAAAAGCCGTCTGATGAATCGTCATTCTCACACGCCTCCACGTGTCACCTTTCTGTTCCAGTCGCTAATGGGGTAGAGTTGTGACTGTGTCTTAAATGACAGCTTATTCCCTACATAGTGCGCTACTTTGAACAGGGCCAATTAGGGAGTCTATGGGCGCACCGTTTTGCACTCACGCTGTGACAGTTACTACCAGGCTGTGCTTCTACTTAATTCGCTATTTCGTCCCGTCTACCTCACCAGGCAGATAGGTTTCATTCCCATCAGGCAACAAAAGAACCTGATCTAGGATCAGTTTTCCTTGTCACAGTTAAATCTGATAGATTGTGATCTAAGAGACGGCACTGCTCCTACATCAGTGATCTCCTCAGCCAGAGCTCCAGTCCTGCTTTATGGTCCTGAATTCCAGTAGAGATACAGTACATGAATATTAATAAGCTGAGGTGCTTTTAAAAGCCAGTAATGAAAATAGATTTCATCAAATCCCAAGTATCCCTGGAGAAGCACATGTATTCCCAGAGCAATCAGGTTTATGCACCCGCTGGACATACTGTGGTTAAGATCCCTTGCTCAAGGGATGTGGGCTAGTGTAGCACGGTCAGTGTTCTAGTGTAGCACGGTCAGTGTTCTAGTGTAGAATGGTCTGTGTTCTAGTGTAGAATGTTCAGTGTTCTAGTGTAGAATGGTCAGTGTTCTAGAGCAGGAGCGTCAGTGTTCTAGAGCAGGAGCGTCAGTGTTCTAGAGCAGGAGCGTCAGTGTTCTAGAGCAGGAGCGTCAGTGTTCTAGAGCAGGTGCGTCAGTGTTCTAGAGCAGGAGCGTCAGTGTTCTAGAGCAGGTGCGTCAGTGTTCTAACTGTACTGGCCTGGCTAGATCATATTAGACCTATCACCAACAAACCACACACTAGTCAGCTCTAGTACTCGTCCTAGTAGGTGTGCATATTGCAGAAGCAGGTGGCAGTAGGGAGCAGCTGTGTATGACTAAAGCATTATTATAGTCCTGCAACACAAGTACGGTTTTAAAGTGCCACTATAAAATATGTAGCACACTAATCACTGTAGCAGATGCCAGAATTTGTGCGCTTTAAAGACATGAAAATGTGTGTGTGTTTGTTGAGTGTAGGTGCTTTGATGTGCTTGCAAGCCAATTAGTGTGTGTACCCCCCCACACACACACACACACACACACCACACACACCACACACACACACACACTCTGCCCTTCTCTCTTTCAGCTATCTCTGATACGGGTAGCAGGCCTTGACTGATATGATGATGTGTCTCGAGTATGTCTGCTGTTTCACAGCAGGCCTTGAATGATGGTCGTGCAAAAACACACGCACACACACGCACACACACACACACCTAACTAGCCGGTAAAGCTCTCATGAAGTTCATCACTGCTTCTTCAATGATGAGGTTACTTTAACCCCTTGAGTGACGGTGGGAAAGAGAGAGCTCCTTTACCATGACCACCTAAAAATTACATAAATCTAAACGGTTAGACAAAGTTGTGTGCTTGGTTTAAATTCTCCCCTTTGGATACACACATGTAAAAAATGATTCACACTCAGGTGTTTAGAGCGAGGGATATTCCACCTTTCCACACAACAGATATAATTCCACCTGAAAGTAACCAACATTCTCTCTTGTTCTTCCTTTTCTTCGTACTGTTTTTATGATGTCACTGTCAGTCTTAGCCAATGCAGTGGATGCAACCATGGAACAGAAGTTAACAATCTAGGGACGAAAAGGTTGCGTTTCCATGATAAACCCTGATCTATAGCAGTTTTTGTTAAAGAAAATGGAAACAGCACCTCCCCATTGTATATCGGCGATATAGCACAAACCCTGGGGTTGCCATATTGTGATTATGAAACCGGTTGTTAACGCAAGTGGACCAAGACGTGGTGTGATGTCACACTCGTGGTATTCAGTCTCCTATATACCACCACGATCAGATAATCGGCTATTCTGGATTCAAAGCAGCTAGTTCACACGGGAACACACAGATCACATTGTTCATGACAACACGCTCTGCTGCTGTAGATATCAGTAGGTCTGTACTACAACAGCTAGCGTAGGAGTGTAGGCGTCACCGGTCCAATAGCTAGAGTTTATTTTAAACTTGTTTTGGCTGCTTTCCCTATCTGGAAGAAGTAATTCCCCTCTATACAAAGACCTGCAGATTAAGCCGACTAGAGAAATCAAGCTTGTCCAGCACTCGGTTTAACCTGTGAAACGGGTCCTTCATCTGCTATCAAAGAGAACTTGTAGACACCGTTTGTAGTGTCTTTGTGTGCAGTTGGAGAATGTTGCTATCTAGTTTGTGCAAATGCTTGAAGTGAAATGACTGAAAGTCAGCATGCTGCTGTAGATGTATAGCTCCTGTCATATCACTAATGCCAGGTAGCACTTACTTGCCTAACTGCCTCTGTCTTATTTTAAACTGAACACGGTCGACGGTAATCCAAATGTTTTATGCATGGCTGTAGAACCAACCTGCCGCTCTGTGTTGCAAACGCAGTTCAGAGGGAGATCACGCTAGTTCAGAGGGAGATCACGCTAGTTCAGAGGGAGATCACGCTAGTTCAGAGGGAGATCACGCTAGTTCAGAGGGAGATCACGCTAGTTCAGAGGGAGATCACGCTAGTTCAGAGGGAGATCACGCTAGTTCAGAGGGAGATCACGCTAGTTCAGAGGGAGATCACGCTAGTTCAGAGGGAGATCACGCTAGTTCAGAGGGAGATCACGCTAGTTCAGAGGCCTGGTGAAATGCAGGAGCCACGTCAGATTGTATTTCTGCTTGCAGCTCAGGTGTAACCTGGAGACGGTGCTGTAGCTTTGGTTAACGGTGTGTTGAGAAGTCCTTCATGTGACATTTTCTGTGATACTACTGTATGTTCATGTTGATAAAAAACTGTCGACCCACACGACTGGTTGCCTAGCTGTTAAAGCCTTCAATCTGTATTTGGAAAGGTTGCAATTTCAAATCCCAGTTCAACTTCATCCTAATTTCTTAAGGGTTGAAGAATGACTGATGTCCGGCATTGACCCTCTGAGCGTTTAAACATTTGTATCAAAAAATCACCACACATCTGTTTGTTGTTGTTTTTGTTGTCTGTTCCGGCTGTTCCAGTTCCTGGCTGTTCCAGTTCCATGTCTAATTCTGTGATGTGTGTCCCTTCAGTGTTTCACTTCTCCCAGCGTTTCACCACCGTGGTTCCGGAGAGCTGTATGCTGATTCTACTGGGTCTGGTTCTGGGCGGGATCGTCCTGCTGGCCAGTAAGAAGCAGCTTTATCAGTTGGAGCCCGGCCTCTTCTTCCTCTTTCTCCTGCCAACCATCGTAGGTGGGTTCCTTCTCACGTCACGTTCCCAATAGGTACCCACTTTTCCTGTCGGCCAATTCTTGTTCAGTCAGGATGGAATCTGGAATCTTGCAACTGGGAATTCTGTGAATCATGAAGGAGTTACATTCTGCATCTGTAGTGCCCTCTATTTTAATCCAGCTGTATAAATGTTAGCTGGACAGGTACGCTAATGCTTCATTTAACCGTGTGGCTACAAGTCCTTGTGTGCATCTCCCTGATCACCTATGGTTTGGTTTCAGGTGATGCCGGCTACTTTATGCCGGCCCGGCTCTTCTTTGACAACCTCGGGGCCATTCTCCTGTACGCCGTGGTAGGAACACTCTGGAATGCCTTCTGCACCGGCTTCTGTCTCTATGGGGCCAAATACATGGGGGTCATAGGTGAGCTCTAAAACGTACCTGTTGGTTTGGGGTGTGTTTTGGTGGTTTAGGCGTTGTTTTTTGGGGTTGGGGCAGTGTTTTGGGGGTCGCACTTATACACACACTAGTTACACTTAGAGACACATATACACACACTAATTACACATACAGACACTTATACCCACACTAACTACACATAGGGACCCGGTGTGAATGGTTAGACAAGACAAGACAATGAAAACGAGTTTAAACATGAGTTTAATGGTGGAAAGAAAATCAGGGAACACGGGGTGAAGACATGAGTTCTTCACCTCACCGTGACATCCACCATATCAATACAAATGTTAGATGTTAGCAAATAACATTGAACTACCTTTGATATAATCACGTGTGTGCCATAACCGTGTGTGTGTGTGTGTGTGTCCAGATGAGAAGGTGCAGGCGGGTCTGATGGAGTTCCTCCTGTTTGGAGCGCTGATTTCGGCGGTGGACCCAGTGGCGGTGTTGGCCGTGTTTGAAGAGGTCCACGTTAACGAGACTCTATTCATCATCGTGTTTGGAGAGTCACTGGTCAACGACGCAGTCACAGTGGTGAGTCAGACACACAGATAACACACACACAGAGACAGTGCACTTACATTTTTACCTGTGTGATGTAAAACATGGGTTTTAGATGCAGGTAACCATAGAGACAGTTAAGCTTTGAAGGTCAAAATGAGCATGGGACCTGGAGAAGCTAACTTGACGATCAGAGGTTGGGTCCTGTCCTACCATTCCCCGGGACTCATCTGAAAGGGTCGTTGGTCATAACTAACACCCCATAATGGGACCAGGCTGACATTTGGCATATTCACTCTAGCAAAATGAATTAAAAAGACACAATTTCCTTGTGACTCGATCACAACTTAATACCCACATTAGCTCCTTCCTAGCATCGGTTTTGACTAGCTAGCCAGCATGCTAGTTGGTACCTGGTACCCGTAGACTAGCTAGCCAGCATGCTAGTTGGCACTCTGTATCTAGTAGACTAGCTAGCCAGCATGCTAGTTGGCACTCAGTATTCAGTAGACTAGCTAGCCAGCATGCTAGTTGGCACTCTGTATCTAGTAGACCCAAGAAACTATAATGATCCCCTGGTCTGTCTGTTTCCAGTGTGTCTAATTTGTATGAAACATGTAAAAAACTATTACTCATATGGGGCATTAACATAAACCCTTACATACTATTCTGTATGTCTAGGTTTACTTATCAGACCTCATTAAACCACAAACTCACTCACTAATATTTGTCACACACACGTGGTCACAATGGCAAATGCAGGGAACTGCGGGAGGACTGAGTCCTCTAAAGCCATTAAGTACCATGGTAATTTGAAGAGGTCAGATTAACACACATTAGCAGTTTGACCCGTCTGTGTGGGATTACAGGGTTTTGGACCAGGAACCCCTGAGGTATTGCATGCGTGTGTGTATTTGGCACACACACACACACACACACACACACACACACACACACACACACACACACACACACACACACACACACACACACACACACACACACACACACAGACAAGCTTAATAGCCCCAGCCAACACACTGTTCTACTCTCTCTTCAGTAAAATAATCTCCTCTGCTCTGGGTTAGTTATAATAACATTCTCAGCCTCATTCCCTGGGAATAATCCATATTCCCAGGGAATGAACCTGGCTCCCGCCAGCCCTGTGAAATGGTATCTAAATATTCTTCTGGTGAGCGTGATAGCCACACAATAATAGCAACTACATATCACAAAACAACCACTGTTGCACTTCTGTGAAGGTGTCTCACGTCTGTGGGTCTGTCTCACGTCTGTGGGTCTGTCTCACGTCTGTGGGTCTGTCACACGTCTGTGGGTCTGTCTCACGTCTGTGGGTCTGTCTCGCGTCTGTGGGTCTGTCTCACGTCTGTAGGTGTGTCTCGCGTCTGTGGGTCTGTCTCGCGTCTGTGGATCTGTCTCACGTCTGTGGGTCTGTCTCACGTCTGTGGGTCTGTCTCACGTCTGTGGGTCTGTCTCGCGTCTGTGGGTCTGTCTCACGTCTGTGGGTGTGTCTCGCGTCTGTGGGTCTGTCTCGCGTCTGTGGGTCTGTCACACGTCTGTGGGTCTGTCTCACGTCTGTGGGTCTGTCTCACGTCTGTGGGTCTGTCTCACGTCTGTGGGTCTGTCTCACGTCTGTGGGTCTGTCTCACGTCTGTGGGTCTGTCTCACATCTGTGGGTCTGTCTCACGTCTGTGGGTCTGTCTCACGTCTGTGGGTCTGTCTCACGTCTGTGGGTCTGTCTCACGTCTGTGGGTCTGTCTCACGTCTGTGGGTCTGTCTCACGTCTGTGGGTCTGTCTCGCGTCTGTGGGTCTGTCTCGCGTCTGTGGGTCTGTCTCGCGTCTGTGGGTCTGTCTCGCGTCTGTGGGTCTGTCTCGCGTCTGTGGGTCTGTCACACGTCTGTGGGTCTGTCTCACGTCTGTGGGTCTGTCTCACGTCTGTGGGTCTGTCTCACGTCTGTGGGTCTGTCTCACGTCTGTGGGTCTGTCTCACGTCTGTGGGTCTGTCTCACGTCTGTGGGTCTGTCTCACGTCTGTGGGTCTGTCTCACGTCTGTGGGTCTGTCTCACATCTGTGGGTCTGTCTCACGTCTGTGGGTCTGTCTCGCGTCTGTGGGTCTGTCTCACGTCTGTAGGTGTGTCTCGCGTCTGTGGGTCTGTCTCGCGTCTGTGGATCTGTCTCACGTCTGTGGGTCTGTCTCACGTCTGTGGGTCTGTCTCACGTCTGTGGGTCTGTCTCGCGTCTGTGGGTCTGTCTCACGTCTGTGGGTGTGTCTCGCGTCTGTGGGTCTGTCTCGCGTCTGTGGGTCTGTCACACGTCTGTGGGTCTGTCTCACGTCTGTGGGTCTGTCTCACGTCTGTGGGTCTGTCTCACGTCTGTGGGTCTGTCTCACGTCTGTGGGTCTGTCTCACGTCTGTGGGTCTGTCTCACGTCTGTGGGTCTGTCTCACGTCTGTGGGTCTGTCTCACGTCTGTGGGTCTGTCTCACGTCTGTGGGTCTGTCTCGCGTCTGTGGGTCTGTCTCGCGTCTGTGGGTCTGTCTCGCGTCTGTGGGTCTGTCTCGCGTCTGTGGGTCTGTCTCGCGTCTGTGGGTCTGTCTCGCGTCTGTGGGTCTGTCTCGCGTCTGTGGGTCTGTCACACGTCTGTGGGTCTGTCTCACGTCTGTGGGTCTGTCTCACGTCTGTGGGTCTGTCTCACGTCTGTGGGTCTGTCTCACGTCTGTGGGTCTGTCTCACGTCTGTGGGTCTGTCTCACGTCTGTGGGTCTGTCTCACGTCTGTGGGTCTGTCTCACGTCTGTGGGTCTGTCTCACGTCTGTGGGTCTGTCTCACGTCTGTGGGTCTGTCTCACGTGAGTAAACTTAATTACCCTATGTGATTAGCATCTGTGATTAACGCTGCCGCGGAGCCAAAGTGCACTCGCAAAACGCCAAACCCTATGTGTCTAAAAGGTTTTATATACACTTTTTTATCTCTTCCATATGTCTCAGGCTCACACTTTACCTCAGGCTTCTCTCGGCGTAGGCCGGTCAGATGCATCAGAGCACCATATTACACATCTGCTTTGTCGTTTTCCTGCCAAGCTTCTCGTACTCTCTTATGCGGCGTACTTCTGTGTGCAGTGTGCTATTTGGCATGCAAGGACTACGTTCTCAAAATTGTTCCCACCTCGAAAGGAGAGCTGAAAAGCAGCGGGCAGATTAAACGAGTAGACGGTGAAGCAGCGAGCGTGCACACACCAGCGTGTGCCCATTGTGTTACTCATCCCACCCTCTGCGAGGTCCACTGTAACCTGGTATCATTTGCATTAGGATGTAGGCACCTTCAACCCAACTTCTGTTTCCCCACCTGAAAACAGGATGTGGGGAGCTCCGCTTGGGTGCTCCTGCAATAAGCCCGGTTAGTCCAAACGAAATCGAGACTAGAGCGTAAATTCTACTGATTCCAGGTCAGCGCTGTAACATTTGCAGCACATTTTTGCCATTTAGCAGACACTCCTAGTACGTACTATTCATTAACACAGTGCACGTTAACACACTATACATTAACACACTATACATTAACACACTGTACATTAACACACTGTACATTTACACACTGTTCATTAACACACTGTACATTTACACACTACATTAACACACTGTACATTAACACAGTGTACATTAACATACTGTACATTAAGACAGTGTACATTAACACACTGTACATTAACACATTATACATTAACACACTATACATTAACACATTATACATTAACACACTATACATTAACACATTATACATTAACACACTATACATTAACACATTATACATTAACACACTATACATTAACACAGTGTACATTAACATACTGTACATTAACACAGTGTACAATTTCAAATAGCTAGGTTCACCAAGCACTCCTTACCTCAGTGGTTTTCTATCTAGCCTATTATACTGTACTGTTGGTGAATGGCTGGTGGCACACGTGTGGGCAGGGTGAACTTCTCACACCCCGGGCATTCTGTCGTAGAGGGATATTCTGACAGAGCCATACCACGTTCTCTTTATTTCCCACTGCTCCATCACCTGTCCTTTTCTCCTCTCCTTCGGTCACCTCCCTCGCTCTTTCCTCTCCTCTCTCCCTCTCTTTCTTTGCATTTCTCTCTCCTTCCAAGAGGTTGTCTCATCTACAGGTCATTTGAGAGTGGTCCTTTATGAGCAGCCTGCCCAGGAGGTGGTGTCAGGGCTTCTGATCCACCTGGCATATTGTGACGGACAGAAAGACACTGTCCGAAATTATGAGTTCACTAGCAACCTTCGATGTACACCCATATGTAGTGCCTGTGATGTCCACCTGTCTGTGATGTCCATCTGTCTGTGATGTCCACCTGTCTGTGATGTCCACCTGTCTGTGATGTCCACCTGTCTGTGATGTCCATCTGCCTGTGATGTCCATCTGTCTGTGATGTCCATCTGCCTGTGATGTCCACCTGTCTGTGATGTCCACCTGTCTGTGATGTCCACCTGTCTGTGATGTCCATCTGTCTGTGATGTCCATCTGTCTGTGATGTCCATCTGTCTGTGATGTCCACCTGTCTGTGATGTCCACCTGCCTGTGATGTCCACCTGTCTGTGATGTCCACCTGTCTGTGATGTCCATCTGTCTGTGATGTCCATCTGTCTGTGATGTCCACCTGTCTGTGATGTCCACCTGTCTGTGATGTCCATCTGTCTGTGATGTCCATCTGTCTGTGATGTCCATCTGCCTGTGATGTCCACCTGTCTGTGATGTCCACCTGTCTGTGATGTCCATCTGTCTGTGATGTCCACCTGTCTGTGATGTCCATCTGTCTGTGATGTCCATCTGTCTGTGATGTCCACCTGTCTGTGATGTCCACCTGTCTGTGATGTCCATCTGTCTGTGATGTCCATCTGTCTGTGATGTCCACCTGTCTGTGATGTCCACCTGTCTGTGATGTCCACCTGTCTGTGATGTCCACCTGCCTGTGATGTCCACCTGTCTGTGATGTCCACCTGTCTGTGATGTCCACCTGTCTGTGATGTCCACCTGCCTGTGATGTCCACCTGTCTGTGATGTCCACCTGTCTGTGATGTCCACCTGTCTGTGATGTCCACCTGTCTGTGATGTCCACCTGCCTGTGATGTCCACCTGTCTGTGATGTCCACCTGCCTGTGATGTCCATCTGTCTGTGATGTCCATCTGTCTGTGATGTCCACCTGTCTGTGATGTCCACCTGCCTGTGATGTCCACCTGTCTGTGATGTCCACCTGCCTGTGATGTCCACCTGTCTGTGATGTCCACCTGTCTGTGATGTCCACCTGTCTGTGATGTCCACCTCTCTAATGGGCTGACGTACCGGTGTGCGTCTCTGTCTCTGCTACAGGTCCTCTACAAGGTGTACATGTCCTTTGTGGAGGTGGGCCCTGAGAACGTTCAGACAGCCGACTACTTCAAAGGAGTGGGTGAGCTTGTGTTCCGGGTCTGTGTCTGATGTCATTTCCTGTGTCCGTACGTTTTCATGCATGATTTGCCGGGGCTTCTAGATTTGTTGGGTCTTGAAAAGTCAAGCCCAGACCCGAATAGACCCGAGGATGTTTACACCGTGACCCAGTCATACAGTGGATATAAAAAGTCTACACCCCCCCAGGTTCTTGTGATGTGAAAAAATCTGACAAAGATAAATCATGTTCGAACTTTATCTGACCTTTAATGTGACCTATATTGTGAACAATTCAATTGGAAAAACAAACAGAGATCTTTGAGGGAAAAAAATTACCTTGTTGCAGAAGTGTGCACACCCTGTTATTACTGGGGATGTGGCTGTATTCAGAATTAACCAATCACATGCAAACCTATCTTAAACAGAAGTCAACACAGTCACTCAAATACAGTCACTCAAATACAGTCACTCGACTTGTCTTTACAGGGTCTCGGAACCAATTTCACTTGAGTTGCAGAAAAATAGCCTTTCTGGTTAATTTATTGGTTAACAAATAAGTATTTATATGTTGGCTAGGCAATAGCTCAATTAATGCACCTAGCAAATCATAATGTAAGGTCTAATCACAAACAAGCCAGACCTGATCTGGACATAAGAGACCTCAAACACATTCAACCTGACAGAGACTCTCTCTGACCACCACTGAACCCCTCCCCTCTTAATCCCCCTACAGCCTCCTTCCTCATCGTCAGTATTGGAGGGACCTTGGTAGGGCTGATCTTTGCAGCTCTTCTAGCCTTCATCACGCGTTTCACCAAGAGGGTCCGGATCATTGAGCCTCTGTTCGTCTTCCTCATGGTCTACCTGGCCTACCTCACCGCTGAGCTGTTCTCTCTGTCCGCCATCTTGTCGTGAGTATATCTTCAAGCACACTATATATGAGCTAGAACGTATTATCGTTATTTTACTGGGTCGGTGTGCGAGGATGCATTGTATTACAGCAACAGTCTGGAGATGACGACTCGGTTTGTTGCTCAGAGATTCGTTTGCTGCCTGTTTGTGGTCTGTATGCAGTCTTTTTGCTGTGTGTTTGCTGCCTGTTTTTGATCTGTATGCAGTCTTTTTGCGGTCATTTTGCTGTGTGTTTGAGGTCTATTTGCCGCCCGTTTGCTGGCAATTTGCTGCTTGTTTGATTCCATATTTATCATTTGGATTCAACATTAGCTGCCGCCATGGTAACCCTTCATGGAGCTCTATATTTAATGAAACGTCATTACAGGACATTAGAACTATAGGGTTGACATTTAATGGAAACATGATGGCCCGGCAGTCAGCAAACAGGGCTCTGTTTGTCCGGGGTGGAGGGCAGGAAGTATCAGCAAATAGTCTGCCAATTAGTCAGGAGCTTTTTCCTTGTCTTCCCCTGCCCTGTCCCCCCTTCTATTTTCACCCTTGCCCTCTCCTCACCTGTTTCCTCTCTACCTCCACCCTCACGTCTGGTCTGAATCTCAGATCCTACAAGGTGAATCATTTCACGGCACTAAACTCCTTTGCTCCTGGAATCTGCTCCGGATAACGTCCCCTACTATATTATAATGTAATTCAAGGTTGTCACCGTACCTGATGAGAACTGTCAACACCCTAAAATATTCACGACTAGGGATTATAATCATGCTGTGTGAAAATGTCTCGAATATCGATCCAGCATCTGTATCTCCTCTTTAGTGTCTAGTCATTGTAGTTTTAGTGAACTCCATGTGGCCTATCCAGTCCAAACGCATCCGAACCAACCACCTCATAATCACTCAAGTATAACACCAACACCAATCCTATGGTTTTTTACATCCACAAAAACCTTTCTCCAAGGGTAGAGATCTGGGACGATACCCACCAGTTCATGCTGGGCCCTTTTTATAAGGTCAGGGATGATAACTCCATTTAAACACAGCTCGCCTTGTTCTCAGGGTGACACTGGAAGCTAATTTAGCTGGGGCTCTTGTATTTGCAGCACCACCTGCTGGCCACTGAAGGTCGCACACCTGACCCTTAATAAAAGTATGGTCTTGTTGGACGTTCTAAATGTCTGCATGCTTCAGTTAGAGCACTACATCCATGACAACCTGCTGACACACACTGTTACTACGGCTGCACATGTATGATCCAGGTGCTAATCACCGGGGGCACCGATTGGTCAGGACAAATGGTCACTTCGTGCACGGCGCTTCCCTCACAGGCAATTGGTCACTGGACAGACGCAGCAGTTAAACATGGTAAATAAGCAGTTTTAAACATTCAATCAGCTACTTTCTCTGTTCTCCTTCCCCTCACTCCTTCCCTTTGTCTCTCCTCTCCCGCTCCTCCTCCTTTCCCTCGCTCCTCCTCCCTTCGTCTCTCCTCTCCTCGTTCAGGATGACGTTTTGTGGCATCGGCTGTAACAAGTACGTGGAGGCCAACATATCCCAGAAGTCTCGCACCACCGTCAAGTACACGATGAAGACCTTGGCGAGCATCGCTGAGACCATCATCTTCATCTTTCTGGGCATCTCGGCGGTGGACAAGACCAAGTGGGCCTGGGACACGGGACTCATATCCTGCACGCTCATCTTCATCTTCGTCTTCAGGGCCTTGGGTGGGCGTTGCTTAGGACTTTCTATCTTCCTCCCGTTTCACTTTTAAAGAACCGGTAGTTGAATGTACAAGGGACCCGGCTGTGTTTTACATAGACCTCCACCTTGTCTCTCCCGTCTGTGTCCCCAGGCGTGGTCATGCAGACCTGGGTACTCAACCGGTTCCGCCTCGTCCCATTGGATAGGATCGACCAGGTGGTGATGTCGTACGGTGGCCTGCGAGGGGCAGTGGCGTTTGCCTTGGTGGTGCTGCTGGATGATGCCCAGGTTCCGGCTAAAGACTACTTTGTAGCCACCACCATTATAGTGGTCTTCTTTACTGTCATGTTTCAGGTATGTTATTTTGAACATGGGTCATTTCCAAATGTATTCACCGCATAATATATTATTACTTTACATTATTATTGTTATTGACGCAGATATCGTACAGTAAACATAGACTGTGTTGTAGTCCATAAAATAAATGTCAGTTTTTCCCCGGATTATGTGATATCCAATTTGTCGTAAGGCCTTGGTTTTTCTAAGCAACTCCGAGAGCACTCGGGACACGTCTCCTGATGCCATTCTGTACCACGTCAAGCTGCTCGCTCAGCCTTGAAGTTTATATTTTGCAAATATTGCAAACTGAATAGGAAGTAAAGTCATTGACAAGGTTACAACGAATGCTTTTTTAATTAGAACAACAATTGTGTCCTTCAAACTGCTTACACCAAATAATGATCTATTTGCAGCAATTAGAGCCTTGCAGATCTTTGATATTTTACCACAAGTTGGATTGGCCTGATGGGGACATACAGTGAAGCTGGTCCCACTACAGCTTATTAGTGATAAGATCCGGGGACAGTGCTGGCCAGTCAAGACAGCGTGCCTGACCTTTCTCTTCATAGTTCTAGCATACTTTGGATCTGTATTTTGTCTTGTCATTGTCCTGTTGTAGGAGGAAAATTATGAAAGTAAAACAGCGACGTTGATTTTTTTAGCTGTACATTTTTTTTGCAAACTTTACTTTGCATTACTTTTTTGTTGTGAAAATGATTTCAAAACGTGTAAAAAGATTTGGTACGTTGGAATTACTTTAGTAGTTGTGATACAGATTTGCATACTTGAAACTAACCTTATAGCTCTGATATGATAGATATCGGTGGACATCCTGAACTATAACTGGACTACATATTGCTCATACTGCTCTCACATCTAGACATTGCTCATTTGCACTACTCGGATATATATGACACTATATGTATCAATTACTAAAGCTAGCCAGGGATTCCTGTTAAACTGTTCGTGTTGTCTCTTATTTACACTGTTCATAAATGTAAAAAAATGTACGTAAATGCTGCAGCTATGGGTGAGATGGGTGAAATGTATTGTATGTGTAACCAAACTTGGCAATAAACCTGATTCTGATATTTGGAATCATCCAAGTCGATAATAACGTATACTTCGTACTTCCAGAGTTTTGTCACAAAAATGTCGCTGGAACTGTGACAAAATGATTTGTCCTTGTAAATCACAGTCAGTGGTATTATTACATTTCACAGCGTTTCCAAATCGAGAAACATTTCTGACGATTGAACTGATCGTTTCAGAATCTCATCAGATTGGTTGCGAAAACCACCGGAGAACAGCGGCAGATGCCGGGTGTCCCGGTGTAACGCGATCACGACTCATGAATAGTAGATTTTTTTATTTTACCTTTATTTTATTAGGTAGGCCGACTGAGAACAAATTCTCATTTACAACGGCGACCTGGGGAGATGTGTGCGGTGGTGTTTCGCAGTAGAACTGAGGCGTGGAGGGGATTTCTGTGAAAATGTGTGCAGAAATTGTGAAGGACCCGACCTTCCTCCGTCTTATTTAATCTGTCTAGTATTTACACTACTTCTCTGGTAATCGTATTTACATATCCAGCTCTCTGGATTTGATTCATCTGTTTATTGATTAGCTGATATCATGGCGGGAGAGAGGCTCCCTGTACACAAACACCGCTAATCCCCCAGGCGTCACAACCCGTGTCTAAATGCCAGGGTGTTGGTATTTCTCTCACTTTGTCTCTATCTGTCGTTCTCTTCGCCTTTTCCTTTCGCTTTGTTGGTCTGTATCGCTTATGACCTCTCTCTTCTCCAGGGTTTAACCATCAAGCCCCTGGTGAACTGGCTCAAAGTGCCTCGTGCCACAAACCGCAAGCCGACAATCAACGAGGAGATCCACGAACGGGTGAGGGAATCGGCTCACTTTAATTTGATTGGATTCATATCGTTTCAGTTGAAATTTCATTATTTTCACATGGCTTAATTTACTTAAGCAAGGCCGTTAATTATAATCGTTCCAGTGTACTAAATATTTTCTAACTGATGCTTGCGGCACACACACAAATGCAGACACACACACATGTACACACACATCTTCCAATGCTGTGGTTCTCAACCTCTTTCAGTCACGGTACCACAGACAGAATGTTGATCTGCTCTGAGTACTTCTGAAGTAGAGAGTCCAAGTTCCTCCAGGGCTCGTAGTACCCCAGGTTGGGACCCACTGCTCTGCTACTGTAATACTGTTTCATTGGGGTACAGACTGCCTAATATAATTTCATTTTATCACCATTTAGCCGGGGTATGGAAAGGGCATATTGCTGCTGGGAGGTAGATACGACCATATCAGACCGTTATGGGGAGGATTTCCAATGTATTTAATCATTGAGGAAATAGAAATTGTCGTATTGACCCTGGGATGCCAGGATAAGACATATTATCTACTAACTCATCTGGGCCTTTATCCCATTTTGATCATATCATATCTGGAAGTACTTCGGATGCAGGTGGGTTTATATGGGTTGATTTAGGAGGCATGAGCTACACAATTCTTCTGAACTGGATTTCCACTAGAGGAACCAGAGGAAGTAACTCAAACAGTGATCATAATGTCAGGTTTTTGGCACCCAGATTTTGCTGACACAGCAGATTGCTGGCGCGTCAGCATCTCTTGTTTTATAACATTCTTTTTTCCAGGTTAGCAATGCTAACACCCATTACAGACGCTGTCTGCTAGCAAACAACGTTAACTGACTTGCTCAGGGGCATTACAACTGTATCTCGCTAGCTCGGGATATGAACCAGCAACCACTCTCCTGAAGGCGATGTTCGCAGAGATCCCCGTTCATCGTAGATGCTACGGCTCAACCAGATGTTGCTTTTAAAACCTGTTGTGCCTTTGACCCGGTTTTGGATTGAATGACATTCACAGACCGTTCTTCACCTGACCGGAGGGTTATCTCTACACTACAAATTCTGCTGAGGGCGTCCCAGTCATAACATTATAAACCTGTAGCTGTGGCAACCTTCCTGGCAGCCAGATCTAGTATAGCATGGGCGGTATAGAAGAAGGGCTGTTGCATACATTATAATACTATCCACCTCGTTGTGTGGACCTCCTGCTGTCTGACGTGTATTTTTAAACCCTGGGTGCAGTGTTACATGAAGCTAGAGCCTGTCAGATCCCGACGGAAAGTTCCGGGCTACGTCAGAGAAACTGTGATGATTTATTAATCGAAACCTTTAGCTGTTCCTGCTCCCAATACTAGTCTGCCACAGGCATGTGCAACCCGGCCAGCTCATGTTAGTACAACCCGGTCAGCTCATGTTAGTACAACCCGGCCAACTCATGTTAGTACAACCCGGCCAACTCATGTTAGTACAACCCAGCCAACTCATGTTAGTACAACCCGGTCAGCTCATGTTAGTACAACCCGGCCAACTCATGTTAGTACAACCCGGTCAGCTCATGTTAGTAGAACCCTGTCAGCTCATGTTAGTACAACCCGGTCAGCTCATGTTAGTACAACCCAGCCAACTCATGTTAGTACAACCCGGCCAACTCATGTTAGTACAACCCGGTCAACTCATGTTAGTACAACCCGGTCAGCTCATGTTAGTAGAACCCGGTCAGCTCATGTTAGTACAACCCGGTCAGCTCATGTTAGTAGAACCCGGTCAGCTCATGTTAGTACAACCCGGTCAGCTCATGTTAGTACAACCCGGTCAGCTCATGTTAGTACAACCCGGTCAGCTCATGTTAGTAGAACCCGGTCAGCTCATGTTAGTACAACCCGGTCAGCTCATGTTAGTACAACCCGGTCAGCTCATGTTAGTACAACCCGGTCAGCTCATGTTAGTACAACCCGGTCAGCTCATGTTAGTAGAACCCGGTCAGCTCATGTTAGTAGAACCCGGTCAGCTCATGTTAGTGCAACCCGGCCAACTCATGTTAGTACAACCCGGCCAACTCATGTTAGTACAACCCGGCCAACTCATGTTAGTACAACCCAAGTTGTACAAGTTAAAATAAGATGAACAAGAAGCTGGATGTTCTCTGAAAACATGAACTTGTCTGCAGAGTAGCGCTAAACTAGACACCAAAGTGGTGGCTTAATATGAGGCAGTTTGCTGCCACAGAAACGGGGGTTCATGATCAATGGGAACACATCATTGTGAATTCGAGTGTGTCTGGATGAAATCACTTTGGTCGCGTACACGTTTCTCTTTGGTTTTAAATAACAGGCATATCTTAAGGCGGCTGATGCCTCGTTACGAGAAATCACCTCCATGATGTCAAAAATGTAAAATATCTTTGCACCTTGCATGCAGAAGAAATGTGTAAACAGGCTGATCAAATGATGATACACGCAAACCATTGATTACTGTGATATTGGGATGTTTTCTCCTCAGGCGTTTGACCACTGCTTGACGGCAGTAGAGGACATCGCTGGACTTAACGGTTATCACCACTGGAGAGACAAGTCAGTGATAACCCCCCATTGCTCTCTGTTATTAAAGTCATACCATTACTTTCTCTGATTGTTTCTCTGATTTCTGCCTCTTGGCCATGAACATCTGCAATAATAATCTGTCCCCTGTTTCTGAGACACCCTCCGCTTCATCTGTCCACACTCGTGCCTAATTTTGGAAACATTATTAAAATGAATCTAGGAGATGAGATGGAATATGATTTAAAAAAATAGTCAACCACTGTGATATTATGTCCAAACACCCAGTGATATTGAACACACTCTGAGGAACTGTACAGCTCCCGTCCTACGGGTTCCACACAGTTTCATCAGAACGTTCTCTATCTACATGCAGGTTCCAAAACATGTTTGTAACGTTCTCTCCTTCCGTCTATGGGCCTGTGCATCCAGGTGGGAGCAGTTTGACAAGAACTACCTGAGCAAGCTGCTGCTGCGTAAGTCTGTGTACCGGAAGAGTGAACTGTGGGAGGCTTATCAGAAGATCAACATCAGAGACGCCATCAGCGTCATAGACCAGGTACACTGACTGTAGATCAGCGTTATAGACCAGGTACACTGACTGTAGATCAGCGTTATAGACCAGGTACACTGACTGTAGATCAGCGTTATAGACCAGGTACACTGACTGTAGATCAGCGTCATAGACCAGGTACACTGACTGTAGATCAGCGTTATAGACCAGGTACACTGACTGTAGATCAGCGTTATAGACCAGGTACACTGACTGTAGATCAATCAATCAATCAAATGTATTTATAAAGCCCTTTTTACAACAAAAGTTGTCACAAAGTGCTTTTACAATCACCAGCCTGAATCCGACAGAGCAAACATCAACAAGTTGAACAAGTTGACACACGGCGGCTAGGAAAAACTCCCTGAAAGTCAGATTTAGGAAGAAACCTAGAGAGGAGCCAGGCTCTGAGGGATCACCAGTCCTCTTCTGGCTGGGCTGGGTCAGTTTATGACAGTACAACAAGCGAGATGTGAAAAACTAAGAAGGCAAAATAGTCCGGGATGTCCAGGAGGGATGATGGATTTGATAGGACTTGGAGGAAGAAGCTCCGGTTGCACCAGCTGTTCTGTCAGCCGCACAGTCAGGGGCCCCAGGGAGGATCCAGCATATGCTCCAAGCTGGAGCGGTCCCCCTGACAGAAGTGGACACAAACACAGGGAAGGGTTGGACACTAGTTCCCGGCACAATAGTATACCGAACATAATACTTTAAAAGGAGACAGGGGGGTTAGTGAGACAATAGCCATG
>CM055749.1:2789320-3054320 GCA_029465975.1 Dallia pectoralis | reverse complement strand
ACCTGCTCCACTTACTTCTCCTCTCTGTAGTACCAGTCCCACTACAGCAGACACTTCATGACACCGGGAGAACATGAACGTCAGGACCGAGAGATCTTTCAGAGGAACATGAAAAGTCGCATGGAGACATTCAAGACCACCCGACACAAACGGCACAGCCACAAGAAGGACCGCAGCCAGAAGAAGGCAGGAACACCTCCTATATCTACTCGTTTAGAGTATTAAGGATAGTTGTTATGTTATAAACCAGTTATAAACCGCAGAGTTAAAGAGTGAAGAACTTTTTTACCGCAGTCTTAAAAACAACTAGTGTTTTTATCATAATTGACTACTTCACTCCTGGCCAGGCTCTTGATAGGGCTTCATGCTTTAATCTCCATTTTCTTCTGTCTCTCTCTCTCTGTCTGTCTCGTTCTCTTCCTGTAAATCTTTATGTATCTCTCTCTCTCTCTTTGAATTTCTCTCTCATTGTCTATCTTTTGTTGTTCGGTTAATTTGCATTTAAATGTAAAGGGCTTTATTGGCATGAGAAACATGTGTTCACATTGCTAAAGCAAATGAAAAATACAGAAGCTATAATAAATTAAGAAATGTAAAAAAAATCATAAATTCTGAACTCTCTGTCCCAACATCCTTGTATACCCCCTTCTCTCCCCCTCTCCCCCTCTCTTCTCCCCCCCTCTCTTCTCTCTTCTATATCTTTCATCCATTCTTCTCTCTTGTATATCCTCTTCTCTCCCCCTCTCCCCCTCTCTTCTCCCCCCTCTCTTCTCTCTTCTATATCCTCTTCTCTCTCCCTCTCTTCTCCCCCCCTCTCTTCTCTCTTCTATATCCTCTTCTCTCTCCCTCTCTTCTCGTCCCCTCTCTTTCTTCTATATCTTCTTCTCTCCCCATCTCTTCTTTGTCTGGCCTAAATGTTCCATTGCTTGTCTCTAACCCTTCTGCTTCTCAATAGAAATATCAAGTTGCTTCTCTAAAACCACTAACCTTATTATTACTTAAATAAGATGGCAGAATATAAGTGATTCATTTGTGTTCCAAACTCTCACATTCTTCAGGCATTCTTAAACCAGCCAACTGTCATTGTGAATTTGAAAAGCAAATAATTACCTTTGGTGTGTTGTCATTTGCTTAATGTGCGTGTGGCTTTTTATTCACGAATAAAGCCAGAGCCTTTAGATAGTTCTCTGTGGTGGAAGGGTGAACAAATAGAAGGGCTTCCTGCGGGTTCCCGGTAATATAAAACACATCTATAAATTATTTTCCACAGCGGAGAGGATCAGACGTCAAAGAACAGGATCTCAATGACAAGCCTCGACGAAATGTCAGCTGGCAAGACAAAGGTCGGTTGGCCTGTTTTACCTAAACGGAAATAATTTGCATTGCAATGAAACCGCCACAATGATTAAACCTTTGCAAGGTTTTCTATTTTAAGTATGATGTGTAATATGTTGTTTATGTGTAATCTATGTGTTCAATCACAATCATACCTCAGTCATGACATTCCGGGTTAAAATGAAATGTCATGGGCCAAGATCCAGTGCTAGTGCATTGTGGGTACTGTAGTGTTCATTTATCTACCCTACTGGTCCAGTGCTGGTGCATTGTGGGTGCTGTAGTGTTCATTTATCTACCCTACAGATCCAGTGCTAGTGCATTGTGGGTACTGTGGTGTTGACTTATCTTGCCTACAGATCCTGTGTGTACTAAAGTGTTCATGTGTAATGCCCACCTAGATCCTGTCGTGGTTCCGCTGGACTCTGAGGATGATAAAGGGGAACATTCAGAACCAGAGAGGGAGGAGGATATTGGCATCACATTCGTAGCTCGTAAAGTTCCAGACACACCGAAGGACCGACCCAAATCTGGTAAGGACACACCTTAATAACATGACCAGGCTAGCTGAATACCATACAGTGTGGTTGTACCAGGCTAGCTGAATACCATACAGTGTGGTTGTACCAGGCTAGCTGAATACCATACAGTGTGGTTGTACCAGGCTAGCTGAATACCATACAGTGTGGTTGTACCAAGCTAGCTGAATACCATACAGTGTGGTTGTACCAGGCTAGCTGAATACCATACAGTGTGGTTGTACCAGGCTAGCTGAATACCATACAGTGTGGTTCTACAAGGCTAGCTAGATAGAGATAATATAGGTATTATTTAGGTAATTAACTGTTGTCATTCCTTGCTGTGTCACTCCTCTCCCCTGCCTCAGTGCCGTCCATCCTGGAGGTGTGTCAGAGCCCCTCAGTGGCCCCGCCCTCCCCCACCTGTGGTGAGAGGAACCTGCCATGGAAGGGTGGCATTGGGACCCTGCCAGTTTGTGTTTCCATGGAGACCACTAAAATCATCCCCATAGACCTTCAGCAGGCCTGGAACCAGAGCATCTCTTCCCTGGAGAGCCTGGCCTCGCCGTCCATCCCCCCTGAGCCCCTACACCCACGCGTCAGCGCCCTCTCTAGGCTGGGAGGGCCCAGGCCCGTCTCTTTCTCTGGCAGTGGAGTCAGTGGGCCCAGTTACAACGGTGCCGGAGGAGGATCCCGGTCGATCGTCGCCCAGGGCATCGCTCGCTTCGAGTTCCCCCGCGGGGAGGAGAAGGAGGAGGAGGAGAGGGCTCTGTCTGACAAGGAGCAGGAGATGCAGCCCCTCATGTCCTCCTCTGTCAGACCCTCCGGGCCTCCACCTCCACCCCCGTCCTCCTTGGGTCTAGGGAGGAGGAGGAATCCGTGTGTGTACCTGAGGAGTCTAGTGACGTCGCCACCTGCAGGCGTGGAGCCACTGGCGCGCAGCAGAGGACCCACCCAGCTGTAGCCGCGTAGTCCTGTCCATAAACACTGATCTGGGATCAGTGGTGTCCCACGTCCACTCAGCTGTAGCCGCGTAGTCCTGTCCATAAGCACTGATCTGGGATCAGTGGTGTCCCACATCCACTCAGCTGTAGACGCGTGGTCCGGTCTATAAACACTGATCTAGGATCAGTCGTGTCCCACGTCCACTCAGCAGTAGCCACCTGGTCTGGTCCATAACCACTGATCTAGGATCAGTCGTGTACCACGTCCTAACAAATAACACGAGGAACAACCACTGACTGTAGATCAGCTTTTAGAGACAAACTGAATCGCCAGCACTGCCACATTGACAACTGCAAGAACAACAAACTCACACATAAACACATAGATGTGCACGAAATCAAAGACACACTACAATCATACACACAGGCACACAAACTCAAAGCTATAATGTGCTCAAAACACACACAAACAAGTGTACAGCAAGACACACTCAAACACACACAGGCATTTCAGCTCAGGCCAGCCCTTAGCTGTGTTAGATGCCACACCAGCAGAAAAAACAGCTAAACAGAAAGGTGTTTAGACAGGCAGACAAAACAGGTCAACAAAAAGGCAGAGAAAACAGGGAAACAGACAGACAGGCACAAGGGAACATTGAGTCAATGTGGAGGGGAAAACCCCATAATATCCATAATATTCACTCAAACATAAGTTAATGTGGAGAGAAAAAAACATAATATCCATAATATTCACTCAAACATAAGTTAATGTGGAGAGAAAACACCATAATATTCACTCAAACATAAGTTAATGTGGAGAGAAAACACCATAATATTCACTCAAACATAAGTTAATGTGGAGAAAAAAAACATAATATCCATAATATTCACTCAAACATAAGTTAATGTGGAGAAAAAAAACATAATATCCATAATATTCACTCAAACATAAGTCAATGTGGAGAAAACACCATAATATCCATAATAAGAAAGAGAAATAAGGCGAGAGAGAAAAGAGAGAGGGGAAGAGAGTAGAGAGAGAGAGCAGGATGAAAGAGGTCTGAAAGCATGCACGCGGTCATATCTTCCAGATATCTGTGCCCCAAACACACTTCATGTGACACTCATAATGCCCCGGTAATGTCATTACCTTGCCCCAGTGCCAGCCCAGCAAAAACGCTGGTGCTTGGTAACCACAAACACAGACGTCAGGAGACCTCCTCCTCAGATGGTCCGCCCGGACTGGTGTTCCGCCCGGACCGGTGTTACGCCCAGACCGGTTTTCTGCCCGGACCGGTGTTAATCCCGTCTGGACTGGCAGGAGCCTCCGACAGCCACAGTATTGAAAATGACGGCATGATTTGTTTAACACACCCAACTAAGTCCACATCACAGATCAGATCCTCAAATGTTCTTCAGGACATGTTATGTCTGTTACCCTCATTGTGTACATTGCAGTCAGGATGCATGCCGATATGGTACCCTAACCTCCAGGGTTCCACGGGGAACCCCCTTCACTTTAAATATGCACCAAAATATTTTGCTCTGCAATGTGGAAGCACAATGTAGGCACGCTGGTGTGCTCGGATAGGAAGGATTCTGGCTTAAATTTCTTTTCAGCGTAGACGCTCTCACCTGTACTTAACCAACAGACGACAAGTGTAGAGCCCTATGCCCTACGTAGTACACTACTTCTCTGCCGTGCCCTTTGACCACTGGTCAAAAGTAGTGCACTATATTGGGGCTCAGGAGGGATGTGATTTGAGACGCATTGAATCCCCCCTTAGATTGACTTGAAATGAGCACTTAACCTTTAACCCCCGTCCGTCTGTCCTTTGAATACCATATGGTATTGTATTGGCCAAATGACTGTAACTTATTTTCTATTTATTCTAGCAATGTTTCTCTTATATAAAAGTACGGAATACTACATTTGTTTTGTAAACGCTGCTACCGAAACTACTCGCAAAGCTACAAAGAATCGTTTTATTATTGACCAAAGTGTTTAGACGAGCTAAACGTTTCTATAATACGATGACAACCTGTATTCTTTTCATTGCCTTAACCTGTGCTAAATTAGAGCTACTGACGCTGATTATGTTTTAGGCTAATTACGCTTTTGTTGTGTAAAGCAGGTAGTGCCTAATCTGAAAGTGATTATGAAACAAAATCTGAAGTTCCCTGAGAACCTTATAGTGTGTTACAACAGATCTACTCCAGCTAGGCCTACATATTACGCTATATTAACAACAATCACCATGTCTTTTATTCTGCATTTATTTGATGATGTTTTAATTCACAGTCCTTCTGTGATTTATGTTTGCCTATGGTTTGCCAGAGATTCACATGAAATTGAAATTAAGGGCCTGTGGTCATTGATACTCCGATCAATTCATTTGATGTGAACGATCTGATGACTCACGCCTCTGTCTCCAAGAAAGCTCACCACAGAACTGGGTGGTTCCAACACTGAATGCTGATTGGCTGGAGGCCGTGCTATATCAGAATGTAGACCACGGATATGACAAAATATGTTGTGTTAGCTGTGTTATATACCACGCAAGCCCTTAGCTGTGTTATATACCACGCCAGACCTAAGTTCTATTATATACCACACCAGCCGTTAGCTGTGTTATATACCACGCTAGCCCTTAGCTGTATTATATACCACGCTAGCCCTTAGCTGTGTTATATACCACGCTAGCCCTTAGCTGTGTTATATACCACGCTAGCCCTTAGCTGTGTTATATACCACGCTAGCCCTTAGCTGTGTTATATACCACGCTAGCCCTTAGCTGTGTTATATACCACGCTAGCCCTTAGCTGCGTTATATACCACACTAGCCTTTAGCTGCGTTATATACCACTCTATCCCTTAGCTGCGTTATATAGCACGCCTGACCTTAGCTGCGTTATATAGCACGTCTGGTTTTTACCATCTAGTGATCTAATTGGGCAATAGTGTACCATTTTTGAAACACTGCAGTTGAACATTGATCTGAGTGCTTAAGCTGTTTTACATTGCTATTTTTAGTTTAAAAAATGTGTTGCTATATGTCCCTTAAACCCTTGTATGTTCAAATTATTCACTCAACATTATACAAAAAACATAGGAAAGTTCTAAACCCCTGTCTTTTTTATGACTATTTGTTTTTATCTGAGACGGGATGTTGTACAAAAATGAAACATATCTGTGCCAAAATGTTAACTTTGGCTCTGGCCCAGAATCAAAGTAAATAAATGAAATGGAGTGCTTTTATGAATTATTGCTATGGTCTGTGTTTTTATTTTTACAGTAGCATATAGCTGAAGTACAGTCCTCTATAGAACAAGACGTTGGCCAGGTTTATGCTGAATCTGTTCACATTAAATCAAAGTGTGGACAGATTGAGTGAGTCCCGGGTTGTCACAGTCAATACACAAACAGATGTGATTAACAATTAACTAACCAGAAGCTTTTAACGCTAATAACGATTTAAGTGGGTTCAGTTTGCTCTCCTCATCCCTGGAGTGAGTCAGGGCTTCTGGATCAATCAGAGATGTTATCTCCACAGGAGGGATACATTAAAAATGACTCCCTTGTTCGCTATGACCTGCAAAAGCTGATTGTAGTAGTGCACTATATAGGGAATAGGGTTGCAGTAGTGCAATATATAGGGAATAGGGTTGCAGGAGTGCACTATATAGGGAATAGGGTTGCAGTAGTGCACTATATAGGGAAGAGGGTTACAGTAGTGCACTATATAGGGAATATGGTTGAGGTAGTGCACTATATAGGGAATAGGGTTGCAGTAGTGCACTATATAGGGAATAGGGTTGCAGTAGTGCACTATATAGGGAAGAGGGTTACAGTAGTGCACTATATAGGGAATAGAGTTGATGTAGTGCACTATATAGGGAATAGAGTTGATGTAGTGTACTATATAGGGAATAGAGTTGATGTAGTGCACTATATAGGGAATAGAGTTGTGGTAGTGCACTATATAGGGAATAGAGTTGTGGTAGTGCACTATATAGGGAATAGAATGTGGTAGTGCACTATATAGGGAATAGAGTTGTGGTAGTGCACTATATAGGGAATAGAGTTGTGGTAGTGCACTATATAGGGAATAGAGTTGTGGTAGTGCACTATATAGGGAATAGAGTTGTGGTAGTGCACTATATAGGGAATAGAGTTGTGGTAGTGCACTATATAGGGAATAGGGTTGTGGTAGTGCACTATATAGGGAATAGAGTTGTGGTAGTGCACTATATAGGGAATAGGGTTGTGGTAGTGCACTATATAGGGAATAGAGTTGTGGTAGTGCAGTATATAGGGAATAGAGTTGTGGTAGTGCACTATATAGGGAATAGGGTTGTGGTAGTGCACTATATAGGGAATAGAGTTGTGGTAGTGTACTATATAGGGAATATAATGTGGTAGTGCACTATATAGGGAATAGGGTTGTGGTAGTGCACTATATAGGGAATAGGGTGCCTTTTGGGAACCACTTTAGAAGACTGAAAAGGGGGGATTTGGTGGATAAAGACGGCACCCTCTCTTTCAACATCTCAGAGGCTCAGGTAAGGCTCACCAGGACTCCCAATGCCGGCTCAAAGGAAAGCTCTCCATTCATGTGCTAATGTGACATTTTGTCTGGAGTGCAGAGCTGGAGATGAGGTCAACCAGACTTTGGCCGAAATACCAGCATATTCCTTATGAACTTCATGAAACTCTTCACAACGGCTCCCAGGAGAATCCATTAGGGGGAAAACGGGTCCCAGGAGGATCCATTAGGGGTTCATTAAAGTGAAACGGGGAACACCTACCATGTCTCTGAAATATCCTTCCTTTTTGATCTGCCTGCCCCTCTACTTTATTTTCATTGACATCAGTGGAAACGGGTCACGTTGGTAATTGTGAATGTTTACTATGATTTATTTTTAATGTCAAGTCCACTACACTGTTTCCATGCTTGTAGATGACATTGTAACCTCTCCCAGACTCATGAATAATCTATCTTCTGACATTCTTAGATGGTGCTTTTGCTATGGCCTGATGTGTTCTAGGACCAAACCAGATCATGGTTCTAATCTTTATGGAACGCTCAACCCTCCAAAACTACATAAAACGTATTTTCTTAATCAAATTGTGTTTGTGTTTTGGTGTCTCCCAATTAGAGGCAGCTGTTATGCGTTGCCTTTATTTGGGATACACTCACACCCGTCAGTGTTTTTCAGTGCTTTACCCTCATGATATGCTCTATGTGGGCCTTTACATCTCTAGTCTACGACACTAATAGAGAACCGTGTTCAATGTGATTTGTGCCTCTGTCTGAGCTGGATTAAATATGTCATAAATGTCACCTGTCTAAGCGATCTGAACCAGAAACACCACGACAACTGGGCTCGGATCTGTTTGACCTTTCCAGCTGTTCTCTTTACACAGGCTGGGTGTTTGGTGTGTATGTGTAGTGTGTATTATATGTGTGTGTGTGATGTGTAATGTGCGTGTGTGTAACTTGTACTATGTCTGTGTGTGTTGTGTTTACTGTGTACTGTGTGTGGTGTGTTTACTGTGTACTGTGTGTGTGTGTTATGTAATTGTGTGTGTGTGTGTGTGTCTGTATGTGTTATGTTTACTGTGTACTGTGTGTGTGTGTTGTGTTTACTGTGTACTGTGTGTGTGTGTTGTGTTTACTGTGTACTGTGTGTGTGTGTTGTGTTTACTGTGTGTGTGTCAGTGTTTCAGCTCATTTGAACTTGCCCCATCAGAGTACTGCGTACCAATATATCCAGTGGAACAAGTGGTTTGCCTCACAGCGTTGTCTTTCATTTATTCTTTGATAGTCCTTCAATCAATCAACCAAATTTATTTATACAGCCCTTGTTACAACAAAGTTGTCACAAAGTGCTTTTACAATTACCCAGCCTGAATCCGACAGAGCACACATCAACAAGTTGAACAAGAAACAAGTTGAACAAGTTGATACACGGTGGCTAGGAAAAACTCCCTGAAGGTCAGATTTAGGAAGAAACCTAGAGAGGAACCAGGCTCTGAGGGCTGAGCAGCCTTCCAGTCCTTGTCTTTTCCTATCCATCTTGTTGATAAAAACCAGTCCAGCTTGGCCCAGACCAGCTTGGCCCAGAACAGCTTGGCCCAGAACAACTCGAGGTAGAGCAGTATTTGTTGTTAGATTGTTGTGTCTAGCTTCAACCTCCTGGAAGCCAAAGGTCAAGGCATTAAAGGAGCATTATATCCAGAGGGCTGCTTTCTAATGGAAGGTAATGGTATGACCAGGGGGGTGGACATCCTGACGTTTAAGGCTCTGACCCCAGTCTCTCTCTGCCTGTGAGAAGTTCTGAGCCCTGCACTGCCAGGTCCAGTTAATGTACTCAGGCATGTGTTTCAGTCTGACTGATGACTGCTCATTATAAGGAGCTGTAGCTGGAGCCTGGACTCCAGGGTAACCAGGGGTTAAATGTTAGCTGTGTTAAAACGACATGTTCATTGATTTCTCTGTCAGGAGCCCCGGGCAGGTGGGGACGGTGTGCTGACCGGTCGTAAACACCTCTAATGGGAACCTCTGGTGCTTCCACTTTCTTTTCAGACACACTGAGTCATTACTGTCTGTCTGGCTATCTTCCTGTCTTCATCTAACGTTTGGATTCAGTGTCATTATCATCACACTGTCAGTTTACCTTAGAGCTAAACAGGACGGCTGGTCATTGGTCCCTGGACATCAGCTGGAGGTGGTTTAGGAGGGCTCTGGCATGGGGTCACCCTACCCCCTCGTTTGTGTATCTCCCGGAGCCGTGAAGGAAACATTTCTGAATGTGAAAAATGGCATCAGATGTCATCTATCTGATGCAATGAGAAAATGGTGTCAAACAGGTGTCATCTGTAAAGCACCTATAGATATTAGATATGCTCACTGTGTGTGGAATCAACTCACTACGTGTGAAAGTCACTCTGGACAAATGTCTCAGGCTGAAAGTCTGGCACTGACCCGCAGACCCATTACGTCACATCCATCCCTTCATCTGATTCTGTTGGCTGGCACTGACCCAGACACATTACGTCACATCCCTCTCCAATCAGGTGCTCAGCCTCTTGAATCAAGATGCAAGTGGAACCAGATGAAACTGGAACAGTGCCGGGACAATAGTCAGCCTTCAAATGTGGCTCAATGGGTTCGGGTCAGAGCCAACCAACAGAATGACTAATGAATACTGGCTCGGCTGGCAACATGTTCGTTTTTTCTAAACATCCGTTTCTATTGTTAACCCAAACAGAAGTTAACAACGTCATTAAATCTACTAGCACGAGGAAATTCACCTCCTTAATATATGTGGTGGTATGCCAAGGGCATTTTACCCAAATTAAACTTCCCAGATATACATGGGCACATTTCTAATAGTTGATGCATCGATGCAGCGGAAAGCAAGTCAGCAGTGTAATGCAAACGGAGTTTCCTGAGTACTGGGACAGTAATTGATGGGCTAGACTATTAGCAGAATATTAGCAGAATATTAGCAGACTATTAGCAGACTATTAGCAGACCAGACTATTAGAAGACTATTAGCAGACTATTAGCAGACCAGACTATTAGAAGACTATTAGCAGACTATTAGCAGACTATTAGCAGACTGTTAGCAGATTATTAGCAGACTATTAGCAGACTATTAGCAGACTATTAGCAGACTATTAGCAGATTATTAGCAGACTATTAGCAGACTATTAGCAGACTATTAGCAGACCAGACTATTAGAAGACTATTAGCAGACTATTAGCAGACCAGACTATTAGAAGACTATTAACAGACTATTAGCAGACTATTAGCAGACTATTAGCAGATTATTAGCAGACTATTAAACAGACTATTAGCAGATTATTAGCAGACTATTAGCAGACTATTAGCAGACTATTAGCAGACTATGAGCAGAGAGACCTGCTGCTCCGTCTGGAGATTCTAATCCTCCATTATGGTTCTACAACCCAGCCAGACGAGCCTGACAAATGCTCTAGTGTCTGCTGTGAAACTGTCAACCATCACAGCAACACTCTGAGACGTCCCTTTAAGAAGCAAATTAATTTCCGTATCTCTGACCCCATTCACTTTTATTGTCCCAGACACCTTTTAACGTAAAACCGTCTGGTTGACGGTAGCCCTATCGAGTAACAGCAGAATATGCATCAGGATGACAGGGTGACAGGGTAACAGGGTGACAGGGAACGCTGTTTAGCATTTTACGGTTTAGTCTGTTTTTAGTTTCCCCGTTAGCCTCTCTTTCATTGCGCCAGTTGACACCCGTCTCTTCTCAACTAACTCCCTCATATATAGGATCTTTCTGTCCTCTAGTCCTTCCTCGTGGATCTCTCCATGGAAAATTACAGGGGCTGTGCTTTGTCCGGTGATAGGCGAACGTTGTGTGATTTTTCTGCACTCTGACTGACAATACAAATCATGAGTGAAGAATGTGAGCCGGGTTTCCACTCCGGAGAGCAATCTGCTGCCCTCCAATAGGAGAGTGGTGTGCATGGATGCCCTTTAACCCTGTCAGCCAATAGGAGAGTGGTGTGCATGTATGCCCTTTAACCCTGTCAGCCAATAGGAGAGTGGTGTGCATGTATGCCCTCTAACCCTGTCATCCAATAGGAGAGTGGTGTGCATGGATGCCCTTTAACCCTGTCCTCCAATAGGAGAGTGGTGTGCATGGTCCACCAGGTGAGGATCAGTCCACCAGGTGAGGATTAGTCCACCAGGTGAGGGTCAGTCCACCAGGTGAGGATCAGTCCACCAGGACAGAACCAGTCTGCAAGGAGAGGGTCAGTCCACCATGTTAATAATAGAACGTCTTATTTCTACTTGCCATTGACAAAAATCTTTCTGTTTGTTCTTCTGCTGCCTGGTTTGAATTTCTCTCTATTCACATTAATCAGACCACTCACACATAGAGATCAACTACTGGCTGGTGTGATAAGTGATGAAATGACTTCAGATATTAGCAAACCCAACTGATCAATAGTAGGAAAATCCTTCTCCGAGACCCTGAGTGGCTGAGGTTCCAACGTGAGTCCATTCCTCAGTTCATCCCGGGAATAGTAAGCTGTTAGTATGGATTTCAACGACCCCAGGGACTCCTGGTGCTTCCGCTGTGACTGCCCTACCAGAGGAGAGGCAGTGTCTCTGGGCTGTCATGACTAGTTTGCACGGGGTTAAAGGTTCCATTATGCTGGAGGACTGCCGCGCTAATTGACCCTTTCCTGTGTTTACAAACATTGCTTTTACAAGGTGACGCAGTGCCGAGCTAGCATGGTAACCAATAGTTACTGAGTTAAATTGGCTCTCGGAAGTATACACCCCTGTCGGGGTCACTAAGAAATGTCTTAGCTTCTGAAAGAAAATCCATTAAATTGATATGACATTGATCAGATATTCAATGTAAACATTGGTTGGAACCAAGCCTATGATGTAACAGCACAGCTGCATAGATGATGGGACTATCCTGGGTAAACGAGTAAACTATTCTACTGGAGCTACTGTACGGTACAGTACTGTACAATGCCTCACTTCTCATCCTGTAGTTTACCTTTTGTCTTTCTCTCTCACTCTGCTCTCTCCATCTCTGTACCCCCCCCTCTTCTCTTCTATGTCCTACTTGACCCTTGATAGAGGTGTGAACACTAGCTGAGACTCTCTGTCACTTTCACGTGACCTGTCATAAATGACAGGCCAATATACTTCTCTCACCTTAGCAAGAAAGAAACAGATATAATGAATGTTTGATAATGGAAGTGACTTCAGCACTTAATGGGGGGGGGGGGCTGTTCTCCCCGGCTGTCTGCTGCACTCACATGGGATTAGAGAACTAGAGCGACTGGGGGGTTAGGGGGAGATAGAGGTAGAGAGAGAGAGGGAGGTGGAGAGAGAGAGAGGTAGAAAGTGAGGGTGGTAGAGAGAGAGAGAGGTAGAGGGAGGTGGAGATAAAGGGAGGTAGAGAGAGAGAGAGAGGTAGAGGGAGGTGGAGATAAAGGGAGGGAGGTAGAGAGAGAGAGGTAGAGGAGAGAGGTAGAGGGAGAGGGAGGAGGAGATAAAGGGAGGGAGGTAGAGAGGGAGGGAGGTAGAAAGAGAGTGTCAGACAGAAAGAGGAGTGGTGAGACTGAGAGGGGTGGGGGCTAACAGAAATATGGGTGGAGCATGTTCTGGAAGGAGGAGCGGGTGGTGTGTGAGCCAGTTGTGGATATTGTTTTCCTCAGCCACACCACATTCTCTCCAGCTCCCTGTTCAGAGTAACAAGCAGAGCCTCCGTCTCTGAACCCAGGAGCGACATTTGGTTCGCCAGCTTTATGCTGTTGCTCTGTCACAGAAACAGACTGAAGTTGGATTACCCACAAGCCACCGGTAGGGAGAGGACGGACCAGCCAATTGTGTCAGAGCTCTATGTGATGTACTACCTCTGTCTGTCTGTGCAGTTCTCCGTTAGACAGTAGGAAAACTGGATGGCCGACAGTGAAGCCATTTGAAGCTGAATGAAACAGACAGTGAAGCAGACTGCAGCAGACTGAAGCAGACACTGAAGCAGACACTGAAGCAGACTGACACTAACAGCGGATCAGACTGCAGCAGACTGAAGCAGACACTGAAGCTGACAGTGAAGCGTGTGGATTGGCTGTTCCTCCAGCCGGCCTGGCCTAGCGTGAGATAGGAGAGAGAACCCACCTCCTGCGGGGCTGAAGCTCCAACGTGCTCCGTAGTGGGGTGAGTCTGCCTGTCTCCAAGCCCTCACCTGTCCCTGGAATTCAGGCATGTGGATCAGCCTGTCAGCACCCCCAACCATCCCCCTCGCTGTCACAGAAACAAAAAGCTAAGCTAACTCGCTACGGGGGGTTTAGCCACGACGGTCTAGACAAACACTGAACATAGGTGCCTGGCTGTAATGTGTTTTTGTGCTAGTCTGAGAACCTTGGCTCTGCTAGTTGTCTGTGCATTCAAGCTGAATGTTAACAAATGCTCAAGCGCTACCTTGGATCAAGAAACACCCACACGTTATTCCAAAGTTAACTAGACTCTGGCAAAGCAGCTAGGGTGTCAGTGCCAATATCCTGACATATTTATTTAAATGGTAGACAGGTTAAACAACCATGTAATGTGATAAGTAAACGTCCTGGTCTCAAATGCTCTATGCTAGTGCAGAAGGAAGAACAAGTGTATTTTTATGGTGAGACGTGCATGTGCTGTAAGTTGTCTCGGACTAAATGGCTTTTTAAGTGACACTTTCTTGTAATAGATTCACAATGGGATCGCTGCCGTCATTCTTGATGTTCTGAATTTTCTTGGAGCTGTTGGTTCTAGTGAATGAATGAATGGGGTCTGCTTTAAAGTGCCACCTTTGACCTTCGTCTTTGCCTGTGATTTCAAAATAGAAGTGTTGATAGATTATGAGGCATGACAGTGCCTTTGTTTACACTTCCTTAAAGCCAGTGGATAAATATCACTGTGATGACATGAGCCTGACATAAGCATCTGCAAAAGCATGAGAATCTTAAGTCACCCTGAGTGCCTAGTACATAGGTCTAGCTTTTAAACATAAGGCTAGGACATAGGGCGGGGTTATAAACATAAGACTAGGACGTAGGTCTAGGTTATAAACATAATGCTAGGACATAGGGCGGGGTTATAAACAAAAGGCTAGGACATAGGGCGGGGTTATAAACATAATGCTAGGACATAGGGCGGGGTTATAAACAAAAGGCTAGAACATAGGGCAGGGTTTTAAACATAAGACTAGGACATCTATTGGGACAATGTCCTGCAGTAACAAGCTCCTCCCCTCCATAGTAACTACGTCCTGCAGTAACAAGCTCCTCCCCCTCCTTAGTAACTACATCCTGGCTACAGCATAAGGGTTCCTTCAGCAGGGCCTCTAAGCCTACCGCCTCTGATCCCACCACTTTAAATCCCCAGCCTGGCTTTAGCATTGCAGTTTGCTCTACAGTTAATAGGCTCCTAGTGGGGGTTCTGAATACATGAACACAAACATTCCTGCAAGCACTGGAGACATTGTTATATCCGGTTATAGCCGGTTATGTCCAGCATACCTTCTGGATGTGTTTATGTGTGTGTGTGTGTGGGTTTGTATGCGTGTGTATATATATGGTGGCTGACCCCAGCTGTGGTTAGAGATCTGTTCCAACCACCCTGCGATTAACAGGTGTCAACACACACACACACACACACACACACACACACACACACACACACACACAGTGTCTGAGGGGTCAACACGAGAGATTCAATTAGGACTGTGATCCTGTGAGCTTGTAATTTGTTTTTGGGTTTTGTTCAGCAGACATGATCCAGTAGTTTTGCCGTGGTGTCCTGTGTATTTAGGGCTAGATAGCACTGTGCTTTGGTTTGCCCTTCTGTTTGTGTTTCCTAATAGTGTCGTTTTGTTTCGACAGTGTTAACATGTTGTGGATTGTGACGGATGTACGGCCGGCTTGATGAAAGGACCCTTATCTTAGCTCGGTTGTTGGCATGCAGGATTGGGTAACGATATGATAGGGCACATTTCCCCCTCCCTTCCTCCGTTCCTCCTTTCCTCCCCTTCAGTGTCGGCCACCTTCAACCAGCGTGCAAACGACCGCCACAACTGCAGCGACTCACGCGGCTTTTATTAAACGTTAAAGTGCTCAGGAAGCTCTGTTTGCTCTCCGTGTTCTAAAGATACCCGCCGGGTTCTGTGGACAATAGCATGTGTTCTGAAGCACGTCCACTAGGCGCAGCTTGGACATATTGAAACAGTTGACATATCTGTCCGTGTGAAGCCTTTCCTAACGAGATGATGGAAATCACATGGAAATGTTTTAGTCGACGTTTATTTATTTCACATTTGAGTCCTTGAGCGGACTGCATTGTTCTGCGAGTTTTGGCGCGAGAGTATTTTTAGTTGATATAGTGATAAGATCTTTTTAGTATGAGACATGCTACTGTAGTTGGACAGAAGTTGGAAACGTTATGCTGGGAACATATATTCATATGACACATGAACTGTGTCAGAGTAGGAGTACTGATCCAGCTGTTGAGATTAGGGGGACGGTCCAACTTGCATTGGCCTCTAAGGTCACAATGGGGGTTTCTAACGTTACCAGCGATTGGTTGTCTGATGTTTGCCAGGTTTTTGCTTTGCAGCGGCTTGAGACGCTACAGGGTATTGGCCGGACAGCCAGCGTGAAATACCTGCTCTCTGGCACCGTCTGGAACTGTCATTCTGCTGCCAACACGGTTCATTTTGGCTTGTGCTGCTCTTTAATCTCTTCAATTCCTGGCCCTGACAGAAACATCTAGACATCTAAAGAAAACACTGCTAGTCCAGCTCCTCTCTCTTCTCTCGTCTTGAGTTTTCCCATATTCCAGGAGCATCGGCACAAGGCTATTTGTTTTTCCTCTCTCTTTAGTTGTGCTCACATACTCATTTCCTTTTTTTGAATTCCATAATGTCGGTATGACCGTTCCATGCAAACTTAACATTGTTGTCATGTATCGTCTGCTACGTGATCTTCGTGACTTCCTCAATGAGCTCGACATCCAGCTTAGTTTTATTCACAGAAGATGAATCATATTTTTGGGTGACTTCAACCTTCCAACATTTCTATCCAATTCTTTTGTTCCACTCATTTCCTTTTTTGACCTTAACCTTTATTTGTCAACTCCAACTCACAAAGCAGGCAATGCACTTGATCTACTCTAAACGTGTTGATGCGGTCTGTTAACTAATCTCTCTGCTTACTTTTGGTTTGCTTCCTACCTGGCAGGCAGCTCCTACCAGGTGACGTGGAGAGGGTCGGTGATGATTGGTGTGTCCATGCCAAATCTTACCGCTGGTGTTCCCCAAGGCTTGGTTTTTGCCCTCTTCTGGTTATACACAAATTCCTGTAGCTAGGAAATTAAACCTGGGAGAGAGGATTTAGACTCTTGTTTTGAAGAGATTCTGTAATATCCTTTTAGCATTTGGAACACCTAACATATGAATCTGTATCAGTTAACAAGAACGTGAGTCCTGAAAAAGACCTTTTCCTTATATAGTGCCCTTCTTTGGACGGGAGGGGGATTTGGAGGTCAAGTTGGGACAGAGAGCCCTTCTTTTGAGGGTTATTGAGGCAGTGGTGTGTCTCTAAGGAGAGGACCATCAACCATGGTGGACTTGATAACTGACCTCCAGTCACCATCCTTAGCCAGCTACAAAAGTCAGGGGTCAACGTGAGCACAAGCACTGGCCCGGGTCAAGTTATTCATCACTCAAAAGGTCAAGGTTCAAAGTATGTCGCTTGCCTTTTAAGCTTAATCACAGTTCAGTCTACGCCCCGCTCCCCAGATCAATTGAGACTTTCCCGCGTCAGATACACAGACCAGGAGCAAACTATATAAGACTAAGTGTTCTTGCTTATTCTGTTTTGGATTCATTTGACAAGAAACTGGAGATAGATGAAGGGAGAGTCCACGCGAAATATTGGTGGAGAGCTTGTGGCTTGTGGCCATACCCTTCAGTTGTTCTCCCTCTTCCTCTCTCTCTCTCTCTCTCTCTCTCTCTCTCCCTCTCTCTCTCTCCTCTCTCTCTCTCTCTCTCTCTCTCTCTCTCTGCCATGGCATGGCCAAGTTTATGAAAGTCTGTCTGAACACACCACAGTCCAGATCAGAACCAAACCCTGGCAGCAGTAATGCCAGCAGTACTGCCATCTAAGACATCAGATTATCCAGTCCCTCCCGTTGGTCGACACATTCCGGTGACAAATAACCGAATCTGCCGGCTGACTGTAGGGGGCGATAACCAGTCTGCCTCGTGGTGGCGTCTCACCGTTATCTAAGCTCGCCGTCGAGCTCAGCAGGCGAATCTTCTGGGGCAACGTTCGCTCTGGAAATCACAAATACACATGAGTCACGGGGCCGTATCATTCACCCTACCCATAAACCCCAGGAACACGGCCTGGATCAGGTCAAAAGGTCGCTGTCAGGTAGAGTTGTCGACGTGTCTTTGAGTCTGAAGCATCCGAACACAATGGCCTGGCACGGACTGCCAGATGTGTTCGTGTGAAAGATGGAGTCAGTGAGGCTATAATGTGTGTGTGTGTGATAACAGACAATTCACAGGCCTGCTATCAGTCTTCTGTGGCTGGGCAGACCTGTTGGTTCAGAAATGAGGTCATCGTGTCTGTCTTTAACCCTTTCACCCGTGCCTCTAGCTCGACACAGTCAAACTCAGGCTCTATTCAAATGCTGTTTTGTTTTGACAAAACCCGTTCTATGTGTAAACTGTTCTCGGTAGTATCCTGAAGTCACTTTATGTGGCTGTCTGTGGTTGTCTGTGGCTGTCTGTGGCTGTCTGTGACTGTCTGTGGTTGTCTGTGGTTGTCTGTGGTTATCTGTGGCTGTCTGTGGCTGTCTATGGCTTTTTGTTGCTGTCTATGGCTGTCTGTGGATGTCTGTGGTTGTCTGTGACTGTCTGTGGCTGTCTGTGGTTGTCTGTGACTGTCTGTGGCTGTCTGTGGTTGTCTGTGGCTGTCTGTTGCTGTCTGTGGTTATCTGTGGCTGTCTGTGGCTGTCTGTGGCTGTCGTGGCTGTCTGTGGTTGTCTCTGGCTGTCTTTGGCTGCCTGTGGCGGTCTGTTGCTGTCTGTGGCTGTATGTGTCTGTCCGTGGCTGTCTGTGGCAGTCTGTGGTTATATGTGGCTGTCTGTGGCTGTCTATGGCTGTATGTTGCTGTATGTGTCTGTCTGTGGCTGTCTGTGGCTGTCTGTGGTTATATGTGGCTGTCTGTGGCTGTCTATGGCTGTATGCTGCTGTCTGTGGCTGTCTGTGGCTGTCTGTGGCTGTCTGTGGCTGTCTGTGGCTGTCTGTGGCTGTCTGTGGCTGTCAACTGCCGTGTTAAACTGTATTGTAGCTAGTAGCTACGTCGCTCTCCCCGAACATTCAGCCTCCCTCTTCCAGCGGTCACCCTCTGTCTCCTCGTGGCCCCACAGACCATAACCGTGTCCCCAACCCTACACATATCAAAGGGAGCCCCACTGGCCCTAGTAGGTGTTCGGCGAGCTAAATGGGGCGTAGAGTTCCATTTGTGACACGGGCTAGATGGGAGAAGATAACGGCGTCAGCACTAAAAATGACGGCTGTTATCAGACGACGCATCTGGCGAGCGGGCTGGCAAGCACCGATCTCGGCCATTCTCGCCGCCTTAGCATTTTAATCGTGCCAGATGCTTTGTAATGGTTAACGGACATGTTCCTGTGAGCAGAGTTTGGCACTATGTTGCCGTTTTACTCGCAATTGCAATTAGCTGTGCTTTGTTAGCCTATTTTCCAGTTCTCATCTGGGTCTATCGGGTTGACCGGCCGGGCCTTGTGTTGTGTCAGTAAATGAGCGACCTGTGATTCTCGACTCACATGCGCTGAGGGAGGGTAAGGATTAAAGGCTTCATGGGATGTGTCCCAAACGAAACGCTGTGCACTGTTTTAGCGCCCTGCTACACATCAGTACAGATGGGTGCCTCTGTAAAACTCGGCATTTGGGAAGCTGGTAGGGACTGCGTTTATGACAGACCAATGGATCAGGTCTCCATAGCAACCATTTATTGGAGCACAAACACTCGTGCGTGACTGATCGGAAATATATGACCCGTCACGTGGAGTTATGACGCAAGACTTTCATACGCTTACGACTGTGTGTGTGTGTGTGTGTGAATAAATGTGTTTGTGTGACAGATTTAAACTGTCATTCTCCACAGTTCGAGAGAGGCATAAAAGAGAACTAATCCAACAGACACACCCTGTCACCACACTGAATAGAGGCCGGCGTGCCAAATGCCACCCTGCTTCCAGATTAGTCACTCCGTTTGCACTGGACCAGTTACGAGGAGAGGAACCGGTGTAGAGGGTTCTGTCAGCGCGGGCAGGATTCTGCCTCGACTGTTCTCTCTCTCTCTCTGTAAAGGTGTGGATCTCTTTTGTGTGTGTGTGCCACACGGTCGACATTGTTTTGGTGTTTCTAACTGTCGGTGTCCTGCAAACACTTTTAATCACTTGGCCAAACGACGCCCCAGACTGGAATTGGTGTGCACGTTAATCCTTAGGAATACACAAGTGTGTGTGTGTGTTCAAAATAGTCACGATCTTATATCTAGTCGTAATATCTATGCTTGTTTCCTAATCACTGAAATAACACAGTGTATTGATGTCTGGCTATAAACTGTGCTGCTTATTCACAACATAATCACGTAATAAAACACTATGATAATACTTGCATTGGGAAATCTCTTATGCAATGTTTTCGGTCCAACTCCGGTAAAAGTGTTTAGACTTTTTCTGACCCAAAGAATTTTCTAAATACCAGCTTATTATCTGTCTGACTGAAGTCCAGTTCAATGGCACATTACTACATGTTGGCTAAAGGCCTGGTGGAAAAGTGTGCTGCCGTTGACTGGGTCAACAGGGTTGAAGAAGTTGTGGTAGAAAGTTGTTTTTGTTTGAAAGTAATTGAACACAGACCAGTTTCATGCCTTTGTGGGAAGTCACAATTTCAAGAAAATTACTTTTAAATAATTCTGTGGGAAAAACTCAGACCCATTTCCCTTCATTCACATTTTGTTGTTGGCTTGATTGGAGTACATCTGTGGCCAATTCATTGAATGGGTCAAGATTTAGAAAAACACACACCTGTCTATATAAGGTCCCACACTTTACTGTGCATATCAGAGCAAAAACCAAGCCATGAAGTCCAAGGAACTCTCTGTAGAGTCCCAAATATGGAATTTTCCAGGAATAGTTCTGGAAAAGGTTATACATTTTTTAGAAGCATTGAATGTTACTAAAATGTTACTGAATGTTTTCCGAGAGCTGTCACGGAGATGAACAAGAAGCCAACAGCAATTCTAACAGAGCTTCAGAGTATCTCAGCAGAGATGAGAGAACTTGCCAGAAAGCCAAGAGTGGCAAGATGGCCACTCATGATTATAAGACATGCTGTCTGAGGGATCCTGAGAGCATAAGGAAGAATGTTCTCCGATCACTTGGCTAATACCATCCATACAGTAAAGCATGGTGGTGGCAGCATCGTGCTTTGTGTCACGATTGGTGTGGTGGCGTTGCTACACGGACATATTTCGGTGATGCACTTCCTTGTTTACGTTTGTCTCACGGCTGTTTGTAATTATAATCATACGGGATATAAAGGGGTCGCTAGCAAGTCACTCCTTGCTTAGCATTGTATTTCTATGTCACAGGATTATATGGGTGAGTGTGTTGTTACGCGTGTTATTATTATTAGTTGTTGGTGATATGATTGTTTGAAGTCGCTATATGCACACCTTTCATTTCATTCAAACTATAAGTACGTGTTTTTCGCCATTTACGGTTTGTTTTGATTTAATAAACCTTATTTTTAACGGATCATTGGACTCTGCACATGGCTTTTACCACACTACGCCGGTCAATCCGTGACACTTTGGGGATGATTTTCAGCAGCAGGGCAGCAGCATGATCTAGCAAAGGATGAAATAACCCACAGAAACATTACACTTGTAAAAAAGAATAAGATGCTTGTTATGTCAGAGTTATGCTGTATTATTTTATAAACTACAGCCAACGCTATAAATTAAAAGTGTTGTTCATTTCAATTCAACTCCTGCGCTGTGAATTGACAGCAGAATCCTGTTTGGGGTTAAAGGGATAGAAAGTGTTAATCTAGGAGTGCTAAAGTCCAAAGTAAACGTTCTGGTGTTAAAGCGTTATCTGCAATATTGTCTCAATGGGCACAGAGCCATGATGGAACAGACAGACTGAGGGGAGTTGTGAGTTTAGGGCTTAGAACCGACAACCTACAGAATAGCAGTGAGGGAACAAACCCAGGTGACTCGCTGGGAGCCAAACATCAAATATTGGGTTTGTTTAGGGCCACATTTAGAGTACAGCAGAGCTTCCCAAACTCCTTAAACGTATGCCTCCGCACCTCTCCCATCAGAAACATTCCGTGGGCTTTAGGAATATGAAAAAAGGCCACTTTGATTTCTGAACTTCCAGTTTTTACTGACTGACTGACTGACTATGCTTCTTAGGCAGCAAACCTTAGCATTGACTAAAGTCATGTTCTGCTAGCATGTCTTCATTCTCCTCCTCAGGTCTTCTGCTCTGTGGGTCCAAGTTCCTCAGAGATATAACTGGTCTGCAGGTTGAGGAAGATGTGTCCAAACCCTGTCCCTGTATGTTGTTCCCGTTGAGCTTTACAAATATGTCAACGAGATGGGTTTTACAAGGATGACCTCATCACAACATTTTTTGGCAAGTGGAGGCTTCTCCTTTAGGAACGTTCGCGTCTCATCCCTCGGCATGAATACACGGGAAAGCACTTCACCGAACCAGAACCATCTGGACTCGCAGTATTAAAGCACAGCTGTGCGCTCCTGGGTTTGCCCAAAGCGCAGACAAATCTCTGTTTCAGTGGTCTCGTCATGACATCATTTTGGCGACATTGTTCCACACAGAATTTACCTCAGGACTCAACTGTCTTTACGCTAACGCCTCTACGTATATAATACAGCGCACAAATGGTGCCACCCATATAATAATAATTCATTACATTTATATAGCGCTTTTCTTCCTGGGAACTCAAAGCGCTTTTACATGAAAGGGGGAATCTCCTCAACCACCACCAATGTGCAGCATCCACATGGATGACATGACGGCAGCCATATTGCGCCAGAACACACACCACACACCAGCTTACTGGTGGAGAGGAGACGGTGATGATGAAGCCAATTAGTATATATATATGGGGATGATTAGGTGGCCATGATGGACAGAGGACAAGGGGCAGATTTGGCCAGGATGCTGGGGTTACACCCCTACTCTTTATCGAAGGACATCCTGGGTTTTTTTTAATGACCACAGAGAGTCAAGGCCTCGGTTTAACGTCTCATCCGAAGGACGGTGCTTTTTGACAGTATAGTGTCCCCGTCAATATACTGGGGCGTTAGGACCCACACAGACCAGAATGCAGCCCATTCTGGCCTCACTGACACCTCTTCCAGCAGCAACCTGGTTTTTTCAGGAGGTCTCCCATCCAGGTACTGACTAGGCTCAGCCCTGCTTAGCTTCAGTGGGGATCCAGTGTTGGGCTATAGGGTGATATGGCTGCTCATATGACAAGGGTCTGAGGCCCCGCCCATTTTTCTCTCATGCCTTGCGCCCCATTTGTACATATACCGAGGCAGCAGCGTGTTCGTTTGAAAATCTTCATTTCCCAGCCAAATACATGTCATTAATGAACAACAATTAGCTGGCTTGTCGACGATTTGACACATGTTTAGAAAAACGCAAACCTCTCTGATGGGCCTGTTAGCAGGGTACCTCACACATGCTATTATTAGCTGCTCTTTGTTGCTATCTGGGGTTTCATTCACTTGAACGGCAAAGCGTTTGGCTGGTATCTTTTCAATGAGCTGCTCGTCCAGGTCCTCTGAAAAGTTACTGTCACGTCTTGTTGTTTCACAAATTATTTTTAGTTGTTTTGCACTTGTCTTCTCAAGCAAACGGTGTCCATAGCAGCTGGCAGTATGCAGTCTTTTGCAAAAGTGCATGTGTGTGTGTGTTGTTGCTGTTGTTTACACTATGTAACTCCTGTGCTCCACGTTGTCGGAGGCTAGTTGGATGGATACTGAGATAACTTGAACACATTGACTTTACTGACCTTGATGTTGAAGAAGCTCTCTCCTGACAAACTCCAGCGGCGTGCCAACATGTTCAGCTGTATCTACACACTGTTTTGGTTTGTTTGGTTTATATTTATGTTAACGGTGTTAGCCGCAAGACACATTGTGTTCTTTTCCCTCCACCAACGACAGTGTTCAGAAAGCCGTGGGAAAGGTATTCTCAGTCTTTGGGAGAGTCAGTTTCGCACCTGACATTAGTTTATCGTGTCTCAATGGCTCCTTTTAGTTTTGCTCCTGTGACAAACATTTCTCTCACTTTTATCTCTTGCTGACCCGTGTTGTGTTGATTTGTTTGATGAAACTTATCGGCTACCGGTGGCGTGTGACAGAGGCCTTGTAAAACATTCACCTTAGGTCAGACTGACTTCTGTCCTGCTCCTTTGCTTGGAGGGCCTTCTGTGGTCAGGTGTTGAAGAGGACAGAGGGTGCCTTCTATGAAGTGGCTTGGGGTTTAATAAACATCTTCAGTACAGAGGGTGACTTCTATAAAGATCTATATTATCAAGCTTGTTGTATCACCCATGATCTATATTATCAAGATTTGTTTGATGTTGTTTACTGAGAAGCTGTGCTCCCACCAGATCGCACAGATAGCAGGGCAGCTAAACTCCTGGTAACTACCACAGGCTGTAGTCCCATATAATCTGTGCTGCTTTCACGGTGGTCTGTCAGTCCATATGCTGTCTACACTCATCTTATTCACGGGACTGGAACAGCTCGCATGGTGACAAACCTAATTCTAACACTTAGTTGTAATACCTTGTTATCTACGTTTCAAGCATTATTTTACCGTTTGTACCTTTGCTCTTAAGGACGTTCTAGACTAGGATGGTTCTCCGGAAATGTATGGAAGATTAACTGAGGCGCTTTAAATGGCCCAAAACATTTCTCTGCTCTTCTCCATGTGAATTCCATTGTAACATGATACTTGTATAGAGACAAAAATAGAGAGTGCGTCAGGTCTCTATTTAGTTTTTTCTTTCGCCTATAGTCTAAAAATGCTTCCGTGTGTTGAGAGGAATCAGTGTACCCAGAATATCGTTCACCATCACCTCAGCTTCTAGAGTTGGACTCTTCTCCTTGTTGTGAGACACTACGTAACTCAGCAGAGGGAGACGAGCAGATTAAAACAGCCATCGTGTGTGTTTTGGGATGTTTCCTTAATTCAAATCTGCTCTGCTAAGCCTACTTTGGAGCACTTCACGTTAAGCCCCAGACTAGTATAGTCTTTACCTTGCCTGAATATATGCTGTGTAAGCTTCTTAAAAGCATCTGCGGTGTGAAAAGCCCAACACAGGCTTATTGACCTTCAGTGTGCAGCCATCAGTCCGTTAAATTCAGTAAGACCAGAAAACCATACTAGGTAAGTTATGTGATATGGATGGAAGATCAGTGTCTACCTCTAGCAAAAGGTCAAAGGTTAATGGGTTCTGGCCGCAGTAATGCACCAAAAAAGTTATTTGGGTTCTAACTGATGAATACCTGTGTGTGTCTGTTTGTGTATGTGTGTGTGTGTATATGTGTGTGTGTGTGTGTGTGTGTGTGAGTGAAACATTTGTATTCAGTAATTCTTATTCAATGCCAAATGCTTCCAAAGCATTGTCCGAATTAGCCGTAACATTTTTGCAGTCGTGAGAAATGGATTCGTATCTTATCTATTCAAGGCCCTTGTCTGAAACGATCGCCTTCAGGTTCTGGTGTTTATAACACAGACTACAGAGGGCAGCCTGGCAACATATAGGACCGTCCATATGGGTCACGCCACACATTCTACGCCGTAAGAGCCTATGTGCCTAGAGGAAAGGGTTGTTTAAGTTTGAGGTGCACTATCAAGTTAACATGGTGCTATTTGGAATGCAACACATGTCAACACTGTGACAGCCAATCAGGAGAGAGTTAGCTGCTTGACACCATAACATTGGGCCTAATCCCCCCGGTTAGTTGTTTGATCTGTAATGGCTTCTTTACTTTCGACACACTGGATCTTACTGTCTAATGTTTTAAACAACCAGAGAAAGAAGAGAGAGAGAGACAGATGTTCCTTATCTGATCTGTGAGTGTTCTGCTCAAGATGAAAGGGTTAGTTCTGTTATTCTGATTAAGAGAGACCACGGGTTTAAACCAGTACGTCCACGGATAAACAACTCTGATTCTGATTCATTCTTTTCCCTGTTTTTCGAACACATCATTGGAATGTTTTGCTTGCGCTCTTTTTCAAGTTGGACAGTCTTCAACCCAATGCCATATTATAGCCTGTTGGATCAACCCAATGCCATATTATAGCCTGTTGGATCAACCCAATGCCATATTATAGCCTGTTGGATCAACCCAATGCCATATTATAGCCTGTTGGATCAACCCAATGCCATATTATAGCCTGTTGGATCAACCCAATGCCATATTATAGCCTGTTGGATCAACCCAATGCCATATTATAGCCTGTTGGATCAACCCAATGCCATATTATAGCCTGTTGGATCAACCCAATGCCATATTATAGCCTGTTGGATCAACCCAATGCCATATTATAGCCTGTTGGATCATCCCAATGCCATATTATAGCCTGTTGGGTATGGCGCTAACAGTTTTCTGACTAATAATAATCTACAGAGCCCAGGTGTCGTTCCTTTGTCCCCAGGAACCTGCAGTCTTGTTGTCACAGCGATGTGCGGTCCTGGTTGCACCACGTCACCACGGTCACAGTGGAATGCTGATGCTCCATGTATTCCGGCACAAACAGCTGCTGAATCGCAACGTTCCATCCATCTACAGTAGCCTTCTGGAAGCTTATGGTGCCAGGGGGACCGGGGGCAGGGGGGGTTAATCCAGGCTAGTGGCGGCTGGCCAATCACTTGCCTGGTATGTGTCCAGCAGGTATAAAAGCTCTGGCCATATGCTTCTGGAAGGTAGGGAGGGGTTTGGGGGAGGCGGGGCGAGTGCCAGTTAGTGACTGGTTAGGTCAGAGTGATTGGCTGAGGCCTTGTCATGTCTACTGTCTGATTGGCTGGACAGCTCAGCGTGTGTGGTGTCACTTCCTAGGCCTGGCGTTACAGGAACTATTTTATGTAACGTGTGTAATTCAGGGCAAGAGAAGACCAGAAGGGGTTATAACTTTTTAAAGTTTGGCTCGTGAGTTGATGGTTGTTAAGGAACGAAACTGATGGTGCTGGCTTAGATTGTTCAATACACCATATTATATAGGTTTAAACAATATATTATCTCTCCTTAAGGTTATCCATATTTCATTTCGCCAGGACACAAATATATATGATCAGGTATTTCTTTCTCCTTCCCGCGCCTCCTTCTCCTTCCCAATGTGAACATGTTTAAGCTGTGAGTAATGTGTGTCAGAGTGTTTGGGTCTATTAAAACCCATCCTGACTTGTTAACAGTTCATATTAACAACATGGTGTTTAGAGTGAGGCAGTTTCCCACTATTTACAGTCTAATGAATGTGCTGCCTGAGGGCTTGGTTCTACACGGTACTGATGGAGCTGTGATGCGCCATTAACCATCCACACACACACACACACACACACACACACAAACACACACACACACATCTTTAACCTAACTCTGGTGGTTCCCGAACCCTAGGCTTTCCTATACCTAACCCTGGATGCTGTCTAGCAGGACAACCTAGCTATTCAACTTGTTCCCTAGTATGTTGTGCTCTACGGAGGGAATAGGGTTGCATTGGGGAGGCGGGCCAATACAGGAAGTGTTCACAGCTCTGTGATTGGATAGTGTTACATCACAGCTCTGGCATTGGATAATATTACATTTGCTCTATTCAGTGACAGATCCACTGTGAGTCTCTGAGTGGCACCGTGGGTACTGGCCTTGTTTCTCCTCACAAAGATGTAATACCTTAGGAATTACAGGGTATAGGAACTGAAGGGGCTAGAAACTAGGGTGACTAATAACTATAATGTCTAGAAACTAGGGTGACTAATAGATATACAGGCGGGGAACTAGAGGGACTAATAACTATTAGGGCTAGGAACTAGAGCGACTAATCACTACTAGAGCGACTAATCACTACTAGAGCGACTAATCACTACTAGAGCGACTAATCACTACTAGAGCGACTAATCACTACTAGAGCGACTAATCACTACTAGAGCGACTAATCACGACTAGAGCGACTAATCACTACTAGAGCGACTAATCACTACTAGAGCGACTAATCACTACTAGAGCGACTAATCACGACTAATCACTATCACTATGGGCTAGAAACTACAGGAGATGGGCTAAGAACTCTATGAGCTTAAAAATACAGTGTATAAGAAATTCAGGTGCCAGCTACTATAGGGGGTAAGAAAGGTTGATAGACTGAATTGACCAGGTCTTGACTACAGTGCAGACCTCCCTTTAACCTCACAACAGACCTCCCTTTAACCTCACAACAGACCTCCCTTTAACCTCACAACAGACCTTCTTTAACCTCACCACAGACTTCCCTTTAACCTCACCACAGACCTCCTTTTAACCTCACCACAGACCTCCTTTACTGTAAACTCACCACAGACCTCCTTTTAACCTCACAACAGACTTCCTTTAACCTCACCACAGACCCCCTTTAACCTCACCACAGACCTCCTTTAACCTCACCACAGACCTCCTTTTAACCTCACCACAGACCTTTTAACCTCACCACAGACCCCCTTTTAACCTCACCACAGACCTCCTTTAACCTCACCACTGACTTCCCTTTAATCTCACCACAGACCTCCTTTTAACCTCACCACAGACCTCCCTTTTAACCTCACCACAGACCTCCTTTTAACCTCACTACAGACCTTTTAACCTCACCACAGACCTTTTAACCTCACCACAGACCTCTTTTAACCTCACCACAGACCTCCCTTTACCAGCTGTATGTGTGACCCAGCATATGGTCAGTGTTAATAGTATGTCCTGACGTCATGTCAACACCATCTCTGACTGGGCTACTTCTAGGACCATTAGTCCCACAGTGGCAACAGCCTTCTGGACCCAAATATCCCAACACCCCCCTCCCCTGCCACCCCCATGGCAACGTGTATTGTTACACGGCTACATGGGTGGATATGTGTGTGTGTGTGTGTGTGTGTGTGTGTAAGGCCGAATGTATTCCAGTCCATAAACCCACTTGTGTTGACGGTATGCAGGCTGGTTCTGGTGTGTTGGCTCAGACCCGGTTATAATTAGCTCGGCTCTAATTGGAGAACAGTCACGTGGTGCTACTACTGCAGGATGGGTGGGGACTGGGGGGGGGAGTATGCAGTGTTATGGCGCCAGCCTATTTATAATGAACTTTATGTTAGTCGTGTGTCTTCTGTTGCCTGGTCACTCCCCCTCGCCCCCTATCTATACAGTCAGACATCCAGGTTCGTTGGTCGGTGTGACATTCAGGCTACATCTACATGTGACAATCCCAGCTGTTTTAATTGTAAACTTGTTTCGTTTCATTAAACTGGCCCAACTCTATGAATGCCATGCTGACCAGACCAGATTACTCCTAATCAAAGATCTGCCGTTATCCCTGTGGGATGTGGGGCAGATCCCGAATTCATCACGCATGGATACTGGCCACCAGGGCCTGTTAAAGGGAAGGAATATCACACAGCCATCAATCAATATCAATACCAAGCTGAAAAATGCCCAGAAATCTACTCCAACTAGTCAACTATGTTGTGGCATTTGGTATGTCCCCTCCAGCTGTAATTAGCTCATTAAATCACGGTTCACTTGACAAGCATTAGTTAGACATGGAAGTATATGCCAAAATAAGAGAAACTCCACCACCGTTTCCTCATAGCTGCCTTTATACCTGCAAATGCCTGAACACATTTAACCGTATCAATGCTCCTCCAGGTTTCTGGTTGCCTTTAAAATGCATCTGTACCTGCTGTTGTCCCTTTAACTGCATTTTGTCCCTGCGGATGTCCTCTTCACTGCACCCTGTACCTGCTGTCCAATCCACTGCACCCTGTACCTGCTGTTGTCCCATCCACTGCACCCTGTACCTGCTGTCCAATCCACTGCACCCTGTACCTGCTGTCCCATCCACTGCACCCTGTACCTGCTGTCCCATCCACTGCACCCTGTACCTGCTGTTCCATCCACTGCACCCTGTACCTGCTGTCCCATCCACTGCACCCTGTACCTGCTGTTCCATCCACTGCACCCTGTACCTGTTGTCCCATCCACTACACTCTGTACCTGCTGTCCCATCCACTGCACCCTGTACCTGCTGTCCCATCCACTACACCCTGTACCTGCTGTCCCATCCACTGCACCCTGTACCTGCTGTCCCATCCACTGCACCCAATCCCTGCTATTGTGGGAAGCTGTGTGATGGCTGTTTTCCACACATCGTTAGACAACCCACAGAAAATGTTTCTCAACGTTTGTGTCTGACTCTGAGCCATTGGATTTTCTGTCTTTGTGGGGCGTTTTGTGTTCTGTTCCACAGTGGTCCACAGACCACACACATAGAACAACCCCTGTTTTTGACATCTTACACAGGAAGAAAGCAAATTGTTAAGCTACAAATGCCATATTGTAATTTAATAATAGCGTTTTTATTTTCCTGTAAGGCTGGGTCAGATTAAGATATGGCATCGTTTGCATGGCCTTCATAAAGCCCCTGATTTCCTACTCAGAAGGTCGAGGCATTCAGCTCACTCAGATACAGATTATTTTGCCAGGAACACATTTCTCAAACAGAACCGGTCCAATAGACACACATCCACCCATCTGCAACACATTTGTCTCTCTGCATGTTGGCGACAGATCACGCGACAGATCACGCAGGCTTGTGTTTGTCAGGCAGGGGATAATGGAGTGATATAGACGAGCACTGCACAGGAACCTGACAGTTGGCATTATATTCCGACTTGCAAAACCCCAGGGGGGCTCTATCCACGATGTCACGACTAACTCGGGGCGCAGGAGTCCTGTGCGATCGATATCAGCTAGTTTACACCGTCAGATTATTGAGCTTGTCCAGTATTCTTCCATTTGTCTCGTGACATAATGTGAACAAGCCTTCGGGGAAATCCTGTAGATAATGTGTGGGACACTCTAAAGCTCTAATCTCTTAATAATTCTGTACACGTTGTGTTTGCACTCTGTGTGTTTGATCGTTAGTGCTAATAATTGTTTGGCTTGCCGATAAACTTATTTTGAATTCAAATGAGAGATCGACATTAACTTAGAGTGTGAGATAGAGAGAGATTGGACATTGCATTTTGGTTACGTATGTAGTAACACATTCCGTGCCAATAAAGCCATTTGATTTAAAGAGGGACAGAGAGAGAGAGAGAGAAACAAAGACGTTAGAGAAAGAGAGGAACAGTGAGAGAGAGAGAGAGAGAGAGAGAGAGAGAGAGAGAGAGAGACAGAGAGAGAGTGACAGAGAGAGTGACAGAGAGAGATCTAGAAAAACAGAGAAAGAATGTCCGGTATGCTCATATCAGAGAGGTATATTGTCCTTAAATCAGACCCCCAAATGATTTGATATCCAGCTGTGGTAAATCCCATACCTGCAGACACCACAAAGTGCCAGTCCCAGAAACAACATTTTAGACCATTTACCATGAAAGACAACCAGTGGAGCACAACATTATAAAAACAAAATTTCTTCAATTTTGATTGTCATTCATACTTAAAACTGTCCACACATTTTTGCAAAACGTTTGCCAAAAACATTTTTCTCTTGAAAGTTGCGTGTTTAAAAAAACATTTTTAGAATTTTTACATTCACTTTTTGTCTCATTCTCCAGTATATTTTGGAAGGTCATGAAATGTTTCCAAAGCCAATAAAGCCATTTAGATTAAAACAGAATTCAGAGTGGGGGAGAAAGAAAACTGTCTTCCTAGCCAAAGTTGGGGGAGGGCTGGACCATGAATTGAATGGCAGACAGGCCTGGTGGGCGGGACATGGGCGGGGCTGTGACCAGTGGGGGCGGGGCTGAAGGGGGCCGGCTCTAACTTGTGAGTGGTAGTGTGGTGTGTGAGAGCAGCAGTTGGCAGCAGCAGCACTGCTGTTAGGAAGGACAGAGTAGAGAGGAGCACAGGGAAATGTACAACCACTGAGGACATAATGATCAACTACACACAACATGGTAAGTGAGGCCACACACACACACATCTAGCTGAACCGCATAGCACTTTGAGGTGTGTTTGAGGTGTGTGTGTGTGTGTGTGCGCGCTGGACTTCCCTGCCTAATGGTTTTACCTTACTTGTACAGGACAGGGGGAAGGGCACAGTGGGGTAGTGAATTAGCCATGCTGTTTTCTCTGAGGTGTTGAGACCTCTGCTAGTAAAGCCTCCTCTACTGGCTACTGGAGAAAGACAAACAGTATTGAAGCTCTCGTTGAAATGCCTGTCTGGGGAATTCAGGCTGAATGCAGAGGTGAGGTGCCTTCTCCCAGAGGGCTTGTCCTGAGATGTTCACACCATGTGTGTGTTTATGTGTGTGTGTTTCTGTGCTGTGTGTGTGTTTCTGTGCTGTGTGTGTGTTTCTGTGCTGTGTGTGTGTGTTTCTGTGCTGTGTGTGTTTCTGTGCTGTGTGTGTTTCTGTGCTGTGTGTGTGTGTGTGTTTCTGTGCTGTGTGTGTTTCTGTGCTGTGTGTGTTTCTGTGCTGTGTGTGTTTCTGTGCTGTGTGTGTGTGTGTGTGTGTGTGTGTGTTTCTGTGCTGTGTGTGTGTGTTTCTGTGCTGTGTGTGTGTGTTTCTGTGCTGTGTGTGTGTGTGTGTGTTTCTGTGCTGTGTGTGTTTATTTTCTCAGTGTGTGTTTATTTGCTGCCTGCTGCAGATATTGCCTTAGTGTGCAGGCACAAGGCCTTCACTGGGCATGACCATCTCCATGACCATCTCCATGACCATCTCCATGACCATCTCCATGACCACCTCCACGACCACCTCCATGACCATCTCCACGACCACCTCCATGACCACCTCCACGACCACCTCCATGACCACCTCCACGACCATCTCCATGACCATCTCCATGACCACCTCCATGACCATCTCCATGACCATCTCCATGACCATCTCCATGACCAGCTCCACGACCACCTCCATGACCATCTCCATGACCAGCTCCATGACCACCTCCATGACCATCTCCATGACCAGCTCCATGACCACCTCCATGACCATCTCCATGACCAGCTCCACGACCACCTCCATGACCATCTCCACGACCATCTCCACGACCACCTCCATGACCATCTCCATGACCAGCTCCATGACCACCTCCACGACCATCTCCATGACCATCTCCATGACCAGCTCCATGACCACCTCCATGACCATCTCCATGACCACCTCCATGACCATCTCCATGACCAGCTCCATGACCACCTCCACGACCATCTCCATGACCATCTCCATGACCAGCTCCATGACCACCTCCATGACCATCTCCATGACCACCTCCATGACCATCTCCATGACCACCTCCATGACCATCTCCATGACCAGCTCCATGACCACCTCCATGACCAGCTCCATGACCACCTCCACGACCATCTCCATGACCATCTCCATGACCAGCTCCATGACCATCTCCATGACCAGATCTCCTATTGCCTTTAGGGCTGCAGGCGCTAAAGGTGCCCCCAGGCGCTCTGAGCTCACTAAACTACAGAGCTTTCGATGTTGACTAGGGAACTGAAGGGCTCTTCTTAGATGGTGTGGCTGATCCAGGTTTTGTGTTTGTGTGTCTTACATTTGAGTCATTTACCAGATGCTGATCTCCATGTGGGAGAGAGAGAGAGAGAGAGAGAGAGAGAGAGCTGGCCTCATGAATAGCTCATTTGTTTGGCCTGATTTATTGGGACAGTGAAAAGGGTATCAGAGAGTGATGTGACTCCTGACTGATGTGACTCCTGACTGATGTGACTCCTGACTGATGTGACTCCTGACTGATGATTGGACAGAGGTTGATGTGACTCTTGACTGATGTGACTCTTGACTGATGTGACTCTTGACTGATGTGACTCTTGACTGATGTGACTCCTGACTGATGATTGGACAGGGGGTGAGTGAAGGAGATTGGGTGAAATAAGGGGTGACAGGGTTATGGGGAGGACGACAACAAGGTTTGTGATGGTGGTATAATGTACCTCTACAAGACCAACTGACAGTTTAACTGAATTACAGACAGAGAGACTGGAAAAATCTGAGACAGACAGACAGACACACTGGGGATATTACTGACAGACAGGTACTATCACAGACAGACAGGGACTATCACAGACAGACAGGTGTTATCACAGACAGACAGGTGCTATCACAGACAGACAGGTGTTATCACAGACAGACAGGGACTATCACAGACAGACAGGTGTTATCACAGACAGACAGGTGCTATCACAGACAGACAGGTGTTATCACAGACAGACAGGTGTTATCACAGACAGACAGGTGCTATCACAGACAGACAGGTGATATCACAGACAGACAGGTGCTATCACAGACAGACAGGTGTTATCACAGACAGACAGGTGCTATCACAGACAGACAGGTGCTATCACAGACAGACAGGTGCTAACACAGACAGACAGGTGCTATCACAGACAGACAGGTGCTATCACAGACAGACAGGTGCTATCACAGACAGGTTAAATGCAGTGTACAACTATATACAGTAGGGAATACAGTGACGTCTGACCCCATAAATAGGAACCTTCTGTTCACACATGAGTCTTCTGTTATTCCCCAGCTGTTCCTGGTCCGTGTCCACTGAGTTCAGTATTCCCGTGCCTTGGCGGCGTTTCCGAAGCAGCGCCAGTACAATCAGTGTCTGTGGCCCAAATTTCACGCTGTAGGTAAAGAAGTGCCCTAGTTATGTGAGAAAGGACTCCATTGAGCACGGCTGAGGAGTTCTGAGAAGTACTTTTGTATCCTGTGGATCATAGAAGGGTGCCCTATGTTGCCTGAGAAAATCAACCTTCACTGAACAGTAACGGAAGACACGCGGTGATACTTTGGTCACAAGGCCCCGGGATTTCCAAAATGCCACACATATGTCCAGTTCTATGATGCTGTGAATGTGTGAGTCCTTAATTGCACCCTTGTATCCTCTAGTTTGTTTACTACACGGTAATTACTCAGGCCTTCCACAATTGGAAGCTGTGGCTGACGTCACTGTCATGGAGTTTCTGCTATCATAAATGATCTCTGGGGGTCAGCAGGTCATTGGGAGGAGCTTAGGGAGTGAAGGGGGTTGGCAGTATTCACTACTGCATACTATATTAGGAAGTGAAGGGTGTTGGCAGTATTCACTACTGTATACTATATTAGGAAGTGAAGGGGGTTGGCAGTATTCACTACTGTATACTATATTAGGAAGTGAAGGGGGTTGGCAGTATTCACTACTGTATACTATATTAGGAAGTGAAGGGGGTTGGCAGTATTCACTACTGCACACTATATTAGGAAGTGAAGGGGGTTGGCGGTATTCACTACTGTATACTATATTAGGAAGTAAAGGGGGTTGGCAGTATTCACTACTGCATACTATATTAGGAAGTGAAGGGGGTTGGCAGTATTCACTACTGTATACTATATTAGGAAGTGAAGGGGGTTGGCGGTATTCACTACTGTATACTATATTAGGAAGTAAAGGGGGTTGGCAGTATTCACTACTGCATACTATATTAGGAAGTGAAGGGGGTTGGCAGTATTCACTACTGCACACTATATTAGGAAGTGAAGGGGGTTGGCAGTATTCACTACTGCATACTATATTAGGAAGTGAAGGGGGTTGGCAGTATTCACTACTGTATACTATATTAGGAGGTGAAGGGGGTTGGCAGTATTCACTACTGTATACTATATTAGGAAGTGAAGGGGGTTGGCAGTATTCACCGCTGTATACTATATTAGGAAGTGAAGGGGGTTGGCAGTATTCACTACTGTATACTATATTAGGAAGTGAAGGGGGTTGGCAGTATTCACTACTGTATACTATATTAGGAAGTGAAGGGGGTTGGCGGTATTCACTACTGTATACTATATTAGGAAGTAAAGGGGGTTGGCAGTATTCACTACTGCATACTATATTAGGAAGTGAAGGGGTTGGCAGTATTCACTACTGCACACTATATTAGGAAGTGAAGGGGGTTGGCAGTATTCACTACTGTATACTATATTAGGAAGTGAAGGGGGTTGGCAGTATTCACTACTGTATACTATATTAGGAGGTGAAGGGGGTTGGCAGTATTCACTACTGTATACTATATTAGGAAGTGAAGGGGGTTGGCAGTATTCACCGCTGTATACTATATTAGGAAGTGAAGGGGGTTGGCAGTATTCACTACTGTATACTATATTAGGAAGTGAAGGGGGTTGGCAGTATTCACTACTGTATACTATATTAGGAAGTGAAGGGGGTTGGCAGTATTCACTACTGTATACTATATTAGGAAGTGAAGGGGGTTGGCAGTATTCACCGCTGTATACTATATTAGGAAGTGAAGGGGGTTGGCAGTATTCACTACTGTATACTATATTAGGAAGTGAAGGGGTTGGCAGTATTCACTACTGTATACTATATTAGGAAGTGAAGGGGTTGGCAGTATTCACTACTGTATACTATATTAGGAAGTAAAGGGGTTGGCAGTATTCACTACTGCATACTATATTAGGAAGTGAAGGGGGTTGGCAGTATTCACTACTGTATACTATATTAGGAAGTGAAGGGGGTTGGCGGTATTCACTACTGTATACTATATTAGGAAGTAAAGGGGGTTGGCAGTATTCACTACTGCATACTATATTAGGAAGTAAAGGGGGTTGGCAGTATTCACTACTGCACACTATATTAGGAAGTGAAGGGGGTTGGCAGTATTCACTACTGTATACTATATTAGGAAGTGAAGGGGGTTGGCAGTATTCACCGCTGTATACTATATTAGGAAGTGAAGGGGGTTGGCAGTATTCACTACTGTATACTATATTAGGAAGTGAAGGGGGTTGGCAGTATTCACTACTGTATACTATATTAGGAAGTGAAGGGGGTTGGCAGTATTCACTACTGTATACTATATTAGGAAGTGAAGGGGGTTGGCAGTATTCACCGCTGTATACTATATTAGGAAGTGAAGGGGGTTGGCAGTATTCACTACTGTATACTATATTAGGAAGTGAAGGGGGTTGGCAGTATTCACTACTGTATACTATATTAGGAAGTGAAGGGGGTTGGCAGTATTCACTACTGTATACTATATTAGGAAGTGAAGGGGGTTGGCAGTATTCACTACTGTATACTATATTAGGAAGTGAAGGGGGTTGGCAGTATTCACTACTGTATACTATATTAGGAAGTGAAGGGGTGGGCAGTATTCACTACTGTATACTATATTAGGAAGTGAAGGGGTTGGCAGTATTCACTACTGTATACTATATTAGGAAGTGAAGGGGGTTGGCAGTATTCACTACTGTATACTATATTAGGAAGTGAAGGGGGTTGGCAGTATTCACTACTGTATACTATATTAGGAAGTGAAGGGGGTTGGCAGTATTCACTACTGTATACTATATTAGGAAGTGAAGGGGGTGGGCAGTATTCACTACTGTATACTATATTAGGAAGTGAAGGGGGTTGGCAGTATTCACTACTGTATACTATATTAGGAAGTGAAGACTTTACAGTAGTAGAATTCTCTCTCGTTTTACCCATCTGTTTTCTGCTTTGGTTCAACCAGCTCATCACTCCCCAGGGAAGACTCTGGTCCTCTGAGCCTCCGTGCACTCAGACCCAGGATTTACTAGGGTCACACAGTCGATCCCATAAATATGTTTCCTCAAACCCCCGAGCCCCCCCCAATCATCTACTAGGTCTTTCTGAACCATGCCGACACCACATTTCCAGTCAGCCACTAGACACCTGTGGAGGTCGACAGTATGAAGCCAGCGTTGGGGTGGCCCAGGACAACCTGGGGGTTTTAATAGGGCAGCGATGTTAATTAGCCAGTGGGTCAGTTAGTTAGCCAGTTGGTCAGTTAGTTAGCCAGTTGGTCAGTTAGTTAGCCAGTAGGTCAGTTAGTTAGCCAGTGGTTCAGTTAGTTAGCCAGTAGGTCAGTTAGTTAGCCAGTAGGTCAGTTAGTTAGCCAGTGGTTCAGTTAGTTAGCCAGTAGGTCAGTTAATTAGCCAGTGGTTCAGTTAGTTAGCCAGTGGTTCAGTTAGTTAGCCAGTGGTTCAGTTAGTTAGCCAGTTGGTCAGTTAGTTAGCCAGTGGTTCAGTTAGTTAGCCAGTTGGTCAGTTAGTTAGCCAGTTGGTCAGTTAGCTAGCCAGTTGGTCAGTTAGTTAGCCAGTTGGTCAGTTAGTTAGCCAGTTGGTCAGTTAGTTAGCCAGTTGGTCAGTTCGTTAGTCAGTTGGTCAGTTAGTTAACCAGTGGTTCAGTTAGTTAGCCAGTAGGTCAGTTAGTTAGCCAGTTGGTCACTGAGTGATGTAGTCAGTTAGTCAACTAAACATCCAGTTGGTGAATCAGCCAGTCAAACAGTTAGTCAGCTAGTCAGTCACTTGGTCAGTTGGTCATCCTCTGACTTCCTTCACTCTCCCTCTCTGACTCTGGACCCCCCAAATGTTGGTCAGATACTCCCAAGTGACCCCCACGTGACCCCTGCGTTGTCTCATCCACTCTGGGTTTGACCACAATCAGCTCCTGGGGCACAATCATTTTTTTCAAACGGCAGAGAGGCACGCAGGCACCCTCTGCGTTTCACTGACCTGGTCTCGGGGACTAGTCAGTGTGGTGGAGTTTGGCTGAGTTGTGGCTGGCACTAGTCAGTGTGGTGGAGTTTGGCTGAGTTGTGGCTGGGACTAGTCAGTGTGGTGGAGTTTGGCTGAGTTGTGGCTGGCACTAGTGTGGTGGAGTTTGGCTGAGTTGTGGCTGGCACTAGTCAGTGTGGTGGAGTTTGGCTGAGTTGTGGCTGGGACTAGTCAGTGTGGTGGAGTTCGGCTGAGTTGTGGCTGGGACTAGTCAGTGTGGTGGAGTTTGGCTGAGTTGTGGCTGGGACTAGTTAGTGTGGTGGAGTTTGGCTGAGTTGTGGCTGGGACTAGTCAGTGTGGTGGAGTTTGGCTGAGTTGTGGCTGGCACTAGTTAGTGTGGTGGAGATTGGCTGCTTCAGGGAGGAAGCCTTTTGATGTCTTTATACTTGGCCTTTGGTGAATATCCGCAGAGCTGGCGGAGACATTATCTAACTGCCTAGTCACGTGTTGGGCCAATGGAGAAGGACCCTTGTCCCAAATTGTACCCTATTCCCAATATAGTGCCCTACTTATACATTATTGCTGAGATTACTTGGATGGTTTGTGATTTTATGGCTGCTTCCCAGACATCGTATCACTCCAGACCTGTTAGCATCTTAGTCTTGCAATATCTAAATATGATCATCTGCTTATAAAGGTTATAATTTTAATTTACATATGTATCAACCCGTATTCGTGATCCCACAATACTAGGACTGTTTCTCTGTTAAATAAAGGTCTAGCCTCTACTTAGCAAGCACACACTATTTACCAAATTGCCTAAGTCTTTCAGATTAGATAAGTTTGCTTAATTGTTTTGGATAACTTAAATTCCACACAATTCAAGCCTGTCAAATCACTTAACGTCTAAGTGTTTGCACAGAGAATACATCCGGTGATCGAATATCTAATTTATTTTATGAGCCTTGAGAACCGTGAGAGTTAACCCTGAGTTCTAACACAAGGAATTATACCAGAACACAGTCCATGTCAGCTGTGCATGGCATTAAACAGACCTTAAATATTGCTTTATTCACGCGGGTTCTGACGCTGTTTAGACCAGTTGTTTTGGGACCGATCAGATTTGCTTGGTCTTTTTTCCACCATGGCAGAAAAGAAAATTATGTCTGGAGGCCCTGTCCATTGTTTGACTGTTTCCGGGCAACTGTGGACCCCTTGTCAAAAGTAGGCCAGCCTAGAACAGGATGCTATTTGGGACTTCAATTAGTCCTTCTTCACGGTTGTCCTTCAGCCTGTCTAATCTATTTGTTCCCATAGATCTGGAGGGTTTCTCCAGACATTCACATCTCTGAAGGCATATAAAGCAGCGTTGGTCATAAAGATGAATGATTGTTGGATGAAAGGTGTCAGGTTGTGTGTCCAAAACAACGTATGCAATCACTGTATGGTTTATTCTAGTGTGTGTGTGTGTGTGTGTGTGTGTGTGTGTGCGTGCGCGCGCCAGCACAATACTCTCCCACTTCTAGCTGAGAGGTCAGGGTTGTGTCTTTAGCTTGGATCGGATCGATGGAGGCAGAACTCGGCCTGCCTTCTGCAAACACCAACCGTCTGACTGCACCACACTCAGGTCTTTGTTTTAAATCACACCAGAAGTAGAAAAAAACAAAGCCTCCTTTTGATGTGAGAAAGGAGTGCAGTGGCCTTCAGACTGAAGTTGTTCCTGAGACCAGCTTGTTGATTAAGCCGTTTTGTACTCCACTCCCTCTTGGGTAACTCTCTCTCTTTGCTTAATATATTCTTATTTCTGCCTTTATCAAAGAAGATTTTTCTGACATGACGTCCGACCTGGGGGTTTATCCTGTAGAGCTGAGGTGATTTGGGGGTTTATCCTGTAGAGCTGATGTGATTTGAGGGTTTATCCTGTAGAGCTGAGGTGATTTGGGGGTTTATCCTGTAGAGCTGAGGTGATTTGGGGGTATATCCTGTAGAGCTGAGGTGATTTGGGGTTTTATCCTGTAGAGTGAAGGTTATTTGCGGGTATATCCTGTAGAGCTGAGGTGATTTGGGGGTTTATCCTGTAGAGTGAAGGTGATTTGGGGGTTTATCCTGTAGAGCTGAGGTGATTTGGGGTTTTATCCTGTAGAGTGAAGGTTATTTGGGGGTTTATCCTGTAGAGTGAAGGTGATTTGGGGGTATATCCTGTAGAGCTGAGGTGATTTGGGGGTTTATCCTGTAGAGCTGAGGTGATTTGGGGTTTTATCCTGTAGAGTGAAGGTTATTTGGGGGTTTATCCTGTAGAGTGAAGGTGATTTGGGGGTATATCCTGTAGAGGTGAGGTGATTTGGGGGTTTATTCTGTAGAGCTGAGGTGATTTTGGGGTTTATTCTGTAGAGCTGAGGTGATTTGGGGGTATATCCTGTAGAGCTGAGGTGATTTGGGGGTTTATCCTGTAGAGCTGAGGTGATTTGGGGGTATATCCTGTAGAGCTGAGGTGATTTGGGGGTATATCCTGTAGAGTGAAGGTGATTTGGGGTTTTATCCTGTAGATTGAAGGTTATTTGGGGGTTTATCCTGTAGAGCTGAGGTGATTTGGGGGTATATCCTGTAGAGCTGAGGTGATTTGGGGGTTTATTCTGTAGAGCTGAGGTGATTTGGGGTTTTATCCTGTAGAGTGAAGGTTATTTGGGGGTATATCCTGTAGAGCTGAGGTGATTTGGGGGTTTATCCTGTAGAGTGAAGGTGATTTGGGGGTTTATCCTGTAGAGCTGAGGTGATTTGGGGTTTTATCCTGTAGAGTGAAGGTTATTTGGGGGTTTATCCTGTAGAGTGAAGGTGATTTGGGGGTATATCCTGTAGAGCTGAGGTGATTTGGGGGTTTATCCTGTAGAGCTGAGGTGATTTGGGGGTATATCCTGTAGAGCTGAGGTGATTTGGGGGTTTATTCTGTAGAGCTGAGGTGATTTGCGGGCCTCACATGTTCAGTTTGTTTTGTAATGTTTGGCCGTTAGTTTTCATGGGTGGTTATCAGATACAAACACTCAATGTTGGTCTAGTGTTCCTTCACACCAAGTTATCTTCCGACTTTATACACAGCAGGTATGTGACGAGGAGCCTAATGGTGTGTGTGTGTGTGTGTGTGTGTGTGTCTGTCTGTCTGTCTGTCTGTGTGTGTGTGTGTGTGTTCAAGTGTGTCTGTGTGTATCTGTCTGTGTGTCTGTCTGTGTGTATCTGTCTGTGTGTGTGTGTCTGTGTATCTGTCTGTGTATCTATGTGTCTGTGTGTGTATCTGTGAGTGTGTGTGTGTGTGTGTGTGTGTGTGTGTGTTCAGGTGTGTCTGTGTATCTGTCTGTGTGTATCTGTCTGTGTGTGTGTGTGTGTGTGTGTGTGTGTCGTGTGTGTCTGTGTATCTGTCTGTGTATCTATGTGTGTGTGTGTGTATCTGTGAGTGTGTGTCTGTCTGTGTGTATCTGTGTGTGTGTGTGTGTGTGTTCGTGTGTGTCTGTGTATCTGTCTGTGTATCTATGTGTCTGTGTGTGTATCTGTGAGTGTGTGTGTGTGTTGTGTGTGTGTGTATCTGTGTGTGATGTTATGCATAGCAACCCGCAAAGTGTTCTGAAGCTGTTTTCAGACATGTTTTTATTAGACAGTCATTGCAAAGGTATGTCATGTTATTATGTTATGTCATGGTTAGTTTGCCAGATTCTTTGTCTCAGATGTCACCAGTTGCCAACGACAATGCAACTATTGATCATTAACCACTCATATGTTGTTATTACTAATATATTGTTATTGAAAATATATTGTTACTAATATGTTAATACTAACATGTTGTTATTGCTAATATGTTGTTATTGCTAATATGTTGTTATTGCTAATATTATTACTAATATTTTGTAATTGCTCAAGTCAATAAAGGTATTTTTTCTTGGCCAGTGGACATAACATGTAATAAAGCATGTTCATTCCTGATTTAGTATTATCTTGGAGTGGGTAGTTGACTTTTCTGGAAACGCTGAAATCTCTGTCATTATTACAGTCAGTTCTGTCATGAAATTATCTTTGAATCATTGTCCAAATTACTCCGGCAATGTTCATCCACTTCCTCTGGGAAACGACATCCAGAAAAATGGCTAAATACGGCAACTTCTGTCAAACTCTCACTTTTCACCTCAATAAAAGGTTTCCTGACACAGTTGTTTTTCCAGGCCCGGGGCCGAGGTGATGCTCCTGGTGGGTCGGCATCCAGAGACAAGGCCTGTGTCTCAAATGACAACCTAGTCTTTATTTAGTGTGCTACCGTCCACCAGGACACCTAGGAAAAGTGGTCCACTACACTGAGTAGGTAATAGGTGACATTTGGGACCTGATTCCTACTCAGGAAGAGGACTGGGAAGCTTGGAAAGATCCCGGTGTGTTTAAATTAGGGCTTGTCTGCTACAGGTGTGTAGAGGTCATGCATGTTCAGCTAAACGTTGCGAGAACCAGGTCTACTGGGCCAGGGTCAGTTTTCAACACAATAGGTAGCTCTTTTTTGGGACATCATTTAATGAAACTCCTGGCTCTCTCTTTTTGTCACTCGCTTCGTTCTCTCCCATAAACATCTGGAATTCTCCTTGTCTTTCTCCATGCTTCTGACTCAACCGTTTGTCTCTTCTCTCACGACACTGCTTTCACGCTTCTGTCACTTCAGCTACCTCCCTGGCTCTCTCGGTGTGGCTGGCCCGGTTTGTCACTGGTTCAGAGTGGTGTAATCCTTTCTGTATACTCAGTCCAATGCAGAACCTCTAGCAGAACCTCTAGCAGAACCTCTAGCAGAACCTCTAGCAGAACCACAGACTCCACAGGCAGTCTGCATGACAGTTAATTGATCAGACTCACTCTGTCTGTCCACATTAATTCCTCGTGTTTGATTTGAAATATCTCACCTTCTGGGCAAGTTCTTTCTTTGATATTATTATCAGGCATGACAACCGTTTAAGGAAAATAGCTTAGCATCACCCATGTCTCTACTCATTACACCCACACAGACAAACCCAGACAGACATGTGGCAGGTTTTAAACCATGCGCTATATAAGCAGTAAACCTGTTTAGCTGAGTGAAACAGCCCCCAGGGAACAGGATCTGATTGATTGTTCAATGAACTGAGGTCAACCTATGGAGATGGGATTAGTCCAGGGATAATCTAATAGGTTCTGAACACTACACCATGGAGGGGCCAAAATAGCTCACTAGTCGCGCACTATGTCGAGCACTATTTTTGACTTTAACCCTTTGGATGCAGGCCTGCTTAAATGGTGAATGCACTTCCACCCCAGGTGTGTGTGTGTGTGTGTCGGTGTGTGTGTGTCGGTGTGTATGCACTGCAATTAGACCCATTAATGGAAAAATGCATCTTCTGTTCTCCCACGATTATGGTGTCTAGGTAGGCAATAAGACAGGCAGACACACAGACAGACAGGCACACACAAGTGCAGACAGACAGGTAGACAGACAGGTTTAAACAGATACTTCTACCTGGTGAGCTGTTCGCTAATGTGTTTTTAGGCAGTAGTCATTTTGTGGGTTTTTAATGACTCTCTTTTACTGACCTGTAGGTATTCTAAGACCTGCCTGATTGCAGATGACTCAGACGCCTCTACTACTCCATGGCTTGTTTCATATCTCATTCTGAAACTGCTTCAATTATGGGGTGTTGTGCATGTGGGGTGACTGCCTCTGGGTCGTCTCCTACAAGTCAGAGTATCAAGTCAGTGATACATTCTCTACAGGCTTGTCTGCCTGTAACTAACTGGATGTAGATAGTTTGTTTGGACACATCCAGAAGCAAGACACTTGGATACCAGTCTGACTAGATTTTCAACTCGTACACTGACGTTTTGGTGTTTTTGATACAAACTATGTTCTCACTAAGACACACACACACATACCGTTTTTCTCACCATGCAGATTAAGGTCATTGTGGTGACTCAAACTATACCTTCCTGTCTTTCTCTCTTGGTCTCTCTTTCTGTCTTTCTCTCTCTCTCTCTCTCTCTCTCAGTCTCGCTCTCTCTCTCTCAGTCTCTCTCACTCTCTCCACGCTTCACAAATAAACCTCCAGGAAGCTTTGTTCTGCAGACTTGGGTCCAAACGCTGTTATCTATAACAGAAAATAATTATACCATTTGGTCTCGTCCGCTGTGGCTGCCAGACGGGCCGTACTGGAGCTGTTATACTATTTGGTTCTGTTGTGAATGCAGGCTCAACCAAGGGTGGTTATAGAGGACTGATTGAAGGATTTGGACTGGACTGTTCAGGAAACTGAACCCATTTTCTCCGCGTCCACCAGATCTCTTTGGTGGTACTATAGAACATTACAGTTAGTCTGGCTGTACTGGTGATATTGGACAACTGCTGAGGTTGTAGATGGGAGAAGAAATTGGAGACAGGCAGCAAAAGGGTTTTCGTTCCTCTGTTTCTCTCACACTGTTCAATCGAGGAGATATTGATACATGCTCCCTTTTTCCTCTTCCAGGACCAATCAGGCTAATATACTCCCCCTGTAACCCCCCCCCCCAACTCTTTATGGCCATCTCTTCCCAACTAGAGGGGGAGGGCTGGATATAAGACATAGGCATAATAAAAGACCCTGAATGTCTTGCAGTAGAGAAGCCAAAGTGATCTCTGTAAGCCCTATTAGTTTGGTTGTCTCATCACGTTAGGATACATTTGGCAGGTTGTTGTGCAGCAGGTTAGAACACACAGGTCCCGTGAACCTCTGTGTCTCCATCTGAGAGGGCTTGGTCGGGTGTTTTAGTGAACGATTACAGGGTCATTGGTGTAGTCCTTCCTGCCTGCCTGTTCTGCTGGTTAACTGACTGACAGCCCGAGACGGAGAGCTAACGACAAAAACATGAATTATTCAACAGGGTCTATAGTCTGCTATGGGTGGGCTAAAAACCTCTGGGAATAGTGCACACACACACACACACACACACACACACACACACACACATACTGTCTCCTGGGATGGGACCGCACACAATTACTCACTTAGATAAAAGCATTGTGGCACCACTCTCCATAATGTGTGTGTGTGTGTGTTTACCTGTCAATTAAGCTGTACCATGAAGTGTAACCTGATTGCTGCAACAGGAAGCTGAGTTTCTCTAAACGCACTAGTGGCTGCAGTACTGTGGCTAGAGTGGAAGACCAAACCCTCTTGCTGGTAGAATATCTAGAAGGAAAACCCTGTGGAATATGACAGTACAATAGTGACTCGTTGAATATGGAAAACCCTGTGGAATATGACAGTACAATTGTGACTCGATGAATATGGAAAACCCTGTGGAATATGAGAGTACAATAGTGACTCGTTGAATATGGAAAACCCTGTGGAATATGACAGTACAATAGTGACTCGTTGAATATCTAGAAGGAAAACTCTGTAGGCTCGACTACTTCTGATTGTAATGGCGTCTTTTAATAACAGGTTCATAGGATGTGTGAACTAAGCCTTGTTCACATTAACCATAAGCACTCTGCTACACTGCCCCAGATACTAGTCATATTCTGCGATAGAACGCACAAAGACGTTACCCACAGGGTTCCTTTTACAGGCTAGTTTGACTTCATACAAAGTTACAGAAACAAGTTGTGGAGTACGGGACGTAAAACTAAACATGTTTGATTATTTCCTGAGACAACACAATTCCTGATGAGGAGGCTCTCGCGCTGTAGCCCGTGTACGTTTGTCTAACCACTGGCGGAACTACATCGCTCGAGGAGGAAGCAGGTCGTAATGAAACGTGTCGTAATGTGAACCTCGCCTAGGCGTCTCCACAGGACCTGTAGTCTATCGGCAGACATTATGGGTGCACAGAGCGTCTGGGAATAATAGGCCAACCTAATTAAAGTGTGCTGAAATCCCCAGTCAGTCAGACAGCATCAAAGTGAGATTAGGAGACAGATAAAGAGCCTCTGTTCTCTCGCTCTTCCTCCCTCCCTCCCTCCCTCACTCACTCACTCACTCACTCACTCACTCGCTTTCCTTCCTGTGACCGAGGACATGAAGGGCCGGGTCGGCACATACACCTGGAAGCGGGGTGACACACACACACACACACTGTATCAGTTAGTTTTCATTCAGAGCAGTGTGCAGGGTGCATTGACAACACACACACAATATCTTAGACACACACAAAATATCACGCACGTATAACATTAAGATTGTGTCCCTTTGTGTCTATGTGTGTGTCTGTGTGTCTATGTGTGGGGGTGTGTGTCCATGTGTGTGTCCATGTGTGTGGGTGTGTGTGTGTTTCTATGTGTGTCCATATGAATCAATGTTTGTGTGTCTACGTGAGTCTATGTGTGTGTGTCTACCTGGGAGTGTCTGTATGTGTCTATGCGGGTGTATGTGTGTGTGTGTGTCTAGGTGTCCATGTGGGTCTATATGTGTGTCTATGTGTTTGTCTATGTGTGTGTGTGTGTGTGACCTGCATTGATTGAACTCTACACACAGTAGATAGGGGTTTTGGTGAAACAAGTCACACAATTACTCTTGCTATTTGCATCCCCTCTCATGCTTGCTTTGACGGTTTGTCTGGCCGTCTGGCTGGCTGCTTGTTTTCTGACTGCCTGGCTGCTTTTTCACTAGACCGTAGGGGAAACATTTCCTGTGTTTCCCAAATGCCACCTTTTTCTTTATTTAGTGCACTTCATTGACCAGCATGTGAATGTATTCAGTTGGGTTGGATTTGTTGGGGCCCCTCCTCACCTGTCAGTCAGATATTCACCTGTCAGATCCTCACTTGTCAGATCTTCACCTGTCAGATCCTCACCTGTCAGTCAGATATTCACCTGTCAGATCCTCACCTGTCAGATCCTCACCTGTCAGATCCTCACTTGTCAGATCTTCACCTGTCAGATCCTCACCTGTCAGATCCTCACCTGTCAGATCCTCACTTGTCAGATCTTCACCTGTCAGATCCTCACCTGTCAGATCCTCACCTGTCAGATCCTCACTTGTCAGATCTTCACCTGTCAGATCCTCACTTGTCAGATCTTCACCTGTCAGATCCTCACTTGTCAGATCTTCACCTGTCAGATCCTCACCTGTCAGATCTTCACCTGTCAGATCCTCACCTGTCAGATCCTCACCTGTCAGATCCTCACCTGTCAGATCATCACCTGTCAGATCCTCACTTGTCAGATCTTCACCTGTCAGATCCTCACTTGTCAGATCTTCACCTGTCAGATCCTCACTTGTCAGATCTTCACCTGTCAGATCCTCACCTGTCAGATCTTCACCTGTCAGATCCTCACCTGTCAGATCCTCACCTGTCAGATCCTCACCTGTCAGATCCTCACCTGTCAGTCAGATCCTCACCTGTCAGATCCTCACCTGTTATTTCATAACCTGTCAGATCCTCACATGTCAGTCAGATCTTCACCTGTCAGATCCTCACCTGTCAGATCCTCACCTGTCATTTCATAACCTGTCAGATCTTCACCTGTCAGATCCTCACCTGTTATTTCATAACCTGTCAGATCCTCACCTGTCAGATCCTCACCTGTTATTTCATAACCTGTCAGATCCTCACCTGTCAGATCCTCACCTGTTATTTCATAACCTGTCAGATCCTCACATGTCAGTCAGATCTTCACCTGTCAGATCCTCACATGTCAGTCAGATCTTCACCTGTCAGATCCTCACCTGTCAGATCTTCACCTGTCAGATCCTCACATATCAGTCAGATCCTCACATATCAGTCAGATCTTCATCTGTCAGATCTTCATCTGTCAGATCTTCACTTGTCAGATCCTCACCTGCCAGACTCGTGTTCCAGCTGTATTTCTGGCCCACGGTTGGTTCCATATGACACAACATCTCTTGTGACCATCTCATATTCGGTTTGAACTCGATGGCACTTGGTGACAGGAGACAGGCGGTCCCATCTCACACTCGTGTCTCATGACAACTCAAGTAATTGTGTTTATTGTTTTCAACAAAAGCACGTCCTTCAGTGGAAATATTTAACATGTTGTTTTGAACTCTTATTTTGGTAGACAGGTTTGCGTCTTGCTATATGCCACATATAGTATGCACCCAGTGACATCTGATAGCTATGAGCTAATATTGTCCTTCCAGCTGCATTCCACTGCTAGCCACAGCGCCAGTTCAATGGCTCACCATGTCAGCGTATGGAAACATGTCAATATGACTCATGGAGACAGAATATGTTGCTATAATGTCTCTAGTTGTGATGTGGGGCTGGGAGTTCTGGCTGGGCCTGTTACTGGGGAAGAATTAGGAAGAGATGTCCACCCTGTCCTGGTCTAGGATCAGACGGCTGAGGGACCAATGAGGCCAGAAGCTTTGACGTTTTCGGTTCTAGCTGTTATCCTAGAGCGCTAGAAGTTTGCTGGTTTTATGTTCCACCTGGTGCCATATGCCTTTAGGGGTCGGCTGATTTCATGTTACACATGGTTCCCTATGAGTCCCTATGAGTTATGCTGGTCTTCTCTTCTACCTGGTATCCTATAAGGTTCAGAAGCTCCTTGTCCTGTTCTACCTGGTTCTGGGAACTGTTGACAAAGGGAGAAGAAAGTGAGACAGGGAAAGAAAGCCATGTGGGCCAGAATAAATGAGGGTGTATACAAAACTAAACACACACAGTGTGCTTTGGTTCCTCATGTGTTCTACAGTTATGTGGTCTGGTTCCTCATGTGTTCTACAGTTATGTGGTCTGGTTCCTCATGTGTTCTACAGTTATGTGGTCTGGTTCCTCGTGTGTTCTACAGTTATGTGGTCTGGTTCCTCATGTGTTCTACACTTATGTGGTCTGGTTCCTCGTGTGTTCTACAGTTATGTGGTCTGGTTCCTCGTGTGTTCTACAGTTATGTGGTCTGGTTCCTCATGTGTTCTACAGTTATGTGCTCTGGTTCCTCGTGTGTTCCACAGTCAGGTGCTGCTGGCATTTGTTGTAGGTGACAGTGGTCATTCACAATCACAGGAGGATCAGAAGGCTGTGGTCTTTGGGTGACATCTCCAGAACCTGGGGGGTGCGTGTGGCTGATGTATATCTCAAGCGGTCCCTCTCTCCTCCTCTCACCAGGACAGTGAATCTCTGGACAGCTATATCCAGACAACCCTGTCGACCCTCTACCACCCGTTCCAGGCCACTGCAGCCACCTTGCTGTGTCAGGTGTTGGACGTGGTGGAGAGCCGCTACAGAGGAGATGGACTCCGCTACCTTCTAGACTTCCTGGTACCGGCCAAACACATCCTGCAGACCGTCCAGCAGAATGCCTGTGTGAGTTGTGGCCCGCACGCTCTGGTCCAATTTATGTTCTGAGATTGAGTTGTGATGTGTAGTAATAAAACAGCTGTCTGACTCCTGGGGTTGACAATGTCCGTGATAGTGTGTGTGTGCCTGTCTGTGATGGTGTGTGTGCCTGTCTGTGATGGTGTGTGTGCCTGTCTGTGATAGTGTGTGTGCTTGGGGAAAGAGAAGGAAATAGAGGAAAATAGAGAGAGAGACAGAGAGTGAGGGGGGAGAGAGTGAGAGGGAGAGAGTGATGGGGAGAGAGTGAGGGAGTAATGAGAGGGCAGACACCTGTGTGACTAATGAGGTATGACTCAGCAACATAAGGGAGGTGAGGCCTTCAATTAGTGACTGAAAAGAAGCGCCTCTGACAGAAATTACAGAGAGAATGAGGGAGAGATAGAAACATAGATAATATACCTGCAGACAGTAGAAACATAGATAATATACCTGATGACAGTAGAAACATAGATAATATACCTGCAGACAGTAGAAACATAGATAATATACCTGCGGACAGTAGAAACATAGATAATATACCTGCGGACAGTAGAAACATAGATAATATACCTGATGACAGTAGAAACATAGATAATATACCTGATGGCAGTAGAAACATAGATAATATACCTGCAGACAGTAGAAACATAGATAATATACCTGCAGACAGTAGAAACATAGATAATATACCTGATGGCAGTAGAAACATAGATAATATACCTGCAGACAGTAGAAACATAGATAATATACCTGATGACAGTAGAAACATAGATAATATACCTGCAGACAGTAGAAACATAGATAATATACCTGATGACAGTAGAAACATAGATAATATACCTGATGACAGTAGAAACATAGATAATATACCTGCAGACAGTAGAAACATAGATAATATACCTGCGGACAGTAGAAACATAGATAATATACCTGATGACAGTAGAAACATAGATAATATACCTGCAGACAGTAGAAACATAGATAACATACCTGATGGCAGTAGAAACATAGATAATATACCTGCAGACAGTAGAAACATAGATAATATACCTGATGACAGTAGAAACATAGATAATATACCTGATGACAGTAGAAACATAGATAATATACCTGATGACAGTAGAAACATAGATAATATACCTGATGACAGTAGAAACATAGATAATATACCTGCAGACAGTAGAAACATAGATAATATACCTGCAGACAGTAGAAACATAGATAATATACCTGATGGCAGTAGAAACATAGATAATATACCTGATGACAGTAGAAACATAGATAATATACCTGATGACAGTAGAAACATAGATAATATACCTGCGGACAGTAGAAACATAGATAATATACCTGCAGACAGTAGAAACATAGATAATATACCTGCGGACGGTAGAAACATAGATAATATACCTGATGACAGTAGAAACATAGATAATATACCTGCAGACAGTAGAAACATAGATAATATACCTGATGACAGTAGAAACATAGATAATATACCTGCAGACAGTAGAAACATAGATAATATACCTGATGACAGTAGAAACATAGATAATATACCTGATGACAGTAGAAACATAGATAATATACCTGATGACAGTAGAAACATAGATAATATACCTGCAGACAGTAGAAACATAGATAATATACCTGATGACAGTGGCACAGAGCAGAAAGCACTCCCCCGATGAAAGTAACTGAAGAACCCGGGAGTCCATTTCTGAGTGTGTTTGATGTGTGGGATGCCTGTATTTCTCTTTCTTCTTTGCTTTCTCATGCTATCCACACTCTCTCTCTCTGTGTCCCTCTCATTTCATTCTCAGGCCTTTGTTTTAAACCACACCAACAATGTAAAATAACATGGCCTCATTTTGAAATGTGCGATGGGAGAGCAGTGATCTTCAGACTGACATTGTTTCTGGGATTTGATTGTTTGTTGGTTGTTAGTTGATTTTATATAAATGTTCCTCGGTGGCAATTCCCAGTGTCTTTAGACATTTGTCCCAGAAGGACAGGCACTCTCCCTGTCCCAACATCGCTGTTGTCCATACTGTGTTTTCCATACTGTGTTGTCCATACTGTGCTGTCCATACTGTGTTGTCCATACTGTGCTGTCCATACTGTGCTGTCCATACTGTGCTGTCCATATTGTGTTGTCCATACTGTGTTGTCCATACTGTGCTGTCTATACTGTGTTGTCCATACTGTGCTGTCCATACTGTGTTGTCCATACTGTGCTGTCTACTGTGTTGTCCATACTGTGTTGTCCATACTGTGTAGGACAGGCTGTGCTATCCATACTGTGCTGTCCATACCGTGCTGTCCATACTGTGTAGGACAGGCTGTGCTGTCCATACTGTGCTGTCCATACTGTGCTATCCATACTGTGCTGTCTATACTGTGTTGTCCATACTGTGTTGTCCATACTGTGTTGTCCATACTGTGCTGTCCATACTGTGTAGGACAGGCTGTGCTGTCCATACTGTGCTGTCCATACTGTGCTGTCCATACTGTGTAGGACAGGCTGTGCTGTCCATACTGTGCTGTCCATACTGTGTTGTCCATACTGTGCTGTCTATACTGTGTTGTCCATACTGTGTTGTCCATACTGTGTAGGACAGGCTGTGCTGTCCATACTGTGCTGTCCATACTGTGTGGGACAGGCTGTGTCTGTTCTGTTAGAATGGCTAAATACGTACACACACATAAACACACAGCCTGTTTACATGATTTTTTGGGTCACAACCCGTATTAAGCTTTCCAAAGCTTTGCCCCATGTTGGGAAAACCACTTGCTTCAACCTTGGAATTTGATGGTTAATTGATGTTTAACAGTGACTCTGCATATACATTAACCACATATAAACAAGAGTTTGATATTTCTTTATAATAAAATGCCAACATGCATCTTACAGTTGTTTTGTCGCTATTCAGTCAAACCAACAGTGTCTCTCTGTCCCATATAGTTCCAGTACTGTGGTCTGCTGTTTCGCTACCAGGGATGGCCTCTGTGTCTCCATGACAAGGTGATCATCCGCTTGTCTCCTTTGGATCCTGGAGTCCTTCGCCCCGGGGACTTCTACCTTCAGGTAATAGACCCAGTAGACTCATGGGAGCCGGACCCGTGCCAAAGCTGACACACTACCTGCACAATCCGAGCCAGTCTGGGCTGAACGGGGCATCTCTTCGTAGAGATCCGTCATTACGAAGGTTGACTGTGACGACCGTATTTACCATGCCTACTGAAATGCGATCATTCATTCATCTAGGTGGTCCCGCCTCCGCCCTTGGTGTCCACCAATCGCATCTCGTCCACACTCAGGTGAGACGTGAACCAGGAAATAGTGCATTTCATGACTCTTATCGGCCTGAGATACAGTGGGGGTGGCGGGGGGTGGGGGGTCCGAAAGATCAGGGGGCCAGATTGAAACCATGGCTGTGCAGTCTGCACGTTCTGGAGGTAGCAGCTCAACCTGTTGGACCACCCCGGGGCCCCTGTCTTGTTCTCTATGACCCGTGCTTGTCTAGTCATGCCCGTGACATGTCAGAAGGTAACCATCTCTCCTTCTCCCCTCAGGCCCCCCCGCATTTCCCTGTGCTGCCTGGTCCCAGGTGGGCAGTATGTCGAACAGCAGGAAGTCCCTGAGATAACCTACCATTCCCTCTTCACCATGGCCTGGCTCCAGTCAGGTACCTCAGATTATCTCTATATTTCTGCCAGTCATGTCTGGAAAGCTCAGTTCATACAGAATGTTTTTTAGTTTTGTTGTTCATGGACGAATGCGGTTTCTCACGTCCTCCATCCCTTGTCAGTGAACAGGGAGCGATGTGAGACGGGATCGGGGAGGCCGCTGTCTCACTGCCTTCTGTCGGCCGACAACGACATCTTCCGAGTGCCCTGGGAGGACGTGGTACACCCTGAGTTTATAACCCGGCCGAGGACCACAGACCCAGCTCCGGCCAGAGTCCCTGCCAGGGGAGAGGGGGGCGGACACACGGACATCATCGCGCCCTCCGATAGGGACATGGACATGTTGATTGACACGTCCAAGGATCAATGTGTGGATAGGGGCGTCGCTAAAGAGCTGTGGCCCCTCCCACGGCCTGGACAGCCAATTAAGACTAGTCACAATGGGAAGGGTTTTGACATCACAGCAGAAGAGGACTCAGAGGGAGAGTATGTAGAACTGGAGGAGATCCTTCTGCCACGCTTCTCTCCTCAGAAAGGATCCCTGACGGAGTCCATTAGCCTCAACTACAGGAACATGCATAACCCCTGGACTACACCCCACCACATACCCCTTAGACCTACCCAGACACAACACCACCCAGGTCTTACACCACTCAAAGCCCCTCCAACACAACAACCCCAGGAACCTACACCCGTTAAAGCTAGCCTGACCCAACACGTCCCCAGAACTACCCCGCTCCAGCCACTCCATCCTTTTAGGAACATAAGCACAAGTTCTGAGTTCAAGCTGTGTTCCAGACTCATTGAGGAGAACCTGGCTGACAACGTGTTTGGTCCCGTCGTCCTCACCCCTGCGTTCTCCACCTCCCAAGCCCTTCCCACCGCAGGAGCGGGGGTCAGCAGCGAGAGGGCGGTCCCTAACCGGCCCACGGAGGTCCGGACTGAAGGTACTGCTGCCGCTGTCACTGGCTTCCAGTGTGTTACACAGAGAGGATGTGATTCATTGACTGGAGTCAAAAGGGTTTCAGCAAACACAGAGACAGATACCAGGATCAGTCAGGAGAACATCTGTATAAACACAGAGACAGATACCAGGATCAGTCAGGAGGACATCTGTATAAACACAGAGACAGATACCAGGATCAGTCAGGAGGACATCTGTATAAACACAGAGACAGATACCAGGATCAGTCAGGAGGACATCTGTATAAACACAGAGAAAGATACCAGGATCAGTCAGGAGGACATCTGTATAAACACAGAGACAGATACCAGGATCAGTCAGGAGGACATCTGTATAAACACAGAGACAGATACCAGGATCAGTCAGGAGGACATCTGTATAAACACAGAGACAGATACCAGGATCAGTCAGGAGGACATCTGTATAAACACAGAGACAGATACCAGGATCAGTCAGGAGGACATCTGTATAAACACAGAGACAGATACCAGGATCAGTCAGGAGGACATCTGTATAAAGACAGAGACAGATACCAGGATCAGTCAGGAGAATATCTGTATAAAGACAGAGACAGATACCAGGATCAGTCAGGAGGACATCTGTATAAACACAGAGACAGATACCAGGAACAGTCAGGAGAACATCTGTATAAAGACAGAGGAGACCGATACCAGGATCAGTCAGGAGGACATCTGTATAAACACAGAGACAGATACCAGGATCAGTCAGGAGAATATCTGTATAAAGACAGAGGAGACAGATACCAGGATCAGTCAGGAGGACATCTGTATAAAGACAGAAACAGATACCAGGATCAGTCAGGAGGACATCTGTATAAAGACAGAGGAGACAGATACCAGGATCAGTCAGGAGGACATCTGTATTAAGACAGAGACAGATACCAGGATCAGTCAGGAGGACATCTGTATTAAGACAGAGACGGATACCAGGATCAGTCAGGAGGACATCTGTATAAACACAGAGGAGACAGACAGTATCCTAAGAGAGGATCAAAAAGAGGAGGTTGAGGACAAAATTGCACAAACTATTACAGAGATAGAAGGCACCCATGTTGACTCCTCGGAGGAGGTGGTTGTCATCAGTGATATCAGTCTTTGCTGTGATCTTCTGGTAGAGGAGCAAAGCCCAAACACACTCCCAACACACACTCCTCAGGCGTCAAACACCCCTCTGACTGAGGCTCACACACTCTTAGCATGTACTTTCACTGTGTCAGATAACAGTGGGGCTAACAGTGGGGCTAACAGTGGGGCTAACAGTGGGGCTAACAGTGGGGCTAGCACAACTGACTCAGAGTCAGAGAAAACAACATTGTGGGAGGAGCAAAGGGTGAGTGAGACAGGTGTACAAGGAGAAGGAAAGGATGAGAGAGAGAAACAGCCGACCGTAAGGAAAGAAAATAAGCGAGAAAAGAAAAGGATGGAAATTGAGGAGCGGGAGGAGACGGAAGAGGTTGTCAATGTCTCCTTGGTAGATCTGATTAACACAACACAACAGCAGACGGCTCAGAAGGAGGGAGAAGAAGAGAGGGAGAAAGGAGTGGTAAAGAAGAAAAGAAAGAGAAAGAGAGTGGTGGATAAGGAAAGAGAGGAGCGAGAGGTGAAGAGAGAAAAGGCTGAGATCCCAGGAGGCCCGGACGAGACCCTTGTAAGGAGTGTGTCAGGTGACCAATGCAGCACGGACAAGTCTGACAGTACACACACTACCACTGACACACACTTTAAATCACACACAGAAAAGGCCGGTCACTTAGCAACTCCCACTGTGAGACACTCTCTAGAGACGAAGAGGGAAAGCAAGGATGAGAAAGCAGAAGAGAAGGTGAGGAACACAGAACAGAGGCCTATTGAGGAGGACAAGACAGAAGAGGGAGATAAATGGGGGATCAAAGAGAGAGTGGAGGGAGAGAATGTGAAGGAGGAGGTCAAGGAGAAATGCCCACCCGTGAACTTTGACCCTGTCGACTCTATGACTGAAGACAGTGAGGAGAAAGATGGAGTTCACCTCAGAGTGTGTGAGTCTCTACCTCCAGTCCAGCCAACACCACCGACAAACTCCGAGAACTCCACTGCATCACATGCACACTCCGAGAACTCCACTGGATCACATGCACACTCCGAGAACTCCACTGGATCACATGCACACTCCGAGAACTCCACTGGATCACATGCACACTCAGAGAACTCCACTGGATCACATGCACACTCCGAGAACTCCACTAGACCACATGCACACTCCGAGAACTCCACTGGATCGCATGCACACTCCGAGATCTCCACTGGATCACATGCACACTCCGAGAACTCCACTGGATCACATGCACACTCCGAGAACTCCACTGGATCACATGCACACTCCGAGAACTCCACTGGACCACATGCACACTCCGAGAACTCCACTGGACCACATGCACACTCCGTGGAATTCGATGATCATCAACACACACACTCCACAACAGACGCACCCTCCACAGAACCAGAGGAACATAGACTGGTGGGGGAGGAGCAAAAAGAGGGGGAGGAGCATCATTCAGCAACGGAGACCCAAGATAAAGAAGAGACAGGTACATCTCATTCTCTCTCCTGAATCCTTTCCCACTATAACCCCAAATCACCAAGCCTCATCCCTCCTGACTTTATCCCCCCACTACCTTACTGCACTGCTGCTTGCTAAGCACCATCCATTCTCCGCTCCAAATGCTTCTTCTGTTTAGCATTCACCTGATTTACTCCTGTCCACCTCTTCTCTGAACTCCTTCTCCACCACCTCCCTCTCCGCTGTATATATCTGCCGAGATGTATTTCACACTGTCTTGCGGCGGACGTAACGTCTGCTCATGCTTACGTGGACGTCATCTGCAGAACCTCTTCACATCGGCGTCGCCAATACTGCTCATTAGCCACACACGTAGATTATACCTTTGTTGCCAACTCGGATCACGTAAATCAAGACTGACAATTACAAATATCCGCTCGTTGTAAGATGGGATGTTTTGAACGTGTGCCATGTTTTCTTCGCCCCACGGGGACCTGTGGTCCATTGATCTCTTCTCCTTGTCTCAGTGCTTCATCCGAGTTCACACGTTCAGACACGATCAGTGTCTGTCTCCACACCCTGTCTTGAACCACTCCTGGTGTCTCCTGGTGGGTTCTGTAGACAGCATGAAGATGTCTCTACTGTCACTGAGCCAGCCGTCCTCACAATCGATGATATACACACTATAAACTTATAAGGTGTTTGATCCATCTTAAGTCCTCAACTCTGCATAACCTCCCCTTCTTCCTGGTCTAGAGTGCTTAAAAGAACTTGATTCCGTATGTTTATAAAACTAGAGTGTACAGCAAGCCATTTGGGACCTGCTCCCTATTTCCCTCCTTTACATGTGTTTCCTAGTGCACTATAAAGGCAGTAGGGTACCTTGCAGCAGTCTTCCCATAGCTGTCTTCACCCCTACACTCCACTATTACAGCAGTCGTTTATAATCTTCATCTGTCTGCTCGTCTGTGATGTGGTTACCGGAGCCCTGGCTCCATTCTGGCTCCTTCTCGGCTCCTCCTGTGCCAGTTTCCATGCAGTCAGAGTTAAAGTCACTGAGAGTGGAGCCACTGGGACTAGGCTGGATCTGACAGACACCAATGGAGCCTAATGGTGTTTAACCCCAGTGTAGGGGATATTTACCTCAGTGCACCAAGTAGGGAATAGGATTGAGGAAGCAGTGTTTTGCTTTGTGAAAGCCCTGACAAAGCAGTGAGGACAGTAGACGGTCTGCTACGCTATCCTGTATAGAGGGTTTGGAAATCTGCTGCTGGTATACACCAGGGAGGAAGAAGAGGCAGGTGGAGTGTGAGGACAGGCCTGGCGCGACCGTGTGTGTGTGTGTGTATATGGTCTTTGTTCGATACTTCTGTCACTATACCTCAGTCCAGGTGTAAGCGATGCAACGCAGCTGTAACCTTCTACCTTGAGGAAAGCAAAAGGGATGGAAGAGAGAGATAAAGACAGAACAAGGGGAGAGGGAGGGTGGAGAGGGAAAAAGAAATAGAGCGAGGAGGAGAGGAAGGGAAGAGAAAAAACCAAGAGAGAGGGAGGGTGGAGGGGGAAAAATAAGAAGTGGAGAGAGAGAAGGGGGGAAATGAACACAATGGAAACAAGGGTTGAGAGCAGGACGGACGGAAGCTGTTTCAGCTCTACTGAGTTCGTTGTGAATTAGCTGAGCTAGGAGTTAGCTGATGGATTGGTCATCACGGGAGTGGCCGGTCGGCATGGTTACTGTTGTTTGTTTCCTAGCATGGTTTTGTTGTGTGACTTGTGCTGGCCACCCGCCTGGATGGCTCCACCCCTCCAAGAAGACCAGGTGGGTGGTTGGAAGTCACTGAACAGGTAGCGGAAGCTAAAGCACGGAAGTGTTAGCGGACACCCTCTGTTTTGGTTTCAGAGATACAATAGGGGCCTGTCTGTTAAAACATGTAGCCATGTCAGTTCCCTGTCAGACAGACCAAACTAACTGGATAGGTTGTTTGATGGATGACGTTTCTCTGAAAAGACTGACGAGCAACCAAAAATAAATAAAAGTGAGGCTTGTAGAAAATGGCTATTAGAAAGTACTAGAGAAACATCAATCAATGCCCAGTACCATTGACAATGAACCCTATGGTCTCCTAAATGGGATATTTTAAAAGACACAGTTACGTTGCTGAGCTCTTTGCTTGATGATTAAGAACTTAATTTTCGCTAGTTTAACAAGCTTTTTTTCATTATTTGCATTATGTTAAGCCCTTGAAAAATACTTCTTAAAAATGTGTAAATAATAACTTTGAATCGTAGGACTGTGTTGAATATCTTTCTACTAACATGCAACGACCAAGGACATATGGTAGAATAGGCGGAATGAGTTTTTATTTGATTTACTAGGCACCGTTCCGATGTCTCAAAAACGGTCGACCTACTTGGCTCTTTCAGCTGAACCGTGTGTCTGAACCGACCGTGTGTCTGAAGTTCTGAACCGAGCGTGTGTCTGAACCGACCGTGTGTCCGAAGTTCTGAATCAACCGTGTGTCTGAACCGACCGGGTCTGGAGTCGTTGCCAGTGTCAAGTTTGTGTGACAAACAAAAATCATCCAGGCGGTGGCGGTCATGCTGATGCGATAATGGCAAAGAATCGTGCCCGCCAACATGCGGCCCAGAAACCGGTAAACTGGCACAACATTGTGGAGCCGAACGGCATCTCGGGAATCACGTAGAGACGTTAGAAGTTAAAACTCGCAAACAACCGTGAAGATTGTGTTTCTTCAAAATATTTAAATAACTGTATAATACAGTAAAAAGGACCTAATCAAAGCAATAAAGCACAACTACCTAACTGTGAGTTGTCAGAAGTAGAAACGTGTTTCTAAATACATGACTGGAGATGCAACGCAAATGACGGACAGACTAGCGCGGACGAACGGTGTGCGTACGATGTGCGTACGACGTGCGTGAGACCAAAGAAAGCCGAGAGAGCATGCCAGGTATGAACCGGTATGAACCGGTATACACACGCACGCTAGGTATAAACCGGTATGCACACGCACGCCAGGTATGAACCGGTATGCACACGCACGCCAGGTATGAACCGGTAAACACGCACGCCAGGTACCCGTATGCACATATTGCTTGTTATTTAACGTCTGAGTACATGGTTAGCTTGTATAAGTCCTCATCAAACCCTAGCTAACATTAGTGTAGGCTAGTTGACTATACTACTACTTTTACCAACTGACTACTACTATAAAGTATCTCCTTGGGTGCGGGATAAAATAACGGGTTAAAATAACGGGTTACAACCGGTACTATACGCCAAGTCACGTGATATTTTTATTTACAAAATGTTTCGTATCGTTTTAAAGGAAAACCTAATAACGATGAACAACTTTGCCATTTCTCGTGTGCCTATTACGCATAACCGTGTTGGTCCTTGACACCAAGTATGTCGCATCAGATGGTCACCATGGGTTCCAGATGATCTCCATGGGTTCCAGTATCACTATGGGTTCCAGGTGATCACCATGGGTTCCAGTATCACTATGGGTTTCAGGTGATCACCATGGGTTCCAGTAAAATCAGTTAAAAACAAGAAGCGGATTCAGTGGGAACCTGATCACTACGGTAACAAACTGAACAGAAACGAGGTGTAGATAGACATTGCTAGGTCTGATTCCTGTACTGCCCTGAGGTTGTCAGACTGAGGATTTGGGTAAGTAGCCTGGGGTTTGTGCTATGAGCCAAACCGCTATTGTTTCTGAATTGTTAAGGGAACATTATGACGGTTTACTTGAGTCACCTACGACCCACACACCTCAACCCGGGAGAGCTTCTTTGTCATGCAATTGAACTGTTTTTTTGCCACATGAACACCGGCTTATTTGCAGCAACTGTTGATCGCTTCAGCATGGTTTGACATCCTTGTAGAATTTCATGCCCTTGATTAAATTCGTACTGTACTGAAGGCAGATGTGCATGGAACCGGCACCTCGATGCGTGTGCCTAGCTACCGAGGGTACACCATAAGACCTGGTAAAAAAAATAAGAGACTAGTTGTCGAATTAAATAGGACAACCGAGTCTCCTACATAGGGGGGGAGTAGTGCATTTGGGATGGACGCACTGTCTATAATAACAAAACAGTGTGTGCTGATGGTTTAACCAGCTGGATGACTGAAGACTGTGTAATGAGACCTGAAGCAGGAAGCTCTGCTAGGGTTCACCAGGAGGAGGGGGAGGTCTCTGTGTTTGTGTTCAGTCTAAAGGGAGACTGCCCCGGGAGGTCTGCAGGGGTCAACCAGGAGGAGGTTGAGGTCTTTGTGCTTGTTTTCAGTCCATAGGGAGACTGCCCCGGGAGGTCTGCAAGCTGTCATTAACATAGTAGTAACAACACATGCCTATTGGAGGCATATTGTGTGTGTGTTTGTTTGGTTGTGTGTGTGTGCGTGTAAAAGAGATCCATCGCAAATCGAAGTGTGTTGTTGGAGAAGTTCAGAGGTTCAACCTGCCGTGGACAGATATGACTCCCACTAAATAATCTTCATTCCTCCTGTTCTTCACTTCCAAACTCTCTGCCTCATAATATTTTACCTTTTCTTTCCTCCATCTGCCCCCATCTTCACTCCCCCTCTCCTCTTCTCTTCCCCTCCTCTTTTTCCCCCTATTTTCTCTCCAGCTCTTCCCCCCTCTCTTCCTCCCCCCACTTCTCCCCCCCTCTTCTCTTCCCCCACTCTTTTCTTCCCCTCTTCTCTTCCCCTGCTCTTCCCCTGCTCTTCCCCTGCTCTTCCCTCCTCTTCTCTTCCTCTTCTCTTCCCCTGCTCTTTTCTTCCTCTTCTCTTCCCCTGCCCTTCTCTTCCCCTCCTCTTCTTTTCCCCTGCTCTTCTCTTCCCCTGCTCTTCCCTTCCTCTTATTTTCCCCTCCTCTTGGAAGCTGGAAGCTTCAATAGCAACATGAGGAAAACTGAAAACCAACTCTTAGGGTCATATCTGGGGCCAGACTGTTTCATAGTGTTTATAATCTCCATATGAATACCTTAACAGACGTCTTTATGCCACGAGACACTGAGTTATTGCATCCAGTAACAGACAAGGGAAAAGGTTAAACTAACAGACAACTATTGGCCTTCTTGACTGTTCTTATCTGCTGTGGAATAATATATAACATGCATTTGTCCTCCAGTCCTCCTTCATTTCTCCTCCCTTTCCCTGTCTCTCCTCTGTAGTGCACCAGCACCTAGTTATAATCCCTCATGAATTACAGCTGCTCCTGTCAGATTGTCTCCTGTTGTTCTTGTCCATTCCTTTCTGCGTTTCTACCAGTGGTCCAATGCATGCTGGGATACAATTATGTTTATTATTATTGCATAAATGGTTCCAAAGTGGAATATATTGGGTTCCGTTTATCAATGAATGTTTTTGAAATGTTCATCAAATATCAATGTGTCTCAACATATTAAAGACAACTTTCCAACGATGTCCGTAATTTTTTTATGATTCCACAGTCATAACAGATCTAGTGGTTTATTAAATTTTTTTGAAATTTAGAAAAATGCTTTCCTCTAGCTGATTGTGAAATACAATCTCTCTTATAGTTAATGTGTGTTGGGATATTTCCATCGATTATTTGGGGTTTTGTGTTAGTTTACCAAGACTGCCCAATTGGGTATTTGTCTCCTCCTGAAATCCCATTTTGTATATGAATTTCACTGTGTGTCTCCCAATGCAGGCCCCATCCAGTCTGAGCCGTCTGTGTTCAGCCACAGATCCATGGAGAAGCAGCCTTCTAGTGAATTAACCAACACCAAGCAGCAGCTGAACCCAACAGTAATGCTACAGGGCCCTCCAGCCCCGTCGCTCCAGCTAGCCTCACCCTCTTCGCCCCAGCATGTCCCGCCCTCTTCGTCCCAGCTAGCCACACCCCCTTTGCTCCAGCTAGCCACACCCCCTTCGCTCCAGCTAGCCACACCCCCTTCGCCCCAGCTAGTCCCACTTTCTTCGCCCCAGCTAGTCCCACCCTCTTCACCCCAGCTAGTCCCACCCTCTTCGCCCCAGCTAGTCCCACCCTCTTCGCCCCAGCTAGTCCCACCCCCTTCGCTCCAGCTAGCCACACCCCCTTCGTCCCAGCTAGCCACACCCCCTTCGTCCCAGGTAGCATCACCCTCTTCGTCCCAGGTAGTCCCACCCTCTTCGCCCCAGCTAGTCCCACCCTCTTCGTCCCAGCTAGCCCCACCCTCTTCGCCCAAGCTAGCCCCACCCTCTTCGCCCAAGCTAGCCCCACCCTCTTCGCCCAAGCTAGCCCCACCCTCTTCGCCCAAGCTAGCCCCACCCTCTTCGCCCAAGCTAGCCCCACCCTCTTCCCCCCAGCTGGACCAGACCCCAGACCATCTTATGCGCTCCAACCCCCAGTTGTCCTCATCTCCTCGGTCTCAGATTCTGATCGAAGCTCACCACATCCATCCTGCAGTCTTCAGCTCTGGAGTGCTCCGTCTTCCTGGTGAGTAGAAACAAACTAACTGCAAACACACACTCACCCTGAGAGGTGTGTCAACACACACACTCCTGCATCCACGTTGACACTTTTTGGTCGATCCCAAACCGAACTTGTTTAACGAGGACATAGAAATACACACATTCACACACAGATATGCAAAAGTGCTCTCACGTCTGATACACGCCTATTCAAATGGTTGCCACCAAGTGTTTAACCTGACTAGAACCATTTGAATGATGGATAACTGGAACAGAGTAGATAAATGGAACAGAGTAGATAAATGGAACAGAGTAGATAAATGGAACAGAGTAGATAAATGGAACAGAGTAGATAAATGGAACAGAGTAGATAAATGGAACAGAGTAGATAAATGGAACAGAGTAGATAACTGGAACAGAGTAGATAAATGGAACAGAGTAGATAAATGGAACAGAGTAGATAAATGGAACAGAGTAGATAAATGGAACAGAATAGATAAATGGAACAGAGTAGATAAATGGAACAGAGTAGATAAATGGAACAGAGTAGATAAATGGAACAGAGTAGATAAATGGAACAGAGTAGATAAATGGAACAGAGTAGATAAATGGAACAGAGTAGATAAATGGAACAGAATAGATAAATGGAACAGAATAGATAAATGGAACAGAGTAGATAAATGGAACAGAATAGATAAATGGAACAGAGTAGATAAATGGAACAGAGTAGATAAATGGAACAGAGTAGATAAATGGAACAGAGTAGATAAATGGAACAGAGTAGATAAATGGAACAGAGTAGATAAATGGAACAGAGTAGATAACTGGAACAGAGTAGATAAATGGAACAGAGTAGATAAATGGAACAGAGTAGATAAATGGAACAGAGTAGATAAATGGAACAGAATAGATAACTGGAACAGAATAGATAACTGGAACAGAGTAGATAAATGGAACAGAATAGATAAATGGAACAGAATAGATAAATGGAACAGAGTAGATAAATGGAACAGAATAGATAACTGGAACAGAGTAGATAAATGGAACAGAGTAGATAAATGGAACAGAATAGATAAATGGAACAGAGTAGATAAATGGAACAGAATAGATAACTGGAACAGAGTAGATAAATGGAACAGAGTAGATAAATGGAACAGAATAGATAACTGGAACAGAATAGATAACTGGAACAGAGTAGATAAATGGAACAGAGTAGATAAATGGAACAGAGTAGATAAATGGACAAGAGTAGATAAATGGACAAGAGTAGATAAATGGACAAGAGTAGATAAATGGACAAGAGTAGATAAATGGACAAGAGTAGACCCCGGGCTGCTGGTACAAACTCTAGTAGATGCTTTCTGTATTGATCATACTTTTTGACTGATTGTTTGGCCGTCCCTCGTGTGTGGGTCTCTCTCAGGGACAAGAGATAAAGGAGGTCGAGCCCTGGTAACCGTGACAACTAGAAACACCATCTGGTTGAACCCCAACTGTAACTCCAAAGAACTGGTCAGAATCCTCACCTACTTCCGAACTGTCCTGAGGTACAGTCTGACGCACAAACAAAGAAAATATTTATGGGCTCAGAATCTCCAGTGGGTTGGATGGGGTCAGGATCTCCAGTGGGTTGGATGAGAACAGGATCTCCAGCTACTTCTGCATGGTCCTCAGTGTTTATGTGTTACAGGAAGGAGGTGCGTTCTCTGGGGTTGACTGTCCTGGTGGACTCCCGGAGGTGTTCTCCTGTCCCGGCTCTGTTCAAAGCCTTTAACATACTGCAGGTAGGGCACTCCAAAGCTCCATGTCACCGCTTCTCTGTTCAAAGCCTTTAACATACTGCAGGTAGGGCACTCCAAAGCTCCATGTCACCACTTCTCTGTTCAAAGCCTTTAACATACTGCAGGTAGGGCACTCCAAAGCTCCATGTCACCACTTCTCTGTTCAAAGCCTTTAACATACTGCAGGTAGGGCACTCCAAAGCTCCATGTCACCACTTCTCTGTTCAAAGCCTTTAACATACTGCAGGTAGGGCACTCCAAAGCTCCATGTCACCACTTCTTGTCACAACTATCTCTAGCGGATCATCCATATGTCTTTAAAGGAGACTAGAACACGTTTTTATAGAGATGAAACTAACTCACTTCAGAGCGTAGCTATTATATTATAATTCAGTTCATATATTCACCTCCTGTCAGGTTGGTTGTAGGTTCATGGTAACGCATCAGAACCCATGATGACTGAGCATTGGGTTGTTTTTTTGGGAGTGGATTCATCTGCTGTTTTAAGTCTCTGTACCAGTTAGATTAGGCAGCAACACTGTTTATTGTTCCTTGTTCTATAAGTCCCTGTAAAGCCAGTTCTCACAACACTACACTCAGGCAACAATATCCGAAGCCACGGTGCAGCAGTTTTTAATTGCCTGCATTTTCAAACAATTGTTGTGTAAATGTATAACAAAGGCAGTCACCTTTCCAGTGGTTTGAAGGAGGAGGCTGGAAATGTGTGTGTTGGTGTGCAGTGTCTCTCTCTCTCTCTCTCTCTCTCTCTCTGTCTTTATGTCTCTCTCTCTCTGTCTCTCTCTGTCTTTATGTCTCTATCTCTGTCTTTATGTCTCTACCTCTCTTTCTGTCTTTGTCTTTATGTCTCTCTCTGTCTCTCTCTCACTTCCTGTCTTTATGTCTCTGTCTCTCTTTCTGTCTTTGTTTTCATCTATCTGTCTCCACCAGGACACCATACCTGGCTGTATCCATGTTGTCCTGCTACTAGCAGACAGAGACCTGGCTCTACGCATGGACAAACCCTCTGCCATACAGGTACACACGCACACACACACATACACACACACACAAATACCATCAAACACCCTCCTGGGCCCAAACACATACCGCCACTAAGATAGATAAAGGAAATAATCACCCCCTCTGCCCTCCCTCCAGGTGGAGCTGCTGACATCTCTGAAGTCTCTCCATAAGCACGTGGAGATGTCCCAGCTGCCCCACGACTTTCAGGGAACCTTCCCCTTCTCTCACAGGTCCTGGATCAGTTTCAGAATGGTGAGACTCTGATTGTAGTTCTGTACCTGTAGTTTCAGACCGGGTTGGGTTGGGTCTGTACCTGTAGTTTCAGACTGGGTCAGGTTGGGTCTGTACCTGTAGTTTCAGACTGGGTTGGGTTGGGTCTGTACCTGTAGTTTCAGACTGGGTTGGGTTGGGTCTGTACCTGTAGTTTCAGACTGGGTTGGGTTGGGTCTGTACCTGTAGTTTCATACTGGGTCAGGTTGGGTCTGTACCTGTAGTTTCATACTGGGTCAGGTTGGGTCTGTACCTGTAGTTTCAGACCGGGTTGGGTTGGGTCTGTACCTGAAGTTTCAGACCGGGTTGGGTTGGGTCTGTACCTGTAGTTTCAGACTGGGTTGGTTGGGTCTGTACCTGTAGTTTCAGACTGGGTCGGGTTGGGTCTGTACCTGTAGTTTTAGACTGGGTCGGGTTGGGTCTGTACCTGTAGTTTCAGACTGGGTCAGGTTGGGTCTGTACCTGTAGTTTCAGACTGGGTTGGTTGGGTCTGTACCTGTAGTTTCAGACTGGGTTGGGTTGGGTCTGTACCTGTAGTTTCATACTGGGTCAGGTTGGGTCTGTACCTGTAGTTTCATACTGGGTCAGGTTGGGTCTGTACCTGTAGTTTCAGACCGGGTTGGGTTGGGTCTGTACCTGTAGTTTCAGACCGGGTTGGGTTGGGTCTGTACCTGTAGTTTCAGACTGGGTCAGGTTGGGTCTGTACCTGTAGTTTCAGACTGAGTCAGGTTGGGTCTGTACCTGTAGTTTCAGACCGGGTCGGGTTCGGTGGATGACAGCTGAATCTTTGTGGATTCTGTTACAGCGGCTGGAGCAGCTGACCATCCAGTGTGAGGACGCTGTCAATCTCTTGAGGAGTACCATACAGAGTCTGGAGTCAGTCACCCTGCCACATACTGCTGAGGTAAATACACAACTACACACTGGTCTGGAGTCAGTTACCTGTCTGTCTGTCTGTCTCTCTCCATCTCTATGTTTGTCTGTGTCTTTATATCTCTGTCTGTCTGTCTCTCTCCATCTTTTTGTCTTCCTGTCTCTCTATATCTCTGTCTGTCTGTCTCTTTCCATCTCTATGTCTGTCTGTCTCTATATCTCTCTGTATGTCTCTCTCCATCTTTATGTCTTCCTGTCTCTCTATATCTCTGTCTGTCTGTCTCTTTCCATCTCTATGTCTGTCTGTCTCTATATCTCTCTGTCTGTCTCTCTCCATCTTTCTGTCTGTCTGTCTCGCACTCTCTGTCCTTTACTCAATTCCTTTATCTCTAGCTCCTTGTGCACACACACGCACACAAACACACACACAACTCTTACACTGTCACCCCCTCTCACGGCCTCTGTATTTTTGAAGTATTTCAGAGAAATAGCAACACTTAGTTCTTCTCTGAGGTGTTAGAATTCAAGGTTCAGCTTGACCTGTTCAGGTCTGGATGACGACCCTGGAGAGTTGAGAGGTGGATGTGAGGAGTGAGTTGGAGGGAGAGATGTGCTTTAAGAGGTCACCCCCAAGGGAATGTATTCCATCTTGAAACAGACGTCTATGAACAGGCCATATCTTTAAACAACATCGTCATTTGCATTGGACTGTATTTAATTTATAAAACCTCTGACACCTTTAAAGGGTGTCTAAAATATCTCCCCAAGCCACCTCCTCTGTCTCACATCATCCTATGAGGCCATAGATAGATCCTAAAAAAATACAATACTACACCGCAGAGAGTATGAAATCAACAAAAACCCTCTCACTCACTCTCTGATTCGCTTTACCTGGGTCTGACATTAGCCCAGCTTTACCTGGGTCTAGTCCAGACATTAACCCCGCTTTACCTGGGTCTGACATTAGCCCAGCTTTACCTGGGTCTGACATTAGCCCAGCTTTACCTGGGTCTAGTCCATACATTTATCCAGCTTTACCTGGGCTTAGCCCTGACTAAACCCTCCTGAGTTATGTTGACAGGGAGATTTCTGCCTTCAGGAGCTACCTTGTTTAGGCTTTGAAAAAGTTGTTCTTCTGTGTTTTCGAGTTGTTGTTGTTGTCGTTTCTTACTCCTGTTTGGTGTTTCTGACAGGCTGATTAACTGGTGTTATGCGATTTACAGTGTAGAAGTCATTTAATCTGTAAACCGCCCCTCCCTGTCTGTCTATGTGAGAGGAACAGGAAGTAGATGTTCTAATATGCGCTCCAGTCAGGATTGCTTCAGCACATCTTGTTTGGCTGTTATTCTGTGTTCCTCCTGACTTGGCATCAAGTCTGTCTCCTCTCGTCCTCTCCTCCAGGATGCCCAGCAGTTACTCACTAGGTACAGGGGCGTGATGCGTAGTGTCCTGGAGGACGGACGATTGGTCAGACTTCAGCTGGAGGGTGGAGCCAACCTTTCCCGCCTCCGGAAAGAGGAGACCAGTGTCAGCCTTACAGACGACTACAGGTAACACAGTCAGTTTAGTTAACTACAGATAGCATCCACACTAAATCAGGGACCCTAAACTTAACCTTGTGAGGCGCCATCCACACTAAATCAGGGCCCCTAAACTTAACCTTGTGAGGCGCCATCCACACTAAATCAGGGCCCCTAAACTTAACCTTGTGAGGCGCCATCCACACTAAATCAGGGACCCTAAACTTAACCTTGTTGGCCGCCATCCACACTAAATCAGGGACCCTAAACTTAACCTTGTGAGCCGCCATCCACACTAAATCAGGGCCCCTAAACTTAATTTTGTGAGCCGCCATCCACACTAAATCAGGGCCCTTAAACTTAACCTTGTGAGCCGCCATCCACACTAAATCAGGGCTTCTAAACTTCCCAAATTCTCCACTGGTAAGTTGATAGGTGGGTAGGTTGATGAGCCTATTTGTATTGGAGTTAATTTTCCTTTCTGTCACATCCATATTTCTGCCTGTTCAGATGACCAGCAGGTCAATAAATACAGATGAAGCAAGAAAATTAACTAACTAATTACATCCTAAGTAGACATCAAAAGTTTTTTAATTATTGATGACATTAATTCGGTTTGGGAATCCCTGTTTGCTTTAGTCCCATGGCGTCTTCCTCCTTCTATTCACGATATTCCAGTTGGGTAGTTAGCCTGTATTGCACTGGGACAATGAAAACACAATCACCAGACATGTCCAGGCATGTCAGTGTCACTCTCCCCAGGAGGTAACAAGACAGCACTGCGCCTGTTCTCGCTGTCCCCAACACTATCCTGTTCCCTATCGAGGGCACTTCTTATACCCGGATTCATTGGGAACAGGGTGGTGTTTTGGACAGGGTTCCATGGTGTTATTCAGTCTCCTTCCTTTTTGTGACTATCCCCTCAGTCCCCTCAGATGATTCCTGACACACCCCATTCTGGTGACTAGCTTCTCTGTCCTCTTGGGCGATACCCGGCACACCCCTTTTGATACCCGGCACACCCCTTCTGATACCTGACACACCCCTTCTAACGCTCAGGAATGTACTCTTCCTATCGCTTCAAGACATGAGGCCCCTGGAGGGCCTTTACACGGTGCTGACAAATGTGGGCACTGCCTCCCTCCTAAAGCCTACATTCCAGAGGTTTGCATTATGTGTGTCTTGTTTTCACGTGTGGTTGTGATGTTGGGGTCTGCAGAGCCAGGTAAATGCTTGATATAATGGCTGTCTTTAGGGTTAGCCTTAAGGCATCAGGACCGAGAGTTAAGGACTGAGATGTTGTTTTGGAGGCCAGGCAGGGAGATGGAGAGGTGAATGTGAGGACTTAAGCCTGAGGGCTTGTTTTGGCTCCTGTCAGCTCTGTGGACTCCAAGTTCAACTTTATATGTTTTGTCCCACAGCTGGGGAAACACTGTCTGCTGAGATAACGAGGGGGATAGTCTCCCATAAGTACTACTGAGGTTACTCGCTCAGGTCTTCCAGCGTTTTAAAGAATGCCATAACAAACCCAAGTCATGGTGGTTGTTATGGGAGCTGGTCTTTTTCTAGATGTTTCTCTAGGTTGGTTGTTATGGGAGCTGGTCTTTATCTAGATGTTTCTCTCTGTCTTGATGTGAAGTTATTGTGGAGTAACACGGTTACCATCACATAACGAAAATCTCCCTCAGAGGGACTTAGAGTCCTGCCTGTATCTGCAGCTTGTAGAGGTTGATAGGTTCCAGTCCCATTGCTGATAGCCCGTCACTGCAAAGATGCTGGTTCTAATCCCTCAGCAGTCCGGGTTGATATTCATTATGTGGTTGTGCCCATGAGCAAGGCATTTAGCACTTATTTCTTATGGAAGTTGCTATAGATAGGAGCATCTGCGGAGTTAATTAGGTGTAAATGTAGTCATATGTGGTGACCTGAACGGCTGAACTGGACGAGAACCAGACACCTTCAGGACACAGCGACACAATCACCAGCTGTAGATGGCAGCATTCACAGCCCCATTTACCACAGCATCATCACAGCTGACTAGAATGGAACAAATGTTAACTGCATGGGAACCTAGCAACATGGAGGAGGACTAGGACCGTGTGTTTATTAGATGTTCTGGTAGTTATCAGCGGTTCCTGTATCAGAGTTCCTGTGTTAACTTGTCTCCGTCCTGACTCACTCACCTCGATGCCCTGCCGTGGTCTTCTCTCTTTCTCTGACCCTTATCTTTTTCCTTCCTTCTCAAGTTGTTCCCACGTCTCTTCAGACGCCTCCTATCCAAACAACGGGGATGGTTTGTGGTCAGGCCCTGGCCTCTGTATATATACTACCTATAGCTTTATGGTCAGGCCCTGGCCTCTGTATATATACTACACACACGCACACACGCACACACACACACACACACACACACACACACACACACACACACACACACACACACACACACACACACACACACACAATCACTTTATACCAAAAGACTGTGTGTATGTTTCGGGACATTGTTTTTGTGGTGTAGTTCACAGTTAGGATTTACCGAGGAAGCTCTTTTTTGACAGGAGTCAATTATGTCCCAGATTGCAGCTGGATAAGCCACTTTAAACCCACTCCATGATCCCCTCCATCCTCCCCCTGTTTCATGTCTCAGCTAGCCTGTTCTGGGGTCCTTTGTGGATCTGTTGGTAAGAACAATGCCACGGTTGTGGATTCGATTCCCAGAGCGGACACATTTTAGTGTATGCCCTTACCACCGTATGTGTGAGTGGGTGCAAGTGTTCTGAATGACTTAACATGTTAATGTGAAGCAGGATGACTTCCTATCCCCCCCCCCCTCGCTTTCCCATCTCCTGGGCAACGCTGGTGATTGACAGCTCGGTCCAGTTAGCACTCTGTCATACATTAGCATGACAACAGAACCCCTGCCAGCCAGCTGGTTGCTAGGACAGCAGGACAGTAGTTATACAGTTGCTAGGCGAGGGCCATTGTTGTGTCACTGGACAGCCATTCAGGGGTTTGGTCTGACAGCTGAAATGGACGGAGATTCTCCGTCAGTAGGGGGCAGTGTGTGTGTGTGTGAGGATCTCTATTTACACACTAGAAGGAATGTTAGAATAGTTTAGGACCGGTCAGGTTATGACAAGAAAAGCAGGATGAGGGTCAACTCTTATTTTCTTTTTGGAATAAAAATCCTATTTTTGGGTTTAGAGTGTCGATATATCATTAGGCATTGTTTATTCGTTATTAGAAAAGTGTGTTTGAGTTGGGACATTGGTGTGTGTGAGTTGGGACATTGGTGTGTGTGAGTTGGGACATTGGTGTGTGTGAGTTGGGACATTGGTGTGTGTGAGTTGGGACATTGGTGTGTGTGAGTTGGGACATTGGTGTGTGTGAGTTGGGACATTGGTGTGTGTGAGTTGGGACATTGGTGTGTTTGAGTCGGGCTAAGACAGTACTCGGGCTAACTGGTGTGGCTGGTGTAACTGGCCAAGCCTTATGGGAAATGGAGTATGGATGCCCAATGTGAGAACAATGTAGTGTAGTGTTCTGCTGAGCAGCCCAGAGCTGTGGGCTGTGATGTCATATGTGAGTCATCAGCAGAACCGCACACTGTACTCACTGCTGGATCCCTGTGCTGACAGATGTGCACGGAAACAAGGAAGCCACACACACACACGCACACACACATGCACTCACACATGCACTCACACACACACACACACACACACATGCACACACACTTGTACACACTCACACTTGCACTCACACACACATGCACACACACATGTACACACTCACACATGCACTCACACACACACACTCACTTATGTACACACACGTGAGAAAGGATGCAGACATGTCCAGAGTCATTCCCCTGCACTAAATGCTGTCACTTAAACAACCAATCACAACACTCCCCCACTGTCCCTCAACCAATCAACATGTCCACTCCATGTGAGTTTGCAACGGCAGTTGAAAGCGTGCTGTCCAATGGGAGTGAACAATGCCTTGGTGCTCTGTGTCACTGATTACATCGCTCTAAAGCAGTGTTACAGATTGGCTTGGACCGTCGTCACCTGGGAACACGTCAGAGACTAGAGGAAAATAAAGAAACTCTAAAGTTATTCTGATGTCGCTCTGCCTCTGTGTGTCCTTCCAGAGATGCCGTAGAGGGGGTGGGCTCTCTGTATGACCAGGTGGATGAGCTGGTCCACCGGCTGGTAATGCTGTCCAACCAACGCACCCAGGAACTGGAGTTTGTGATGGAATTCACCGGCCTGGAGCAGGGATTCAAAGAGGTAGGAGTAACAGGGTTATATCAGTGGCTATATCTGGGGCTATATCTGGGGCTATATCTGGGGCTATATCAGTGGCTATATCTGGGGCTATATCAGGGGCTATATCTGGGGCTATATCAGTGGCTATATCAGGGGCTATATCTGGGGCTATATCTGGGGCTATATCTGGGGCTATATCTGGGGCTATATCTGGGGCTATATCTGGGGCTATATCAGTGGCTATATCTGGGGCTATATCTGGGGCTATATCAGTGGCTATATCAGGGGCTATATCTGGGGCTATATCAGGGGCTATATCTGGGGCTATATCTGGGGCTATATCAGTGGCTATATCTGGGGCTATATCTGGGGCTATATCTGGGGCTATATCTGGGGCTATATCTGGGGCTATATCTGGGGCTATATCTGGGGCTATATCTGGGGCTATATCTGGGGCTATATCTGGGGCTATATCTGGGGCTATATCTGGGGCTATATCAGTGGCTATATCTGGGGCTATATCAGTGGCTATATCTGGGGCTATATCTGGGGCTATATCTGGGGCTATATCTGGGGCTATATCTGGGGCTATATCTGGGGCTATATCTGGGGCTATATCTGGGGCTATATCAGTGGCTATATCTGGGGCTATATCTGGGGCTATATCTGGGGCTATATCTGGGGCTATATCTGGGGCTATATCAGTGGCTATATCTGGGGCTATATCTGGGGCTATATCTGGGGCTATATCTGGGGCTATATCAGTGGCTATATCTGGGGCTATATCTGGGGCTATATCTGGGGCTATATCTGGGGCTATATCTGGGGCTATATCTGGGGCTATATCAGGGGCTATATCTGGGGCTATATCTGGGGCTATATCTGGGGCTATATCTGGGGCTATATCTGGGGCTATATCAGTGGCTATATCTGGGGCTATATCTGGGGCTATATCTGGGGCTATATCTGGGGCTATATCTGGGGCTATATCTGTCGCTATATCAGTGGCTATATCTGGGGCTATATCTGGGGCTATATCAGGGGCTATATCTGGGGCTATATCTGGGGCTATATCTGGGGCTATATCAGGGGCTATATCAGGGGCTATATCTGGGGCTATATCTGGGGCTATATCTGGGGCTATATCTGGGGCTATATCAGGGGCTATATCAGGGGCTATATCTGGGGCTATATCTGGGGCTATATCAGGGGCTATATCTGGGGCTATATCTGGGGCTATATCAGGGGCTATATCTGGGGCTATATCTGGGGCTATATCAGTGGCTATATCTGGGGCTATATCAGTGGCTATATCTGGGGCTATATCTGGGGCTATATCTGGGGCTATATCTGGGGCTATATCTGGGGCTATATCAGGGGCTATATCAGGGCTATATCTGGGGCTATATCTGGGGCTATATCTGGGGCTATATCAGGGGCTATATCTGGGGCTATATCTGGGGCTATATCTGGGGCTATATCTGGGGCTATATCAGGGGCTATATCAGGGGCTATATCTGGGGCTATATCTGGGGCTATATCAGGGGCTATATCTGGGGCTATATCTGGGGCTATATCAGGGGCTATATCTGGGGCTATATCAGGGGCTATATCTGGGGCTATATCTGGGGCTATATCAGGGGCTATATCTGGGGCTATATCTGGGGCTATATCAGGGGCTATATCTGGGGCTATATCTGGGGCTATATCAGTGGCTATATCTGGGGCTATATCAGTGGCTATATCTGGGGCTATATCTGGGGCTATATCTGGGGCTATATCTGGGGCTATATCTGGGGCTATATCTGGGGCTATATCAGGGACTATATCAGGGGCTATATCTGGGGCTATATCAGGGCTATATCAGGGCTATATCAGGGCTATATCAGGGGCTATATCAGGGGCTATATCTGGGGCTATATCAGGGGCTATATCTGGGGCTATATCTGGGGCTATATCAGGGGCTATATCTGGGGCTATATCAGGGGCTATATCTGGGGCTATATCTGGGGCTATATCTGGGGCTATATCAGGGCTATATCTGGGGCTATATCAGGGGCTATATCAGTGGCTATATCTGGGGCTATATCAGGGGCTATATCTGGGGCTATATCAGGGGCTATATCAGGGGCTATATCAGGGCTATATCTGGGGCTATATCAGGGGCTATATCTGGGGCTATATCTGGGGCTATATCTGGGGCTATATCTGGGGCTATATCTGGGGCTATATCAGGGGCTATATCTGGGGCTATATCAGGGGCTATATCTGGGGCTATATCTGGGGCTATATCAGGGGCTATATCAGGGGCTATATCTGGGGCTATATCAGGGGCTATATCAGGGGCTATATCTGGGGCTATATCTGGGGCTATATCAGGGGATTTAACTGATGCTATAACAGTGGTTATACCAGGGGATTTAACTGATGCTATAACAGTGGTTATAACAGGCCAGTGCTCAGTTAAACTGCATTGTTGACTTCACATAAACCAGATTTAACAGTGTGTATGGTAATTATTTGCACCAGTAGTATTTTAAATAGCCGCAGAAACCTTTTAATAACTGTGTGTGTGTGTGGTCAGGTGACTGACTGGATTGTGGAGGTTGGGGAGAGTCGTCTCACTACACTGGGGCAGCTGGAAGACTCCCTGGAAGAACTTCACATCAAAAAGACCCTGTTTAGAGACTTCTACTCTGCAGCATATGTAAGTACCGGTCTTTCTCTGCCCTCCCCCTGACCTGATGGGGTGTAGTCTGTCTCCTGTAATAGGCCCTCCCCAGACCTGATGGGGTGTAGTCTGTCTCCTGTAATGGGCCCTCCCCCTGACCTGATGGGGTGTAGTCTGTCTCCTGTAATGGGCCCTCCCCCTGACCTGATGGGGTGTAGTCTGTCTCCTGTAATGGGCCCTCCCCCTGATCTGATGGGGTGTAGTCTGTCTCCTGTAATGGGCCCTCCCCCTGACCTGATGGGGTGTAGTCTGTCTCCTGTAATGGGCCCTCCCCCTGATCTGATGGGGTGTAGTCTGTCTCCTGTAATGGGCCCTCCCCCTGACCTGATGGGGTGTAGTCTGTCTCCTGTAATGGCCCCTCCCCCTGATCTGATCCACAGGAACACTGCAAAGGGGGCGAGGCCCTGCTGAAGCACTTGGAGCGCTGGGAGGACTTGTCTTCGGCCGAGCTGCAGGTGTACGAGGTCAAAGTTCGTTCTTTTTGGGTCCATCTGCAAGACTTCTCACAGAGAGTAGAGGTCACTAAGACCAACATCGACAAGACCGTACGCCTCTATGAGTTCTTTGATAAGGTAAGAGTTTACCCTCTCTCTGCTTCTGTCTCTGTTTCTCTCTCTGTTCTCTCTCTCTTTCAGTCTCCGTGTCAGTCTCCGTGTCATTCTCCGTGTCAGTCTCCGTGTCAGTCTCCGTGTCAGTCTCCGTGTCAGTCTCTGTGTCAGTCTCCGTGTCAGTCTCCGTGTCAGTCTCCGTGTCAGTCTCCGTTTCAGTCTCCGTTTCAGTCTCCGTGTCAGTCTCCGTGTCAGTCTCCGTGTCAGTCTCCGTGTCAGTCTCCGTGTCTGTCTCAGTTTCTGTCTCAGTTTCTGTCTCAGTTTCTGTCTCCGTGTCAGTCTCCGTGTCAGTCTCCGTGTCAGTCTCCGTGTCAGTCTCCGTGTCAGTCTCCGTGTCAGTCTCCGTGTCTGTCTCCGTGTCTGTCTCCGTGTCTGTCTCCGTGTCTGTCTCCGTTTCTGTCTCCGTTTCTGTCTCCGTTTCTGTCTCTGTTTCTGTCTCTGTTTCTGTCTCTGTTTCTGTCTCCGTGTCTGTCTCTGTGTCTCTGTCGAGGGTTCCATGTAGTTCAATTTGGTTGGAACGTGGTTCTTGAAGTACCAGGATTGTGGTTTCAATTCCCACTGGGTTTTTATGATCATTTATCTACTCTTCACTGTAAGGCAAACTGCATAAGAGTTTCTGCTAGATGAATTAAATGTCAAACGTGAATATCTCTGTCTCTCTTGGCCGTCCTAGAATGCAACATCTGCTATTTCCATAGGATTTATTTTATTCCTCTTTGTGGCACGCTGAAAGATGTGTTTTTGTTGTTCGAGGTAAATCGTTTTTTGAATGGACCATGTGTGTATCTTAGATCAATGTCAAAAGCCCTCATTATGCTTCTGCGCCAACTCCACGGCGTAGCTACGCCGTCACTCCTACGGCGTCGTGGCCGTTGATGGTCCTGCTTCGGGTTGCGTTGCATTTCACCGCCAGATGTATAATCTGACCAATCACAGCCCTTGTGGTCTGAGTCGCCCCGACGTGTAGTTACAATTTTTTGGAGGTGCACGACGAGCTACGGCGTAGGGGTCGGAGAGGGGTTCGCGTCGACGCAGAGGGGTCTGCGAGGGTACGCCGTCGATTCGACGCAGAAGCATAAAACAGGCTTTAGGATAGACGGAGTACTGTGTGTGTCTTAGATCAGTGTTAGGATAGACGAAATACTGTGTGTGTCCTAGATCAGTGTTAGGATAGACGGAGTACTGTGTGTGTCCTATATCAGTGTTAGGATAGACGGAGTACTGTGTGTGTCTTAGATCAGTGTTAGGATAGACGAAATACTGTGTGTGTCCTAGATCAGTGTTAGGATAGACGGAGTACTGTGTGTGTCCTATATCAGTGTTAGGATAGACGGAGTAACACAGGACGGTGTAATGTAGTGGTGTAATTAACTGAAGATCAGCTTTACTTTATCAACCTTTGCCTTTATCTTTTATAGGCCAGTTGGACAATCTCCGGTCTCACTGTATTAACTGTTGCATGGACAAATGGTTAACTCTGATTTGAGTTTGAGGCAAGACTTTGAAAAGGATAACTGATTAACCAGATCCAACAGAACTCTGAGTCTTTCACAGTATCTGCATCTGTGCTGCATGCTAGCAGTGTGATACTGAGTCCCTCACAGTGTGATACCTAGTCACTCACAGTAGCTGTATCTGTGCTGTATGCTAGCAGTGTGATACTGAGTCCCTCACAGTGTGATACTGAGTCCCTCACAGTAGCTGTATCTGTGCTGTATGCTAGCAGTGTGATACTGAGTCACTCACAGTAGCTGTATCTGTGCTGTATGCTAGCAGTGTGATACTGAGTCCCTCACAGTGTGATACTGAGTCCCTCACAGTAGCTGTATCTGTGCTGTATGCTAGCAGTGTGATACCTAGTCACTCACAGTAGCTGTATCTGTGCTGTATGCTAGCAGTGTGATACTGAGTAACTCACAGTAGCTGTATCTGTGCTGTATGCTAGCAGTGTGATACTGAGTCCCTCACAGTGTGTTACTGAGTCCCTCACAGTAGCTGTATCTGTGCTGTATGCTAGCAGTGTGATACCTAGTCACTCACAGTAGCTGTATCTGTGCTGTATGCTAGCAGTGTGATACTGAGTCACTCACAGTGGCCCTCATTTATCAAAAGTGCGTACACCAAATTTCCAGCGTACACCTGGCGTACACCCAAAACCACGGTGACTTTGAGATTTATCAATATGGACGTTGGTGTACGGCACGCTCAAATCCTACGCCAGCTCAGGAGGTGGTGTACATATATACGCACGTTTTGAGTTAGTGCGGAAATGCGCAGAAAAACAATTCCTAACACCACAAAACGCACTGACAAACTAAAAGATATGATATATTATGGCCCACTGTAAAAACAACAACAACATAGTAATTATAACTTTCAGTGTTTATTTTTGTGCAACATGGGCTTCAATGTTTAATTTGTGTGACTATACCAAAGCATTTGATATGTATTAGGGATGCACCGAAATACTTTTATCACCGAAACAATACGGACGAAATATTGTGATCTATTCGGATCCTCTGTACTTCATCACGACTGTACTTGATCCGCGTTATAAAGACCATTACTTGGATGCAGAAATAAAGCAGCGCGCACGAGAAATTATCCAGACGGCGATGGATGCGGTCATGCGGAGAACCCGCGTGGAGACGGAGCAGCGCACGGAGCAGGAGATCAGAGCGCAGAAAAAAAGAGAAGAGGGGCATGCACCCTCGTTGTCTGATGTTAATATGGGTTCAGTAATGAAAGGCTTTCGACCAAAAAATAATTCAGACTGACAAAATAATAAAAATGACATTCTTCTTCTTTTAAATAATAATACAAATAATAATAATGACATTCTAAATAACAATAAGCGTCATTAATAATAAAAATAATAATAAGAAGAATATTACAAATTGTCATGCAATTATTAATGTGAATGAATGTTACTCCACATCACATCCTCATCACAATTGTACACCCCAATACATCTCATCTCATCTCATCTTCAACCGCTTATCCGGGGTCGGGTCGCGGGGGTAGCAGCTCTAGCAGGGGACCCCAAACTTCCCTTTCCCGGGCAACATTAGCCAGCTCTGACTGGGGAATCCCGAGGCGTTCCCAGGCCAGTGTGGAGATATAATCTCTCCACCTAGTCCTGGGTCTTCCCCGAGGTCTCCTCCCAGCTGGACGGGCCTGGAACACCTCTCTAGGGAGGCGCCCAGGTGGCATTCTTACAAGATGCCCGAACCACCTCAACTGGCTCCTTTCTATGCAAAGGAGCAGCGGCTCTACTCCGAGTTCCTCTCGGATGACTGAGCTTCTCACCCTATCCCTAAGGGAGAGGCCAGCCACCTTTCTGAGAAAACCCATTTCGGCCGCTTGTACCCGCGATCTCGTTCTTTCGGTCATGACCCAGCTTTCATGACCATAGGTGAGGGTAGGAACAAAGATTGACCGGTAGATCGAGAGCTTTGCCTTTCGGCTCAGCTCTCTTTTCGTCACAACGGTGCGGTGAAGCGAATGCAACACCGCCCCCGCTGCTCCGATCCTCCGACCAATCTCCCGCTCCATTGTTCCCTCACTCGCGAACAGGACCCCGAGGTACTTGAACTCCTTCACTTGGAGTAAGGACTCATTCCCTACCCGGAGTAGGCACTCCACCGGTTTCCTGCTGAGAGTCATGGCCTCAGATTTAGAGGTGCTAACCCTCATCCCAGCCGCTTCACACTCGGCTGCGAACCGATCCAGTGAGTGCTGAAGGTCACCGACCGATGAGGCCATCAGGACCACATCATCCGCAAAAAGCAGTGATGTGACCATCAGCCCACCGAACGGGAACCCCTCCCCCCATGACTACGCCTTGATATCCTGTCCATGAATATTACAAACAGGATTGGTGACAAAGCGCAGCCCTGGCGGAGGCCAACCCCCACCGGGAACGAATCCGACTTACTGCCGAGGACACGGACACAGCTCATGCTTTGAGCGTACAGAGATTGGATGGCCCTGAGAAGAGACCCCCTCACCCCATACTCCCGCAGCACCTCCCACAAAGATCCCGGGGTACCCGGTCATACGCCTTCTCCAGATCCACAAAACACATGTAGACTGGATGGGCATACTCCCAGGCCCCCTCCAGGATCCTTGCGAGAGTAAAGAGCTGGTCCGTGGTTCCCCGGCCAGGACGAAAACCGCATTGTTCCTCTTCAATCTGAGGTTCGACTATTGGCCGAACCCTCCTTTCCAGCACTTTGGAGTACACTTTACCAGGGAGGCTGAGGAGTGTGATACCTCTGTAATTGGCACACACTCTCTGGTCCCCCTTTTAAAGAGGGGAACCACCACCCCGGTCTGCCACTCCTCTGGCACTGTCCCAGACTTCCATGCAATGTTGAAGAGGCGTGTCAACCAAGACAGCCCTTCCCCACCCAAAGCTTTTAGCATTTCTGGACGAATCTCATCAGTCCCTGGGGCTTTGCCACTGTGGAGTTGTTTGACTACCTCAGCGACTTCCCCCAGGGAAACTGACGATGACCCTCCATCAGCCTCCAGCTTTGCCTCTGTACTAGAGGGCGTGTAGGTCGGATTCAGGAGCTCCTCAAAATGCTCTTTCCAGCGCCCGATCACATCATCAGTTGAGGTCAACAGTGTCCCATCCTTACTGTACACAGCTTGGATGGTTCCCCGTTTTCCCCTTCTGAGGTGCCGAACGGTTTTCCAGAAGCATTTTGGTGCCGACCGAAAGTCCTTCTCCATAGCTTCTCCAAACTTCTCCCACACCCGCTGCTTTGCCTCTGACACAGCAGCGGCTGCAGCCCTTCGGGCCTGTCGGTACCCTGCAACTGCCTCCGGAGTCCCCAGGGCTAGCATATCCCTGAAGGCCTCCTTCTTCAGTCGGACAGCTTCCCTGACCACCGTGGTCCACCACGGTGTTCTAGGGTTACCACCCCTTGAGGCACCTAGGACCTTGAGACCACAGCTCACCGCCGCAGCTTCAGCAATAGAAGCTTTGAACATTGCCCACTCAGGTTCAATGCCCCCAACCTCCACAGGGATGCCTGAAAAGCTCCGCCGGAGGTGTGAGTTTAAGATCTTTCGGACAGGGGCCTCCTCCAGACGTTCCCAGTTCACCCGCACCACCCGTTTGGGCTTACCTGGTCTGTCCAAAGTCTTTCCCCACCCTCTGATCCAACTCACTACCAGATGGTGATCAGTTGACAGCTCTGCCCCTCTCTTCACCCGAGTGTCCAAAACATGCGGCCTTAGATCAGCCGATACGATCACAAAATCGATCATTGACCTTCGGCCTAGGGTGCTCTGGTACCATGTACACTTATGCGCCTCCTTATGTTCGAACATGGTGTTTGTTATAGACAATCCATGACTAGCACAGAAGTCCAATAACAAACGACCGCTCGGGTTTAGATCAGGGAGGCCGTTCCTCCCAATCACGCCTCCAGGTGTCTCCATCGTTGCCCACATGTGCGTTGAAGTCTCCCAGCAGAATGATGGAGTCCCCTACTGGAGCCCTATATAGGACTCCCTTCAGGGTCTCCAAGAAGGCTGAATACTCCGAACTGCTGTTTGGTGCATAAGCACAAACAACAGTCAGAGTTTTCCCCCCCACCACCCTTAGGCGTAGGGAGGCAAACCTCTCATCCACCGGGGTAAACTCCAACACCGCCGTGCTCAGACGTGGGCTCGTGAGTATCCCCACACCAGCCCGCCGCCTCTCACCCTGGGCAACTCCAGAGAAGAACAGAGTCCAACCCCTATCCAGGGGTAAGGTTCCAGAGCCACGGTTGTGCGTAGAGGTAAGTCCCACCAGATCCAACTGGTATCGCTCCACCTCACGCACAAGTTCTGGCTCCTTCCCCCCCAGTGAGGTGACGTTCCACGTCCCCAAAGCAAGCTTCTGCCGCCCGGGTCTGATCCGTCGAGACCCCCCACCTTCACTGCCACCCATATGACAGCGCACCCGACCCCTGCGGTTGTTCCTGTGAGTGGTGGGCCCACAGGATGGAGAGGAGAGAGATGCCACGTATCTCGTTCGGGCTGTGCCCGGCCGGGCTCCGTGGCAAACCCGGCCACCAGACGCTCGCTTTCGAGCCCGCCGTCTGGGCCTGGCTCCAGACGAGGGCCCTGGGCTTCCTCCAGGCAGGGTCTCGCTCCTTTTCCCTCTATCTTTCATGGGGTCTTGGTGAACCATTCTTAGTCTGGCCCCTCGCCTGAGACCACTTTGCCTTGGGAAACCCTACCAGGAGCATGAAGCTCCAGACAACCCAGCCCTCAGGTTCATAGGGGCACACAAACCTCTCCACCACGTTAAGGTGATGATTCCCCAATACATGTGACGTGAAATGAAATTAAATGCTAATTGTTTCAAAACACGTGCTGTAAAATAATGCATTGTGCTAGGTCATTTGATCATCCACGTCGGAGAAGTTTCTCTTCTTTGCCGTCTTCCGTGTGTCCATGGCGTAAAATGAGGGCGTGGGGGAGGCGGATACTTGAATATATAGGGCCGTGTTATTCTAATAACGATCGTTTTCAGCCGCGGCATTTATCAAGGGCAGGTATTGCGTACACCAGGATTTCAAAGGTACGCACACATTCATAAATCAGGTGGTGAGAAGAGTGTAAGCATAATCTTACGCCAACATATACGCCCGTTTCTACGCACTTTTGATAAATGAGGGCCATTGTGATACTGTAACATGGAATACTAACACGGAGTGACTCATTTTCCCATTGGCGTTCCCACTGCTCTGGGTTTCCTTCTACATTCTTCAACGAGCCGGTCAAAACAAGCACTGCGATTGTTTGACAATGACACATTCAAAGCGTTGTTTAAAAAAAAGCCGATGGGTGAAATCATGACACAAACAGGATATTTATTTTCTGTTTTGTGAAATCACATCAAGTTCCCGTCAGACAAGTCTTTTACTTTTGCGTTACAGGAAACATGAACTTCTAGGTTTCTAAAGTCAGTTGTTCCCAATAATCTGAAAATCTAATCTAATAATCTAATAATCAAAAATCCTTTAAGTTGTTTATTTGTTGTATTTGATAACTATAAAAACATTGTATTGAAATGTTCTAATAAAATATAACAATATAATTACATTTCTATTTTCCTATTATTGTCCTATTTCTGCATGGTTATTCTGCTGTGTAAAATTGGTTTTGTTGGTTAGTTTTTCCACACTACTCTTCCTCTGTTCTGGTTGTTAGCATCCCCATGTGGACGCCATGGCAACAGATCTTCCTGAGGTCCATCAGCTGGGTCATTAGGTGGTCTAAGTGACACCCTCCTCAGCCGACAGCTGTCTGACCAGTGTCACGTTAGGAAATTAGCATAATCAGAGCTGTCCCAAACGCCAACCGTGGCCCAACAACCTCAGTTACCCAGCAGAGGCAGAGTGAGTGTGTTGGTGTGTGATCTGTTGTGTGTGTGTGTTAGTACAGAGATCTGCTGCCATCTGTTACGTAATTGTTACCGTGTAAATGTTAATCCAAATCCACAGACAGATCGCTAACAGCAACGTGACACAACACTAAAGACCAAGCCGTCACCTACCATACACAAGTGTGTTTCTCATGGAGATGACATCAAGTAAACGTGCATTTGTTCCACAAAAAAAAGTACAGTTCACTTGCTATCATCCCACTTACCTGCCCAACAGAAATCTGCGTCAGACATTTTGTCCAAACATATTCAGGCCAAGAGCTTATTGTAAGATGCTCATAGGAGTCTCCAAGATGCCAGAGGTAACATCAAGGAAACTACAAGCATGTCTCGTGCATTAGTCAACTGTCAGAAAGAATCACAAATGTAAACATCAAGCAAAGGTGGTGGCGTTATGGTCTGGGGCTGCTTTGTTCACTTAGGCCTGGCCAGATTTCCATCGCTGAGTCAACCATGAAATACTTATACGTACTAGGGCATTTTTTGTGACAATGTGGACGTCTGTCAAAAAACTGTAGCTGAACTGAGCATGGATCTTGCAACAACACAATGAGGAAAACACACAAGCAGGTGAATCTGTAAATAACGGTGTGGAAATGAATCCTTCTTCGGGTCACTCTCCTCATCCTCTATCTTTGACCTTCAACACTTCGGTTCACTCCTCATCCCTTTATCTCTGACATCCATCACTTTGGGTCACTCTCATCCTCTATCTCTGACCATCATCACACATCTCGGGAGATACAAGCACACTGAGATGCATTGTGGGGCCCAAATATGTGTCCTTGTATCACTCCAACCTGTGTCAGGTGAACACACATAGACTAATCACAGAAGCAAACAGATGCACATACTGCAATAGGATACTGGACGATTCACTGCTCTAAATATAAACACTAATCTACAATTGCCTTTGGATGGGTCAGGCCTTGTGGTCAGACGGGCTTCAGTCCAACGTACACGAACAAACAGTTGAATCTATGACGTATTAAAAATGACCTAGACCCTGTTATTCTCCTCAAGGACACACAGTAGGAGACATCAACCATGTGAAAGAGTGGTCATATGGACGTGCTAGAGTCCAGCCGTCCTGGCCGGGTCTTTGTGTTCTGTTGTGATGTCACATCCTCTGAGACAGACCGATGATGACTCTGACCCGGGAAACCCCTCCTGCAGAATCTACAGCCCCGACCAGCCCTCTATCAAATCAGTCTGGGATATGTGGCCGGGGAAGGAGAGAGGGAGAGTGGAGGACCGGGAGGAGCTTGGGCTCTTTGTGGGTACAGTTCAGTACTGCACAAATGACAACACTGATGGTGTCCCATTGGGTTCTGGTTCTGGGGGAGAGACAGTAGTGGAGGGGGTTCTGGTTCATATATGGCCTGCTTTTTAACCCCAAACACCCCCCCCCCACACACACACCCCTGTGTCGCATGCTACCCTGTGACCTCCTTACACTCCAGAAGGTCCCAAAGACGGGGTACTGTGTGTGTGTGTGTGTGTCACATCTGATCATTACACTGAGAGCTGTGCCAGACTGATGTATATCGGACCACTGGACCGTCAGATATCAGGAGCTGCACACTGTCAAAACAATTCAGCATACAGACATGAGCCTCTCAATCTGCCCTCTAGGCTCTGTGTAGTGGACAACCTGAGATTATCTGGCTGTTTATTGGCTGACTGACAACCGGAGATTATCTGGCTGTTTATTGGCTGACTGACAACCTGACATTATCTGGCTGTTTATTGGCTGACTGACAACCTGAGATTATATGGCTGTTTATTGGCTGACTGACAACCGGAGATTATCTGGCTGTTTATTGGCTGACTGACAACTGGAGATTATCTGGCTGTTTATTGGCTGACTGACAACCTGAGATTATCTGGCTGTTTATTGGCTGACTGACAACCTGAGATTATCTGGCTGTTTATTGGCAGACTGACAACCGGAGATTATACGGCTGTTTATTGGCTGCCTGGCTGGCTGTGTGACAGGCTGGTTTGTTGACTTGCTGTATATTAGCTAGCTGGGCACGTTTAACATCGGCTGGGTGGTTCGTTGCCTGACTGGTTAATTAGTCGCTAACTCGCTGGTTATGTATTGATAAACAAGGCCGCCTGCCCAAATCACACCCTATACCGTTTGTAGTGCCCTACATTAAAGCCCATGAGGGGATAGAAAGCCATTGGGGAAGCGTGATCTGCCGTGTGGCCCTGCGGTGACTTTTATTACCGATCTCTAAGCAGCCTTAAGCCGGGCCTGAGGAATGTACCCGGGCCGGTGCCAGAATACAGCATGATACCACACCACTTCAGCTCCCACCCTCTCACTGTGTGGTGCCTGAGGCTGAGCTGTGGATCTTCTGCCGTTAATATAGCTGGTAAGGCCTGACTGTCTAACCCCTGGGTAGAAGCCCCTTAGAACTGGGTTCTCCAACAGGTCAGGCACAAGCTTGCAGTGTTCTACTGAAGATTTCACATGTCAGACAATAAGGCTCTCCGCTACTGTCTAATCTACCAACATACAACATGGCCCCTCCCCTGTATGTGGCCCCTCCCCGTCCGTGGCTGCTTCCCTGTTCTGGGGCTTTACAAGTCAAACCGAAGACAACATCTGGCCATTAACATCCAGCTTGTTACCCATTTTTTTCAGTGTGCTGTACAGACTTTAGATCAGTTGCTAAGAAATAACCAGTTATGGCAAACATTTACAGTAGAACAGTTCTAAAACTGCTAAGCTGACAGCATTTGTACTAATTACCTTGGCAACCAGGGGAATAGGGTATTTGACCAGTATACAAAACATCTCCTAGCCCTGGTAAGAATACATTTAATTAATTTCACAGTCCCTTCCTGCCATCACTTGTATTGTTTATTTTATTATTTTTATATATTTTCTTTGCTTTAAACTTCACATAAGCCAGATGGTTAAGCATTGTGATGTGTGTGTGTGTGTGTGTGAGGTGACAGGTGGAGTATTGATATGATCTCTGTGGTGTAACAGGCTGGGAGCACCCCGGGTTATTGATTACTTTATTGATTAAGACATTCTTGTGAAGACATCGATACCCAGGAGTGTCTCAGAGGACCTCCCTGCACACACAGAGACTCTGAGCTGCCTCAGTGTCCGCTCACACACACACAAACCCAAACACGCTTTCTGTCAATCGGTGTAGAGAATTAGCATGTGAAAGCTCAGCCCGCTGGCCTGTGTCTTGCAGAGAACTTCTCATCACAGCAGTGTAGAACAACCATGCATGATTGTCCAGAACACACATCCAGCATCTAACCTGCTTTACAACGAACATGTAGCCATGTGGTTAAAGCTGTCTCACCAGAGGTCCCAAGGTTGTTGAGTCAAATCCCTAAACATCTGGCTCACAGGTTGTTACTGAACATGACAATGTGGTCTCAGTTACACTGACCTGGTGGAATAAGGGTAGAATAAAACAGTATGGCTGTGTCCAAAATGGCTCGCTACATCCCATATAACAAAGCTTGGATCAATATGGGTGTGTATATATATGTGTATGTGGGTGGGTGTATGTTGTGTGTGTGTGTGTGCGTGTGTGTATGTCTCTGTATATGTGTGTATGTCTCTGTGTGTGTGCGTGTGGGTGTCTCTCTGTGTGTATGTGTGTATATGTCTGTGTGTGTGTGTGTGTGTGTGTGTGTGTGTGTGAATGTGTGTGTGTGTGTGTGTGCGTGTGTGTGTGTGTGTGCGTGTTTGTGTGTGTACGTGTGTGTGTGTGTACGTGTGTGTGTGTGTGTGTGTGAGACCTGGCATTGTGATAAGGGGGGTTCAGCTGTTCATACAGGTCAGGTGTCGCTCCAGTGACAAGTTTTACTTCCACTCTTTCTCCTCGCTTTCACTCTTGTGGCTTTGTAGTGCCTGGCGACAGCCCCCTACGCCACTCCTCTCACCTCTCCCTCTCCTCCCCCTCCTGCCTGGCCTGCAGTTGCGGGGGCCAGCCCATCTGGTATTTAGCCTAGCATTTGCCTGTGAATAGGGGTGGAGGTTTGGGGATGGGGGCTGGGTCTCTGGGCGCCAGCAGCTCAGTGTGGTCCGCTTGACTCTGTCAGTCAGGGACTCAGCGAGAGGTTTACCACACGGTTAGTTAGCCTCCTGGCAGGGCTGAGGCTTGGCCGGTTTGACCTTCTATTATTAGTCACTCCCGGTAACCTGTGGGCGTCCTGCTGGAGGAACGGTTGCTAGTCTGAGAGAGAGAGAGAGAGAGAGAGAGAGAGAGGGAGAGAGAGGTCAGTGGTTGGTTAGCCCTCAGCCAGACCACTGGCGTACAGAGGAATAGGATGACGGCAGCTTCCTGCACTTCACAAGGACCCAACGACCCAGCACACACTGAGGTAGGACCACACACACACACACACACACACACACACACACACACACACTGTAAACACACACACAGACCCGCCTACACAGCACACGCGTGAGGCAAGAGGTTTGGAAAGATTGTTTAATTAGGTGGTTTAGTTTCGGCTTTGTTAAGGTTTTTGGTGCCAGAGTTGTTTGTAATAGTGTGATTTTTGGGATATGTCAGGGCGAACTGTGTATTTGCATAGTAGTTTGTTGTAGGAACACAAGACAGCTGAGACAAACCTCTCAAACAAAGTATTTCATTTTGAGAGTTTTATTTTGAGTCATTTTCGCTCATGGGCTAGAATGGACAGTTTTGGGATTTAGTGTTTTTGGTGGTGAGGACTTTTGACTTCAGGGTCCACTTATGTTGCTGGAGATCTTGTTTTAAGGTATGTTTCTTGTCTCAACTTGTTGGCACGGTGATCTTTATGGTTTGGTTGTGGAGCTAAAAAGCAACAAAATTCCAGAGTCACCAGGATTCTCTGTGAGAGATATTTTAACAGAGCTCTGGGAAATTTCTGTCTCTCTTTTCGTCTCTCGTTTTCTATTTCTCATTATTCTGTGCTTCCTTTCTCTCTCTCTCTCCCTCTCTTCTCTCTCCCTCTCTCTCTCTCCCTCTTCCTCTCTCCCGTTCTCCCTCTCTTCCTCTCCTCCTCTCCTTTCTTCCTCTCTTCTCTCTCCCTCTCTCTTCCTCTCTCCATCTCTCTCTTCCTCTCCCCTCAACCCTCTCTTCCTCTCCCTCTCTTTGCTACAATGCCCCGTACAATACTTCAGAATGAATGTCAGATGTGGGTGTTAATTGCAGGATGAGGGGAATTTGCTTCAGGGAACCACTGTTGGCTATTGGGCTTGAGCAGAATTCCTGCTGTTTCTAAATGGCAGTCAAGTTGAGTTTGTCAATTGAGTAGGACTTAGTGGAATGGCACAGCCCACAACCTAGCTTTAGCACCGCTGCAAGCTAGCCTCGGGCTGGGTTTTTGTTGATCTGTTGTTGCTCTGCGGTTCACATTCCCCCTCTGACTAGAGTAGCACTGAGTGAACTAGGACGTCTGCTAACACAGCCTCAAGGCTAGCAGGTTGTAGTGTTAATGTGTTGTAGTAGTGGGGGTGTACATATTACCCCGGCCTGAAAGACAGGAAGCGCTGAGGTGATGCTAAAGTGGCGTTATAAGCTAGCCTCAGGGCTAGCTGGGTTTGGGACGAGGGCAAACTACTTCCTTATAAACAAAGAATGGGTTTCTTTGATTACACATTTGTCAGATCCTGAGGTGTTGATTGCTTTTCCTGTCACACACTCACACACACTGGGAGAACTAGGTGTCAGCGTGTGTGTGCGTGTGCGCGCGCGCGTGTGTGCGTGTGTGTGTGTGATCGTGAGTGAGTGAGTGAGTTGTTGTAACAGCAGTCTTTTCACAAGTCGTTACAGCTGTCACAGTTTCATAAGTAATGGACTGATTTGTTTGTTTTATTTTCCCCATTAGAAAATCCAGAGCAGGTCGCAGGACAAGTTTATAAGATTTACAAGAGAACATACTCTTCAGGAGCTTAACAGGGTCTGGTTAACTTGTTGGTGAATCAGATCAGATGTGGTCTGAATATCTGTATTATTATAGATGAGATCAGATGTGGTCTGAATATCTGTATTATTATAGATGAGATCAGATGTGGTCTGAATATCTGTATTATTATAGATGAGATCAGATGTGGTCTGAATATCTGTATTATTATGAATCAGATCAGATGTGGTCTGAATATCTGTATTATTATGAATCAGATCAGATGTGGTCTGAATATCTGTATTATTATTAATCAGGTCAGATGTGGTCTGAATATCTGTATTATTATTAATCAGATCAGATGTGGTCTGAATATCTGTGTTATTATGAATCAGATCAGATGTGGTCTGAATATCTGTATTATTATGAATCAGATCAGATGTGGTCTTGAGTCTCCAAATGGCCCTGTATTCTTTATTTAGGGAAGTACTCCCAGCACGACTCTTAGGCCAAATCACCATTGGGTCCACAGAAGGGCACTACATTGGAAATATTGTGCAAATTGGGACACATACTTTCTCAACAGAAACTGGGCTAACCCCCCATGTCCCCCTTTCATCTTTTGGGGTCCCCATCTTCAACCCCACGGAAGGATGAGCTTGCCCCTCCGATCATTCAGCTTGACTGGGCCCTGAGCACGAAGCCCTGCGGGGATACAAGCCGGACGGACCCCACACAGGTCCCCTTCCCCCGACCCTCGTACTCCCATACCCCCATACCCCCGTACTCCCATGCCTCTGTCTCAGACAAAAACAACTCAAGGGTTTTCTAATTACGCCTTTACATAACCGTATCCGTCCAATGAATGTTCAGTTCGTAGTTTAACCAAGGACTGACAGTCTGCGCGTTACACCCGCAGGTACCGAACGTGGTTGGGTTGAGTCTCAGTTGTTATTGATTATCTTTGATAGTGTGGGGAGACTTTAAGCCAGCATGTGTTCAGTCAATTCAGGCTACTTGGAGGTGGTTTCATTCAAATGATTGAGCAGTCGGAAAGCTTTCTGTTGACAGCATTTGGACTTGCGGTGTTGTTGTTTTATTTACCACAACGTGTTTTTGACGATCCTAGCAGAAGCCTTTGTAGCTCGAAGCAACAGTCCAATTAACCTCATGTTTAAACATGAGGATCGGTCACGTCTTGGATAATAAGGTTTTGCTTCTTCACTGATCTAATAGCCTGTGATGGATATTCCATTCATCTGGCTGTTGTACTGAAACAGGTCTAATGAAAGTTTGACTGGGATTCATTTGATACCCCCGGGGTGCTTAATGGACATGTGTGTCTCTGGGGGCTCCCAGTTAAGCACACCAACCACGCCTCTGGGTTATTGGGTTAGACCTCACTCTCTGACCCGGGTCTCACTCGGGTCTCAATCAGCTTTCACCCAAGTCTGGTGCGTGAGTGTGTGTGTGCAAGTTTCTGTGTGAATATGTGTGTGTGATTGTGTGTGTGTGTGTGTGTGCGTGAATATGTGTGTGTGTGAATATGTGTGTGTGTGAATATGTGTGTGTGTGTTTGTGTGCTCTGCGGGGGCTGGGAGCGAGAGCCTGGCTAGTGGTCAGAAAACATCAACATGTTCATCAGTATGACGAGCATTCAGCCATCACACACTCCCCTACTGACCCACTGCCCACACACACACACACACACACACACACACACACACACACACACACACACACACACACACACACACACACACACACTCACACACACTTTCACTAGCGTTCTTTATGAACATATCAGATCCTATTCCCTGTGCAGTTGATGCAAGGGGCAGTTTTTGGACAAAAAAAATGTTTCAATGGATATCTTGGTTGAGCTACTTATTCTTTTTTCAGAGCTGGGGTTAGTCGGTTCTAAATGTATTTTATGAGCACTTTGAAGTTTAGATCTCCATGGCTACCATCTCTGCAGATCATGAACAGCTGCTTCATCGGCAGCATTTTAGTGTCTCCCTTAACAAGCTTGTCTTCATGCTCATTGGCCCAGGAGGCAGCTGGAGAGCCAGATTATTATCTCACCAACGTTTACTAAACATTCCTTTCATGTCCAGAGGAGGTCATCTTAGTAGGGGTTTAGTGGACACGATGGCTGCTGGTTATGTGTTGTAAAAGGGTTGGGGGTGTGTTTTAGAAGGACTCCTGGGGACGGGATGACTGACCCACGCTGGCTCTATATCTGGCCCTATATCTGGCTCTATATCTGGCCCTATATCTGGTCCTATATCTGGCTCTATATCTGGCCCTATATCTGGTCCTATATCTGGCTCTATATCTGGTCCTATATCTGGCTCTATATCTGGTCCTATATCTGGCTCTATATCTGGCCCTATATCTGGTCCTATATCTGGCTCTATATCTGGCCCTATATCTGGTCCTATATCTGGCTCTATATCTGGCCCTATATCTGGTCCTATATCTGGCTCTATATCTGGCCCTATATCTGGTCCTATATCTGGCTCTATATCTGGTCCTATATCTGGCTCTATATCTGGCCCTATATCTGGTCCTATATCTGGCTCTATATCTGGTCCTATATCTGGCTCTATATCTGGTCCTATATCTGGTCCTATATCTGGTCCTATATCTGGTCCTATATCTGGTCCTATATCTGGCCCTATATCTGGCTCTATATCTGGCCCTATATCTGGTCCTATATCTGGCTCTATATCTGGCCCTATATCTGGTCCTATATCTGGCTCTATATCTGGCCCTATATCTGGTCCTATATCTGGTCCTATATCTGGCCCTATATCTGGCCCTATATCTGGTCCTATATCTGGCCCTATATCTGGCCCTATATCTGGCCCTATATCTGGTCCTATATCTGGCTCTATATCTGGCCCTATATCTGGTCCTATATCTGGCTCTATATCTGGCCCTATATCTGGCCCTATATCTGGTCCTATATCTGGTCCTATATCTGGCCCTATATCTGGCCCTATATCTGGTCCTATATCTGGCCCTATATCTGGCCCTATATCTGGCTCCCTATATCTGGTCCTATATCTGGCCCTATATCTGGTCCTATATCTGGTCCTATATCTGGTCCTATATCTGGCCCTATATCTGGCCCTATATCTGGCCCTATATCTGGCCCTATATCTGGCCCTATATCTGGTCCTATATCTGGCCCTATATCTGGCCCTATATCTGGCCCTATATCTGGTCCTATATCTGGCCCTATATCTGGTCCTATATCTGGCCCTATATCTGGCCCTATATCTGGCCCTATATCTGGTCCTATATCTGGCCCTATATCTGGTCCTATATCTGGCCCTATATCTGGTCCTATATCTGGCCCTATATCTGGCCCTATATCTGGCCCTATATCTGGTCCTATATCTGGCCCTATATCTGGCCCTATATCTGGCCCTATATCTGGCCCTATATCTGGTCCTATATCTGGCCCTATATCTGGTCCTATATCTGGCCCTATATCTGGCCCTATATCTGGCTCCCTATATCTGGCCCTATATCTGGCCCTATATCTGGCCCTATATCTGGCCCTATATCTGGCCCTATATCTGGTCCTATATCTGGCCCTATATCTGGCTCCCTATATCTGGCCCTATATCTGGTCCTATATCTGGCCCTATATCTGGCCCTATTTCTGGCCCTATATCTGTCCGGCTCTCTCTCCCGTCCCGCTGTGACTTCTGTAGTTAATGAGGAGTTGGGGTTTGCCTCAAATCGACTTCTGCAGGATTCAATTTTTTCCAGGTCACTACAGCAGAGGTCACTTACTGTTAATCTCACATGTTCTTCATCCACTCAAATAAATGCAATGTGTGCTTTATTAACATGGATGGATGGCTGTCACGAGCCAAAACCCATATTATTATATATATATATATTGTCTAGGATGCAATCTGGAACACAATCTACTCCTTCTTTAAACAAAAACGACTTTCTCAGCCAGATCTCTCTTTCTTTTATTCCATCAGATCTGTTTCTTTGCTCAGACAGATATTGTCTTTGTTCTGTGTGGAACCCCAGGAGAGTTGAGTGTTGATGACTGAGAAGGCACTAGCCAATGTACCAACCTGCACACTTAGAAGGCACTAGCCAATGTACCAACCTGCACACTTATTAGGCACTAGCCAATGTACCAACCTGCACACTTAGAAGGCACTAGCCAATGTACCAACCTGCACACTTAGAAGGCACTAGTCGATGTACCAACCTGCACACTTAGAAGGCACTAGCCGATGTACCAACCTGCACACTTAGAAGGCACTAGCCGATGTACCAACCTGCACACTTAGAAGGCACTAGCCAATGTACCAACCTGTACACTTAGAAGGCACTAGCCGATGTACCAACCTGCACACTTAGAAGGCACTAGCCAATGTACCAACCTGTACACTTAGAAGGCACTAGCCGATGTACCAACCTGCACACTTAGAAGGCACTAGCCAATGTACCAACCTGTACACTTAGCCTAAAGCTGACTGTTAAATCACACAGCTGCTTTGGGACAGATGTTGTAGTGATCAGGCAACCAGGCCATTATCCGTTCCCTCCTCGAGGATTTCATTGAGTTTCTTTCAATGGAATTTTTCACGTTACAGGTCACATTAAAGGTTGAACAAGTTTATCACAACACAAAAACACGGGATGTGTAGATGTTTATATCCACTGTACACAGCACCAGTCAGATGTCTCAACATTCAAGTGACTCTCTTAAACAAACAAATGTTTTTCTATTACGTAATTGTTTATGTTAAAGTACAAATGTTACAGTCTAAATACCCTCGTTCTGCGACTTATTCCACTGGAGACACTGGAGATGATGTAATCGTTAAACCTTACTCATTCAGAAAGCCTCTTAAGAGAATCCCTCGCTCTCTCACTCCTGTTCTGTCTCTCTTCTCGCTCCTCTGTCTCTCTCTCTCTCCTCACCCTTTCTCCCCCCGCCCCCCCGCACTTGTCTATCTTTGTCTCTCTCTTACCTCATCAAACTTTGTGGATGTTTATTTTCTCCCTGTGCAGAAGAGCCGAAGGCCTCTTTATGTCCTTTTACCTCTCAGCTCTTTAGCGGACACCCCTCTCCCCCAGTCACGAGGGAGGGAACAAGTCTCTTTGTGGCTCCTCTCAAAGCGGGGCCTTTTAGAGGGAAACCCCCTCCCTGCCACTATCATTATTTAGGCTCTTTCCAATCAAACACTCCCTCCCTCCACACAGTTCTTTCACACTTCAAAGGTGCTCGCCAGCGATTCAGGAATGATGTCATCCCAAGCTTCTCCTCTATGTTTGCCCCGCTCCACTCACCCACTCTATAAACTGGCCCCGAAAGCATCAGACCGTCAGTTCATTAGCCGTTTGAAGCATTTGATCTGGTCTACTCTGTAAAATGTTACTGGGTAGGGAGAGAGAGGGGGAGAGGGAGAGAGAGGGAGAGAAGGGGGGAGAAGGGGAGAGAGAGGGAGAGAAGGGGAGAGAAAGTGGCAGAGAGGCCCTAGATGTCTCTGGGTCAGGAACCTTTCCCCGTCCACCGCTTCCATCTTACACAACCAGTGATTGTCACAGGTGCTGTTGGGACTGGTTTTAAACTGTGTGTGTGTGTGTGTGTGTGTGTGTGTGTGCGTGCGCGTGTCTGTGTCTGTGTCTGTGTCTGTGTGTGTGTGTGTGTGTGTGTGTGTGTGCGTGTGTGTGTGCGTGTGCGTGTGCGTGTGCGTGTGCGTGCGTGCGTGCGTGTCTGTGCTTGTGCGTGTGCGCGTGCGCGTGTGCGTGTGTGCTGTGGTCATTAGTAGGTCCATTGTCTCTGTGCGTCTGATCTCCCAGCCTCCCAGTTTGTATCTCCGGTGTGTTAGAGGCGTGGCCCCAGAAGCCCTCTGGTATGTGGCCATTCCAGCACCCTCTCAACAAGGTCACGAGAGGTCACCCTCGGGCGTATGGGACACACGAATCAGCCAGGGGGATCGGGGCCATTTTGGGGGTCGGTGGTCTGGACGCACTGGAAAAAAAGCAAACTCACAGGGCGAATGAGAACAACTGCCAACAGGCCCAGATCCCCTGGAAGGAGACGTCCAGAGACCTGTTGGGATGTCTGGGGGTCCTCACAGCAGGAGGCCACACTCACCCCAGGAAACAGTGGTTTTGCTCATCAGTGACGTGGCAGTAATTCATTGGTTCAGAATGTCTAATAGGGTCATGAGTCACTCTCGTCACAGACTGACTGATTGACACTTTTAATGAGAGCCTTTTGAGACTTTGAGACAGATAAAATGGCCTTTATTTTTTTTTCCGTTGTCATTTACACCACATTTAATTTCATAGTGGCATGTACCAAAAGATTTATGCAATTCAGTTTTTTTTCCTGGTCTCTCTTAAAAACACAGAACAATGAGATCAGGGCGTCTTCTCAATATTATACATATATTCTCTAGGTTTGATAGTTTTCTGATGCCATGGTTTCAGCTTTAGTGAAGTATCTTATCAGTGTTCTACTGCAGGTTGATTCAACTCTATTAACCTCAGTCCCTGATTGGAGGGTTGCAACCAAAACATGGAGTGGAACTGGCTTTGAGTTCCCTGAGTCGAAAAAGTGACCTTTAACCTCCACCTGTCAGCAATTGATGTATGTGTTGTGATATTTCAGGTCCAGCAGTCTAAATGTTGCCCATGTTATCAAATCACTTGTTCCCACTCCTGTATCCAGTTTGGATACCTGTCTTCTGAATTACCTAAATGTTAAATGTAGTTGATGTCCTCTCTAGCTGAATAAGTTGGATCATATTTTTTTAATGTTTCCATTCGATTGCTGTGTGTTCCTGTGTGTTTACCGTGTGTTTCAGCCCCAGGCGTACGAGTTTTAAATGTTTCCATGTGATTGTGTTTCTGTCCCCAGGCATATGAGTTTAACCATGTGATTGTGTTTCTGTCCCCAGGCATATGAGTTTAACCATGTGATTGTGTTTCTGTCCCCAGGCATATGAGTTTAACCATGTGATTGTGTTTCTGTCCCCAGGTATATGAGTTTAACCATGTGATTGTGTTTCTGTCCCCAGGCATATGAGTGGGCGCTGGAGGGCATGCGGCACCTGGCTGGGGTCAGCATGGAGGACTGTGCGGTACCCGACAAATGCCAGGGCGTGATCAACTGTCTGGAGGGTTACCGGCGCCAGCACCCCCCTGTATCGGATCCCCGTTTCCAGGAGATGAAGGAGCTGGCCGTGGAGCTGAAGAGCGAGCAAGGCCTCAAACAGTGGAGGTTTGCCTGGTCCAAGTGCCAGGAGACCAAGCAGATGTTTGAGAAGAAGCTGGAGGTGGCTTTAAGGACGAGGAGAGCCCAGGCCCCGGGGGAGTCGCCCAGGTTGGGTTCAGGGAGGACCGGCGAGGTGGAGGCAGAGGAGGCATCCCCCAGACGAGGAGGCGAGTGGAAGGAGCGAAGCAGCAGTGTCTCCTCCGCCTGTAGGAAGGCCTTCTCCGGGGTGTGGGGAGGAGGCAGGGAGCGGCTCTCCTCCACCTCCAGCTGCGCCTCCAGCCAGTCCACATGCAGTCCCAGGCAGGAGGTGGATGGATCCAAGGCCAGGACATCCATAGCCTCCTCTCCCTACGGGCCACCTCACACCCCTCTCCCCTCCCAGCGCCTCACCCGCTCCACCTCCTCCGAGGAGTCGTCACACCGAGCCCGTATGGAGGCCCAGGCCCGGACCACCTCCTGCTCCTTCTCCCACTCCCTCCCCCCCATGGAGCCCCAGAGCCCCTCCCTTACCCCTGGTCGTAGACCGCCCCTCAGGAAGACTCAGAGCTTTGACTGCCAGAGCCCCTCCCTTTCCACGTCAGACTCCGCCCGCTACGGGACCTGCCAGCGGGCCCTCAGTGAGCCGGCACGACGGGGGAACACCGGCGTGTTTATTAAAGGTCTGGAGGTCAGCAGTACGGAGGTGGCCGACCGATCCTACACCCCCAGGGTGGCACCTTCCAGCGGGGCAACGGGAGAGGTAGTGAGGAGCCCTTCTGCCAGTACCACCAGCAGCCCAGTGTCTGAACCCCGCGCCAAGGGAAGGTGGGTGGCATACATCTGTAGAATAATGTATTATAGAGAATAGAAGGAAAGGGAAGGTGGGTGGCATACATCTGTAGAATAATGTATTATAGAGAATAGAGGCAAAGCTAAGTCAACCATTACTGATATCAGTCTGGTCGGGTTCAGCAACACAGACTGGAGTGTTTTTCAGATGAATACATGTGTGATGCAGATGTTTGTGTGTGTGTGTGTGTGTGTGTGTGTGTGTGTGTGTGTGTGTGTGCGTGTGTGTATGTTTGACCACAGTGTGGAGCGGTAGTCATGCTTAAATGTGCGTTGTAGTAATTGACACATGATGAGGGTGAACAGTAGTTTTACTGTGTCTCCTGCTTTACCTGATTTACTTGTGTGTGTGTGTGTGTGTGTGTGTCTGTGTGTGTGTGTGTGTGTGTGTGTGTGTGTGTGTGTGTGTGTGTGTGTGTGTGTGTGTGTGTGTAAGGCATAATGGTTTTACCAGCCCTACTGTGCCCCTTGAGATTAACCCTTGCAGATAGATGACTAATCCAGAGGTCCTTTTTTATGTGCCTGCATCATATATATATATACACACACACCCACACTCATGTACACACACACACTTACAAGTTTACGCACAAACAAGCACAACCACATACAAGAACATATACACACAGAACATAAACATACACACACACACATACACACACTGGGTTGGGGTGAGTCTGGGTTGGGGTGTCTCCGGGTTCGGGTGATACTGGGTTGGGGTGTCTCCGGGTTCGGGTGATACTGGGTTGGGGTGTCTCCGGGTTCGGGTGATACTGGGTTGGGGTGTCTCCGGGTTCGGGTGATACTGGGTTGGGGTGTCTCCGGGTTCGGGTGAGTCTGGGTTAGTGGTGTTAGTTTGGGACAGCTCCACACAGGAAGCTCGGCCCATATCTGATCTGACTGACTGATCTTGTAAATTCACCAGCCAGCCAAAGCACTACTGAGACTACTGTTTTGGGGAATTTGGTCTCCTTGGAAACCAGTGTACTGTTATGACAGTGTGCTAGTCTCAAAGGAGTTGGATTAATGTGAATGACTCCAGTAGATTCGGACGGACATACTGGACCCGTCCAGACATCTGGGTTTTAATCATCATTCTCAGTAGTAGTAGTGGTGGTGGTGGAGACTGTGGGTAGTAGTAGTGGTGGTGGTGGTGGAGACTGTGGGTAGTAGTAGTAGTGGTGGTGGTGGAGACTGTGGGTAGTAGTAGTGGTGGTGGTGGTGGAGACTGTGGGTAGTAGTAGTAGTGGTGGTGGTGGAGACTGTGGGTAGTAGTAGTGGTGGTGGTGGTGGAGACTGTGGGTAGTAGTAGTAGTGGTGGTGGTGGAGACTGTGGGTAGTAGTAGTAGTGGTGGTGGAGACTGTGGGTAGTAGTAGTAGTGGTGGTGGAGACTGTGGGTAGTAGTAGTGGTGGTGGTGGAGGCTGTGGGTAGTAGTAGTGGTGGTGGTGGAGACTGTGGGTAGTAGTGGTGGTGGTGGTGGTGGAGACTGTGGGTAGTAGTAGTAGTGGTGGTGGAGACTGTGGGTAGTAGTAGTAGTGGTGGTGGAGACTGTGGGTAGTAGTAGTGGTGGTGGTGGAGGCTGTGGGTAGTAGTAGTGGTGGTGGTGGAGACTGTGGGTAGTAGTAGTGGTGGTGGTGGAGACTGTGGGTAGTAGTGGTGGTGGTGGTGGTGGAGACTGTGGGTAGTAGTGGTGGTGGTGGTGGTGGAGACTGTGGGTAGTAGTGGTGGTGGTGGAGACTGTGGGTAGTAGTAGTGGTGGTGGTGGTGGAGACTGTGGGTAGTAGTAGTGGTGGTGGTGGAGACTGTGGGTAGTAGTAGTGGTGGTGGTGGAGACTGTGGGTAGTAGTAGTGGTGGTGGTGGAGACTGTGGGTAGTAGTAGTAGTGGTGGTGGTGGAGGCTGTGGGTAGTAGTAGTAGTGGTGGTGGTGGTGGAGACTGTGGGTAGTAGTAGTGGTGGTGGTGGTGGAGACTGTGGGTAGTAGTAGTGGTGGTGGTGGAGACTGTGGGTAGTAGTAGTAGTGGTGGTGGTGGTGGTGGAGGCTGTGGGTAGTAGTGGTGGTGGTGGTGGTGGTGGCTGTGGGTAGTAGTAGTAGTAGTGGTGGTGGTGGTGGAGGCTGTGGGTAGTAGTAGTGGTGGTGGTGGTGGAGGCTGTGGGTAGTAGTAGTAGTGGTGGTGGTGGAGGCTGTGGGTAGTAGTAGTGGTGGTGGTGGAGACTGTGGGTAGTAGTAGTAGTGGTGGTGGTGGAGGCTGTGGGTAGTAGTGGTGGTGGTGGTGGAGACTGTGGGTAGTAGTAGTAGTGGTGGTGGAGGCTGTGGGTAGTAGTAGTGGTGGTGGAGACTGTGGGTAGTAGTAGTAGTGGTGGTGGTGGAGACTGTGGGTAGTAGTAGTAGTGGTGGTGGTGGAGACTGTGGGTAGTAGTAGTGGTGGTGGTGGTGGAGACTGTGGGTAGTAGTAGTGGTGGTGGAGGCTGTGGGTAGTAGTGGTGGTGGTGGTGGAGACTGTGGGTAGTAGTAGTAGTGGTGGTGGTGGAGACTGTGGGTAGTAGTGGTGGTGGTGGTGGAGACTGTGGGTAGTAGTAGTAGTAGTGGTGGTGGAGACTGTGGGTAGTAGTAGTGGTGGTGGTGGTGGAGACTGTGGGTAGTAGTAGTGGTGGTGGTGGTGGAGACTGTGGGTAGTAGTAGTAGTAGTGGTGGTGGAGACTGTGGGTAGTAGTAGTGGTGGTGGTGGTGGAGGGGGGTAGTAGTAGTGGTGGTGGTGGAGGCTGTGGGTAGTAGTAGTAGTGGTGGTGGTGGAGACTGTGGGTAGTAGTAGTGGTGGTGGTGGTGGAGACTGTGGGTAGTAGTAGTGGTGGTGGTGGAGACTGTGGGTAGTAGTAGTAGTGGTGGTGGTGGAGGCTGTGGGTAGTAGTGGTGGTGGTGGTGGAGACTGTGGGTAGTAGTAGTGGTGGTGGTGGTGGAGGCTGTGGGTAGTAGTAGTGGTGGTGGTGGAGACTGTGGGTAGTAGTGGTGGTGGTGGTGGAGACTGTGGGTAGTAGTAGTAGTAGTGGTGGTGGAGACTGTGGGTAGTAGTGGTGGTGGTGGTGGAGACTGTGGGTAGTAGTAGTGGTGGTGGTGGTGGAGACTGTGGGTAGTAGTAGTAGTGGTGGTGGTGGAGACTGTGGGTAGTAGTAGTGGTGGTGGTGGAGGCTGTGGGTAGTAGTGGTGGTGGTGGTGGAGACTGTGGGTAGTAGTAGTGGTGGTGGTGGAGACTGTGGGTAGTAGTGGTGGTGGTGGTGGAGACTGTGGGTAGTAGTAGTGGTGGTGGTGGTGGAGACTGTGGGTAGTAGTGGTGGTGGTGGTGGTGGAGACTGTGGGTAGTAGTAGTAGTGGTGGTGGTGGAGACTGTGGGTAGTAGTAGTAGTGGTGGTGGAGACTGTGGGTGGTAGTAGTAGTGGTGGTGGTGGAGACTGTGGGTAGTAGTAGTAGTAGTGGTGGTGGAGGCTGTGGGTAGTAGTAGTGGTGGTGGTGGAGACTGTGGGTAGTAGTAGTAGTGGTGGTGGAGACTGTGGGTAGTAGTAGTGGTGGTGGTGGTGGAGACTGTGGGTAGTAGTAGTGGTGGTGGAGGCTGTGGGTAGTAGTAGTGGTGGTGGTGGAGACTGTGGGTAGTAGTAGTAGTGGTGGTGGTGGAGACTGTGGGTAGTAGTAGTGGTGGTGGTGGTGGAGACTGTGGGTAGTAGTAGTGGTGGTGGTGGAGACTGTGGGTAGTAGTAGTACTGGTGGTGGTGGAGGCTGTGGGTAGTAGTAGTAGTAGTGGTGGTGGAGACTGTGGGTAGTAGTAGTGGTGGTGGTGGTGGTGGAGGCTGTGGGTAGTAGTAGTAGTGGTGGTGGTGGTGGAGACTGTGGGTAGTAGTAGTAGTGGTGGTGGTGGAGACTGTGGGTAGTAGTAGTAGTGGTGGTGGTGGAGGCTGTGGGTAGTAGTAGTAGTAGTGGTGGTGGAGGCTGTGGGTAGTAGTAGTAGTGGTGGTGGTGGAGACTGTGGGTAGTAGTAGTAGTAGTGGTGGTGGAGACTGTGGGTAGTAGTAGTGGTGGTGGTGGTGGAGGCTGTGGGTAGTAGTAGTAGTAGTGGTGGTGGAGGCTGTGGGTAGTAGTGGTGGTGGTGGAGACTGTGGGTAGTAGTAGTAGTGGTGGTGGAGACTGTGGGTAGTAGTAGTGGTGGTAGTATTACTAGTAGTTGAGGCTGTGGTTAGTAGTAGTGGGGTTTGTGGTGGTAGTAGTACTAGTAGTTGAGGCTGTGGTTAGTAGTAGTAGTAGTAGTAGTAGCCATAGTATTACTAGTAGTACTAGTAGTTGAGGCTGTGTTGCAGTCTTTCTTTATATCTTTATATATTATTCTTTATATCTCATGGTCTCTCTCCATATCTATTTCATGGTGTCTCTCTCCATATTTCTTTTGTGTCTCTCTCTATATTGCTCAACCAGTTAATCTATGTAGTCCTCTATCTTCACAGTAAACCAACCAGTTAATCTATGTATTCCTCTATCTTCACAGTAAACCAACCAGTTAATCTATGTATTTCCCCCTCAGTAAACTTCGTCACATCGTTGATGAGATGGTCACAACTGAGAGGGAGTACGTGCGCTCCCTGCGTTACATCATCGAGCACTACTTTCCCGAAATGGAGAGAGGTGACCTCCCGCAGGACCTCCGGGGGAAGAGGAGCGTCATCTTCGGTAACCTGGAGAAACTCGTGGACTTCCACAGCCAGTACTTCTTGAAGGAGCTGGAGAGCTGCTGTAATCACCCGCTAAGGGTGCCACACTGCTTCCTGCGACATGTAAGGACCTCCCCCTTTTGACTGACAGGCAGGATGTTCCTGTGAGAGTTCCCAGACATACCGCGCTACAGCTGAATGACACCGCTGATTGGCTGAAAGCAGATTATGTCTGCTGTTCTTATTATGCTGCTAGCGTGTTTCTAGGTATCTGATCGATACATGACAGCTAACGTCTGTGCCCTGATGCATGGCACCACAGACAGCTCTTAACCCTGGGATATTTAACATAACTCTTTGTGTATTAATCCTTCAAATTAGCCTGAGCTAATGTTGATCCCGAGTCAATTTAACTGTCACGACCTGGCGTCATTGCTGATCTGTGAAAGTGAACCTCCAGGTACACCCAGGGCTTCAGCGCCGGTGGTTTAAGACTCTCGTCTACCAACCCAGCTGTGAAAATACTAAACCCACAGCCTGTTTCCCTGTAGGGGGTGTTCATGTTGAGACAAACCCTTGTTCCCTCTCATTGTCTAACTTATATTTAACCAAACATTAATGAAATACCAACAAGCCACTGGAACAGATTAAATTACCTGTGGTGTACATTTTTACAAGTGTCTGGAACTCAGGAATTCCATCACTTTGTTTTGGACGTGGAGAAAAACGCAGTTTCCTGCACTGCTACAGTATAGTCTACAAGTCTACCAGCTGAGTTGTTAAGCTCCAGACAAACTTGTCCCAGCAATCACCCCTACATCACTCAATCACCCCTCCATCAACCCTCCATCACCCAATCACCTCTACATAACTTAATCACCCCTCCATCACCCAATCACCTCTACATCACTCAATCACCCCTCCATCACCCCTCCATCACCCAATCACCTCTACATCACCCAATCACCCCTCCATCACCCAATCACCTCTACATCACTTAATCACCCCTCCATCACCCAATCACCCCTACATCACTCAATCACCCCTACATCACTCAATCACCCCTCCATCAACCCTCCATCACCCAATCACCTCTACATAACTTAATCACCCCTCCATCACCCAATCACCCCTCCATCACCCAATCACCTCTACATCACTCAATCACCCCTCCATCACCCCTACATCACCCAATCACCCCTACATCACCCAATCACCTCTACATCACCCAATCACCCCTCCATCACCCCTACATCACCCAATCACCCCTCCATCACCCAATCACCTCTACATCACTTAATCACCCCTCCATCACCCAATCACCCCTACATCACTCAATCACCCCTACATCACTCAATCACCCAATCACCCCTCATCACTTAATCATCCCCTCCACCCCTCCATCACCCTGTTTTTTTCAGAGCATAACACTTAGTCTCTGTGCTGGAACACATTTTTCCTCTTTCATCCACAGCAGGACCAGTTTGGCCTGTATGCTCTGTACAGCAAAAACAAGCCCAAGTCTGATACTCTGCTGGCCAGCCATGGGAACAGCTTCTTCCGGGTGAGAATATTCACACCATACTGGTTTCATCCAGGTCCACTTCTCCGTCTGTCTGTTAGTCCAACTGTCTGTCTGTCAAGCTGTTTTCCTTCATGACCACTTGTCTGTCTGAACATCTGTCCACCTGTCTGTCTATCAGTATGTCCACCTGTTTTTCTGTCCGCGTAAATGACCTCTGACCCCCAACCTGTGACCTGGTTAGAATAAGCAGTTGGAGTTGGGTGATAAGATGGACCTGGCCTCGTACCTGCTGAAGCCCATCCAGAGGATGTCCAAGTACGCCCTGCTCCTGAAGGACCTGATTAAGGAAGTGAGCGAGGCCCAAGAGACGGAGTTGTCCCATCTCAGATCCGCCGCGGAGATGGTCAAGTTCCAGCTGCGCCATGGCAACGACCTGCTCGCCATGGACGCCATCCGAGACTGTGATGTGAGTGACGCCTTTTTTCTCCAGAGAATGCTAATAACTGAAAACCCCTGCCTTCATGTAACTATTGGGCCAAATGACTAAAATGTGTTCTGTGATTGTAAATGCCTACTTTCTGGGCCTCTCCAGGTGAATCTGAAAGAGCAGGGTCAGCTGGTAAGACAAGACGAGTTCTGTATTTGGTATGGGAGGAAGAAATGTCAGCGCCACGTGTTTCTGTTCGAAGACCTGGTGTTGTTCAGCAAACCTAAACGCATCGAAGGAGGACTCGACGTTTACATCTACAAACACTCCTTCAAGGTACAGCCGGGCAGTCACAGAGATACACTGAGGATGTGACCGTTTGTGGCAATCACAGAGATACACTGAGGATGTGACCGTTTGTGGCAATCACAGAGATACACTGAGGATGTGGCTGTTTGTGGCAATCACAGAGAGACACTGAGGATGTGGCCGTTTGTGGCAGTCACAGAGATACACTGAGGATGTGGCTGTTTGTGGCAGTCACAGAGAGACACTGAGGATGTGGCCGTTTGTGGCAGTCACAGAGATACACTGAGGATGTGCCCGTTTGTGGCAGTCAAGAAATGTATAAATTATTTTTGTTTTACCTTTTTGTCTTAAAGATGCATAGCCAATATATATAAGTACAATATTAAAACAAACAGAAAATGTGATCTATACAATACAATATGTCCTCACACCACCTCTCTCCTCACACCACTTCTCCCCTCACACCACCTCCCTCCTCACACCACCTCTCCCTCCTCACACCACCTCTCCCTCCTCACTCCACCTCTCTCCTCACACCACCTCTCCCCTCACACCACCTCTCCCCTCACACCACCTCCCTCCTCACACCATCTCTCCCCTCACACCATCTCTCTCCTCACACCACCTCTCCCCTCACACCACCTCTCCCCTCACACCACCTCTCCCCTCACACCACCTCTCCCCTCACACCACCTCCCTCCTCACACCACCTCTCCCTCCTCACACCACCTCCCTCCTCACACCGTCTCTCCCCTCACACCACCTCTCCCCTCACACCACCTCCCTCCTCACACCACCTCTCCCTCCTCACACCGTCTCTCCCCTCACACCACCTCTCCCCTCACACCACCTCTCCCTCCTCACACCACCTCTCTCCTCACACCACCTCTCCCCTCACACCACCTCTCTCCTCACACCATCTCTCCCCTCACACCATCTCTCCCCTCACACCATCTCCCTCTCTCCCTCCAGACAGCAGATGTGGGAATGACAGAGACCTCTGGGGATAACCATCTCCGTTTTGAGGTGTGGTTTAGACGCAGGACCAGTAAGAACCAGACGTACGTCCTCCAGGCGTCCAGCGCAGACATAAAAAACGCCTGGACCACCAACATCGCCCGGATCCTGTGGCAGCAGGCCACCCGAAACAAAGGTGACTTAATGGGCGTGGTTAAACATAATGGGCGTGGTAAAACCAGGAGGAAGCGTTTCAGAGGGAGTTGTTCCGGGTACAAGGTGAGTTAATGGGCGTGGTTAAACCAGGAAGAAGCGTTTCAGAGGGAGTTGATCCGGGCACAATTGTGAAAAAACATGCTTAAGTTTACTGCTCCTATTTGGAACAAGCTCCTTTTAATTACTGAAAATCACTCAACCCTGTCTCGGAGGTCATAAACCATATCAAAATAATTATCAGGTGTGCTGCAGGTTCTCACTCATGGATCTCAGACATTTTATTAACACAGACCACATTTTGCCAAAGGGAGATCAAGTCATAACAAAGTCTAAGGCACTCTTTTGACAGAATACATGTAATGTAAAGGAAATGTAAAGATCTATTCAATATACAGAAGAAAATGACTGTTTGTGATGTTCCTGTCTACATCCTCTGTTTAATGACTGATATAAATGTTATCTGTGATCAGAGGTCCGTAATCAGGAGATGGTGTCTATGGGAGTGGGGAACAAGCCATTCCTGGACATCAAACCCAGTGATGCTGCTATCAACGACAGAGCCATAGATTACATCATGAAAGGACGAGGTACCACACAGCAATACTGCTACTATGTAGTTAGATATTACACACAGTAATACTGCTACTATGTAGTTAGATATTACACACAGTAATACTGCTACTATATAGTGAGATATTACACACAGTAATACTGCTACTATATAGTGAGATATTACACACAGTAATACTGCTACTATGTAGTTAGATATTACACACAGTAATACTGCTACTATGTAGTTAGATATTACACACAGCAATACTGCTACTATATAGTTAGATATTACACACAGTAATACTGCTACTATATAGTTAGATATTACACACAGTAATACTGCTACTATATAGTTAGATATTACACACAGTAATACTGCTACTATATAGTTAGATATTACACACAGTAATACTGCTAGTGAGATATTACACACAGTAATACTGATACTATATAGTGAGATATTACACACAGCAATAATTATAGATTATCTAGTGAGGATCCTGCATTCTGGTGGATACAGATGTTTATTGATGCTATCTCACACATATTGATGATGATGATACAGATGTTTATTGATATCTCACACATATTTATGATACAGATGTTTATTGATGCTATCTCACACATATTGATGATGATGATACAGATGTTTATTGATATCTCACACATATTTATGATACAGATGTTTATTGATGCTATCTCACACATATTGATGATGATGATACAGATGTTTATTGATATCTCACACATATTTATGATACAGATGTTTGTTGATGCTATTTCACACATATTGATGATGATACAGATGTTTATTGATATCTCACACATATTTATGATACAGATGTTTGTTGATGCTATTTCACACATATTGATGATGATACAGATGTTTATTGATATCTCACACATATTTATGATACAGATGTTTGTTGATGCTATTTCACACATATTGATGATGATACAGATGTTTATTGATGGTATCACCCAGGTTGATGATAATTAACCAGTCCTATTCTCTGTGTTTCTCCAAGGGGCCAGAACACGTGCCTCTATCGCCGTGTCCCTGTTCGACCACTCCAACCCCTTCAAGAGAACGCCGTCTGTTAGCGGGGGGTCTGGGGGCGGGGCGACTGCGGCATCTGGCCCCTCATCTTGCACTCTCCTGGGACCTCTGAATCTTCACATGTACAGTGACCACAGCCAGACCCTGCTGTCTGGAGGGGACAGACCCTTCATCAGCCCCTGTATCGAGGAAGATGAGCTGGAGCACGAGACCAGCAGCCAACCATCCATGAGTATGTATTGGAATATACATTCACCCATATTATAACACACTGTCTTATTGTTTAAAGGGCCAGTTCACCCATATTATAACACATCTCCCTACAGCTACAGAGAGTTCAGGTTCGTCGTCCCACTGTCTGTCTGCCAGCGGCTCCAGTGGTTCTGACAGCGGCTGTGTATCCAGCCATCTTCCTGAAGCCTGTCTGACTGAGGAACTGTCATCCCCACCGTATCCACCCTCCAACACTGTGACCTCCCCCAACCTCACCCAAGACAAGCCTCGATACAACAACAGCCAGTACATTTCAGCCGTAAGTGAAGGATCCTCAGTAGGTGGGGTAGGTGAGGGTGAAGGATCCTCTGTAGGTGGGGTAGGTGAGGGTGAAGGATCCTCCATAGGTGGGGTAGGTGAGGGTGAAGGATCCTCCGTAGGTGGGGTAGGTGAGGGTGAAGGATCCTCCATAGGTGGGGTAGGTGAGGGTGAAGGATCCTCCGTAGGTGGGGTAGGTGAGGGTGAAGGATCCTCCGTAGGTGGGGTAGGTGAGGGTGAAGGATCCTCCGTAGGTGGGGTAGGTGAGGGTGAAGGATCCTCCATAGGTGGGGTTGGTGAGGGATCCTCCATAGGTGGGGTAGGTGAGGGTGAAGGATCCTCCATAGGTGGGGTAGGTGAGGGTGAAGGATCCTCCGTAGGTGGGGTTGGTGAGGGTGAAGGATCCTCCATAGCTGGGGTAGGTGAGGGTGAAGGATCCTCTGTAGGTGGGGTTGGTGGGGCTAGTCTTAATATTGCACATTAAGTTATGGACAAGGAGGTTGTTTGTCTGCGTCTAATTAAATGGGATTCATTCGTTAATGTTAACATTCATAAATTAACAACACCTCCAAAAGCTTGCCTTCTGATTGGCTCCTGAATCCTGATGAGTTGATCGGTGCATTTAGCGTTCCTATATCCATTATTAACACGACGCTAACCCCCTTCCCCGTCTCTCCACAGAAAGCAGCTCAGATCATAGGCCCGGCCACTATGGTATAACGCTGACTGTAACCCTGTGTGGAGTAAGTGGACAAGTCCTATCCATACGTCACACCCAAAACACATGCGGAACAACGCCTGACTAATACACATGCTTCATTAACAACAGTTCATTAACATTTTAATGTTAAGTAAAAGGGTCCTTATGCCTAGAAATTAGGTGAATAAAATGTACTTCAATTGCATTCAGTTCAGGAAGTGCCTTTCTAATAATTTTCAAGTATTTTGAAATAGATGCACCATTTTCGGGAATTGAATTGGAATTTCTGTTCCACTTTTGAAACTACTGAATTGAAGACAACCCTGATATAGAATTGATTTCAGATTGAATAGACTTAATCAGCTCAAATGTTAGTACTATATATATATTGTTTCAATGTGAAGTATTTTAGGGTGCTTATAAATAACTCTCAATTCTGATATTTTTATTCTCACATACGATTTGACTGGGAAAAGTCTGATTTAAATAAGATCTGATCTGGTTAACAGGCAAACGTGTAGTGAAGAAAAAAAACAATCTGAATGTGTCTGCTTTTGTAAACAGCTGTTGTAATCAATTCTACTGTTCTCGACCTGTTATTACACAGGTCTGATATCCAGCCACTTCCATCAGGAAAGAGAACGTTGCCACGCGAAAGAAGCCCGAGGAAAGGAGGCGTATTTATTGGTTCTCTCACTGCCAACGACACCCACTGAAATAAGTGGGCACATAGCACTGTTGTCAAAATAAAAGCCACTTTTAAGCATAGCTTTCAGAAATCGAAAAAAAAAGAAGGTTGATTTAAATATTCTTCTATTTATCTTTACTACTTTCTTCCCAACAGTACTGGTAGTGCAGTAGTTTTTCTGTATTATATTCGTAACTTTGTAAATAATTATTGTTCTGGATTTCCATGCAGTTCTGGATGGTTATTTCTTTATCTTTTTATTTCTCTTACTGTTGTTGGCCAGACTGCAACTTTGCAAAACACCTGATGATTGATAATATGTACCTTGAGATGAAAAGGTAGTTCTGAATAGAGGTAAAACTATGTCAGGATAAAGTTCTCTTCAAAGTTTAAAAAAAGACAGCATTCTAGTTTGACTCTTACTTTGTTTTCACATTTTGTCTGTTGTTTGTTTATAAATTGACCTCTGGTCAGATTCCTCAATCCTGTTTACGTCTCCTTAGTGACTGTCTGTAGCTGGTCAGTGTGACTGATGCAGGGCTGTGGTCAAAGTTTGTGACTAAAGCTTTCTTTATCTAGCCATTGAGTGTGAGGATCTGAAGTATTTACACCCTGGTTCTAGATCAGTCCTCTCAGCTGTTTGACTTGGGGCTATTATGTGGAAGATGGGACTCTCACTAGCTACTGTTGACCCTGAGAAGAGAGAAAAAAGGAACTGCCTCAGCTTGATTACAAATGCCTACATCAATTGTTCTAGATAAAAATGTAAAAAAATTGCATTAATAAAAAAAGGATGTACATTTTCTGTAAATATTTTTTCCCCATTGGTGGGGCTTTTTGGCTCTAGCAATGTGTAGATGAAAGCAGGATTGTGATAACCATGTTTGTATAGACAGCAGGGAATCACTGATGTGCCTCAAATGTTCTATTTCTTAATCTGAACAAGTTCACACATATTTAATAAAAATGGATAAGTTTGTATCCAGAAAGATACTGGGTTGTCGTCTACGCTCTGTGTGTGCCTGTCATCATACATGGAAAACCAGTTTAGTTTAGTAACTAACGATACATTGTTCCAGTGCTCACTTATTCTAGGGTTAGAGAACATTAGGATTACATGAAAATAGTAAAGTCATGAGAAATGCAGTAAACCAGTTTGTGTGTGTCGTACCTCATCTGGCTGTGCAGTGGATTGTGGGTCTGTAGTTTTGTCATGAGGAAACAGTGTGACTGTGTGACAGTGTTCTCCGTCCAGCTGCTCCAGACACTCTGTGTAGCGCCAGGCCAGAGGCAGGGCAAACTGGAGAGAGGGAGAGAACCGCTGGAGACATTTACATACATACACACCCGCACACACGGGGCAATTCTGTTCGTGATTATACCTTTGCTAGACGTACAATATGAATATTCTATCTATAGATGAATTCACTAACTGTCAGTCACTCTGGATAGGTGTCAGCTTTATGACTATACACTATGTATATCTATAGATGAATTCACTAACTGTCAGTCACTCTGGATAGGTGTCACCCTGATAACTGCAGTGTTAACCTGCCGTAATAAAGGAGCTCACCTCCACCCACTGTTGTAGCCCCTCTATGCTCCTGTCCTGTTTCTCACAACACAGGGTCCTCACCATCTCTGAGACAAATACATCAGCCTTCATCTGTCCTGTCTGAAGATAAAAACAGGCAGAATCAAGGGGAGATTTTTTTATTTATTTTAAACATTTGTCCACCTAATATTTGGTATATAAAAATATATTTTACTATGCAAATGTACATACACACACATGCTGTATATACCCCAACATAAATATATACATATAATAGTATTATACATATAATGTAAACGTGAAAATAATCTGTAAATTGTTCTGAACTAATTTTACAAAGCAGAATATAAGGATGGATGAATTGAACCCGAAGTCCACTTCACAAAGTCCTTATAGAAGTCCACTTCACAAAGTCCTTATAGAAGTCCACTTCACAAAGTCCTTATAGAAGTCCACTTCACAAAGTCCTTATAGAAGTCCACAGTCTTTTTACCCAAAGGCCGTAGACCAGGTTGGCCATGTTCAGCGTGAAGTCTTTGAAGTCATGTAGTCTCTGGGAGTCCAGGATGAGTCCGGTCAGGAAGCCATGGCACTGCCTCCCAAACACCATCTCCTCCCAAGACATGTTGAACCAGGCAAAGGCCACATCTGGAGGGTGAATTACAGATCAACTGATTAAGCACGACTTAGCAGGGAATAAATACAGCAGTCTAAACAGATGTAAAGGCATGTGGATGGGTGGGTGGTTAAAACCGCCATTTATTCCCTAAAGACTAGATCAATCCTAGGACAGGAACCCACACATCAGTGGTTCTAAGACTGAGGTACCCAAGACGTTTCTGTGTGGTCACAGGTGGGTTCATATTATTTCCATTAACACTGTTTCCGGGTCATTCGCATAAACCCACAAAGCTTGCAAAGGTACAAGGTAATATTTAGAAAGTTTAATAAGAATATCTAGTGCACCCAAGTTTGGGTATGAACTTTACTTCTAGCTATTATGATGTTTTTTTCAGGTCATCATTTTATCACATCGGACGCCAGACATATGTGTGATTATATTTGTAACAAATACTTTCTGGTAGGATTTATTCCTACTTCCATTGGTAAATAAGTGTCCAGGATGTGTCGCATGTTACTTCATATATTCAACAGACGTATGAACATACTTGATAATCATTCTGCTTGATAGTAATATATACAGTGGAAATGTGTCCAATTCTTGTTTAGAAAATGCATTTACAATAATATATTCCTGAAAGACATGCAAAAAACTATTTAGTAATTTATTTCAGGTGGACGCCCACCTATCATACAGCATGAGAGAACAATGACTTGAATCCAGTAATGCTGCAGTATGTTTTCTGTTCACAGAAACATCCCTGGTTGAATTTGTGAGACTGCTAACGATCAAGCTACGATCACAGGACATTTTTCTTCGAGATATCTTGTCTCCCCCTGGTGGACATGACAGCATACTGCAGAGGGACTATAGTGAACACAGTTATGCACCAACTACACAAAGTAAACCATTACAATGGGCTTACTCTTAAGATGAACCTTTTCGTTTCGGTCTTGCTGTGCTTGATAACCTGTAGGAAAAGCCTGTTTTATTCTTTACCAAATGCATGTTCTTTATTCACACTAAAAGGTATGCTCCTCTAACACACCGAGAAGAGTGGAAAGAGGAAAAGGAAGAAGAACCAGAGCTGACCCGTGTGCTGACCCGTGTGCTGTGGGCTGGCTGTATAGATGAGGCTCTGGGTGAAATATCCCCCGGCCGTCCCTCTTCCCAACACAGGCGGGTGGTCCACCCTGAGAACACATCCTCTAACAGGCAGGACACAGCCAGGCACAGGAAACACATAGCCCCTGGATGCAGGCCCACACCAAGGGACCTGATCTACACCTGGAGGAAGAAAGAGTCTGCGTCAAGCCTTTCCGACACATCCTCGATGCTACAAACACAGCCGCTACAAACACAGCCCCTACAAACTAAACACAGACCAAGGCTAGCATATAGACCAAGGCTAGCATATAGACCAAGGCTAGCATATAGACCAAGGCTAGCATTAAGACCAAGACTAGCATTTAGACCAAGACTAGCATATAGACCAAGGCTAGCATTTAGACCAAGGCTAGCATATAGACCAAGACTAGCATATAGACCAAGGCGAGCATTTAGACCAAGGCTAGAAATTAGACCAAGGCTAGCATTTAGATCATTGTGAATGAAGCACTTCTAACAGAATTCAGCTCCATTGTTCCATTACCACTTCGAGTTGTTGACTTCACTGTCCTTTGTTTTGGGGAGTCTCCCACTGTACTGGTCCCTGGCGCAACCCTCTGCAGTACTTGACTGGTCAGACTGGTGGCGAGGACGGACAGCCTGGCAAGGGCAGGAGGATGGAGGAGGTCAGGGGGAGGACTATAGCTGTTGAGACCTGTGGAGTTGAAGTGGGTTCTTCCACAACCGGGGAGCCTGGGTGGCATCCCACAGAGCTGTGTGTTGAGCCCACTCTTAAACGCTTCCAGCAGATGAGCTAGCCTCTCCAAAGGTGCCTCCTCTCTCCGGATCATCCACTGGAAAATGTCTGAGATGTCACTTAGAGCTCCTGACGCTCCCCTCTTCACCAAGCCACACGGCTGATATTTGTATTGTAAGTATTTGGAAACTACTGGTTTCGGCCGCCGGCGACACAGGGATGTTTGAAATAATTTAGTAGCATCGCCAGGCTTTTGTTTAAGCCTTCCAATAAGACAATAAAGCTGGCGGTGGCTTGATGTGTCTGATCTTCTGTTTTGTACCGCAGTGGATGCTGGGGGCTTGCTGGTGATATCTAACATGAATAGCTCAGGGTTGGGATGAGCTATTGGGAGCTGCTGGCTTGGCTCTTTCCTTTGACCTCTGTCCTCTGTGATGACCAACGGTGGGTTTGGTTCCACTACTGACCAGTTCTCCTCAACACCTGAGATGAGTGAGTCTACAGAGGGTATTGCAGCATCAGTGGGTGAGGCACTTACATGCATGCTCTCCTGTAAAGGCTGGGGAAGAAGAGAGGAAGACAAATAAAAAAAGGAGAAAAGGATAGCAAAAAAGAGAAAGAAGCGGTGAGATGTGTGAACAGTAGCTACACTGTCTTCCACTGCCTTATATAACTCTCTCTCTCTCTCTCAACAAAACACTGGTGTGTTCTACTACACTGTCACTTCAAAAAGGAAGGAAAACACCATGTTCTATAACACAGTAAAAGTGCAACAGCCCCCCCACCACACAGACACGCACACGCAGACACACACACACACACAAGCACACACACACGCACACACACACACACACACACACACACACACACACACACACACACACGCAGACACACACACACGCAGACACACACACACTGTCTGGAACTACCCAGGGGGCAAATGAATATTATCCTTCCCAATGAAATATAATTAAATTCCTTGAATATGTTACAACAGTCATTAAGCTACAGGAGAATAAATAACACCTCTCCAAACAAGATCAGGACCCGTTTTAATAAAGGATCTCAGAATAGGCTTAGATTTGCGTTTCAGATGATGTGAATAGGATTACTTGGATAAGATGAATCTGATCCTGCATAGGCCTCCATAAATCCTGATAAGCTATCTGAACATGGGCATTGACGATTTGACAACATGCCGTGTAAGCGGTTGAGTTTATTTTAACCCTAAATGAACAAGCATAACCCGGGGTTGTGTGTGTTTAACAATGCCAAGCAAGCTGCATGCAAGCCGAAACATACCTCGCCAAATCCAAACCCCACAAAGCCATTATGGTCTTGGTTGTGAACAAGCTCGGACTGAGCTGAACGTGGCCGGTAACTGATAGCCTGCTTTTCGCTACTACACCAGGCCCTGAAAAGAAAGGACGACAGGAAGTATTTGATAACTACACCAGACCCTGGGAAATGAGACAACAGGAAGTATTTGATAACTACACCAGGCCCTGGGAAATGAGACAACAGGAAGTATTTGATAACTATACCAGACCCTGGGAAATGAGACAACAGGAAGTATTTGATAACTACACCAGGCCCTGGGAAATGAGACAACAGGAAGTATTTGATAACTACACCAGGCCCTGGGAAATGAGACAACAGGAAGTATTTGATAACTATACCAGGCCCTGGGAAATGAGACAACAGGAAGTATTTGATAACTACACCAGGCCCTGGGAAATGAGACAACAGGAAGTATTTGATAACTACACCAGGCCCTGGGAAATGAGACAACAGGAAGTATTTGATAACTATACCAGGCCCTGGGAAATGAGACAACAGGAAGTATTTGATAACTACACCAGGCCCTGGGAAATGAGACAACAGGAAGTATTTGATAACTATACCAGGCCCTGGGAAATGAGACAACAGGAAGTATTTGATAACTACACCAGGCCCTGGGAAATGAGACAACAGGAAGTATTTGATAACTACACCAGGCCCTGGGAAATGAGACAACAGGAAGTATTTGATAACTACTCCAGGCCCTGGGAAATGAGACAACAGGAAGTATTTGATAACTACACCAGGCCCTGGGAAATGAGACAACAGGAAGTATTTGATAACTACACCAGGCCCTGGGAAATGAGACAACAGGAAGTATTTGATAACTACACCAGGCCCTGGGAAATGAGACAACAGGAAGTATTTGATAACTACACCAGGCCCTGGGAAATGAGACAACAGGAAGTATTTGATAACTACACCAGGCCCTGGGAAATGAGACAACAGGAAGTATTTGATAACTACACCAGGCCCTGGGAAATGAGACAACAGGAAGTATTTGATAACTACACCAGGCCCTGGGAAATGAGACAACAGGAAGTATTTGATAACTACACCAGGCCCTGGGAAATGAGACAACAGGAAGTATTTGATAACTACACCAGGCCCTGGGAAATGAGACAACAGGAAGTATTTGATAACTACACCAGGCCCTGGGAAATGAGACAACAGGAAGTATTTGATAACTACACCAGGCCCTGGGAAATGAGACAACAGGAAGTATTTGATAACTACACCAGGCCCTGGGAAATGAGACATAGGAAGACTCTCACCTGTAATCAGGCGAGTCCTCCAGAGCTCTCTTAAGTGCTGGGATCTGAAAATCCTCCACCTCATGACACAACAACCGCCATTCACTACAACACACACACACATGGTCAGTCTGGATAGATGAGGACATCCATTTTGGCTGCTTATGCTGACCAGTTTCCAAGTTGTCTACTCCACCTGAAGCCAGACGGGAGCAACAGGCAACCACATCTTAGAAAGTTGAGGACGTGTCTAAACATTGATCCGTCGGCTACGATGTGGAGACTCTGGCCATAGGCGATCCAACTGCTCTTCCGGGGGTTGGAGAGCAGCTCTGGGTGCTGAGATAACGGACAGGGTTAGACTAGATAGCATAATTCTGTTCAAAAGTAATGCACCATGGCTTAGAGTTGCTCAGTGAGCAGAGCCTCCGAGTATAGCTGCGTCATTGGGACCAGGTGTTCCAACTTCCAACCAGGTCACTGCAGGTGTTCCATCTTTCAACCAGGTCGCTGCAGGTGTTCCATCTTTCAACCAGGTCGCTGCAGGTGTTCCATCTTTCAACCAGGGCACTGCAGGTGTTCCATCTTTCAACCAGGTCACTGCAGGTGTTCCATCTTTCAACCAGGTCACTGCAGGTGTTCCATCTTTCAACCAGGGCACTCCAGGTGTTCCATCTTTCAACCTGGTCACTGCAGATGTTCCATCTTTCAACCAGGTCACTGCAGGTGTTCCATCTTTCAACCAGGGCACTGCATTCCAACATTGAGGGGGCATTCGTCAAATGGTGGCGCAAAGTGAGGTCATCATCACCCCATCTTAGATAGGTATACTTGTACCTTGTCTTGTCACACAGAAATGCTAATAGGGCGGCTATTAGTTTCTGACCATACAAAAGTACTTACAGGAGCATTTAAAGTTAATTATTTTGGTCCAGGACAGAAATACATTTTAATGACTGGATAAATGCTCACATAACCAGGCAATTTCACACCTCAGTATATGGGAGCACAATTAGACATTAGCTCTGCTGTTATGCAGGCTCAGACATAGATGTTTTTGTTCCATGCCGAAAACTTCTTCTAGTAATAGAACATAAATGAAGAATCAGTGCAGCTGGTGAGATTACCTGATGGGTCAAGATATTTTACAATGGAGTTAAACATTCTGTTCTCTTTTCATCTTTCTTATCTAAGATAGCCTTGTGTCACATCCCAGGGGTACACTGGATACAATAGGGAAACCCTAGGACCAGATATGTCTTCTGGGGTTCCACAATTACCTCATTTTAGGTTGAATCACCAGTGACAGGTAAATAATAAGCAGTTTGTAAACAGTACATGCATAGTGTATTATTCTAAACATTACACATACAGCGTGGTACTGTAAGAATGAGTTTTAGACTCAACATACCTTTAACAGGGTTCTGAAGTAAGTAGCGTACCAATGTGTTCCAACGTAAACTTTAACAACTTTACAAACGGTGAAGGTTGTCACGGAGGCCGACCACGGCCCTGTGCTAGACGACCCTGGGACACAGACAGAGGAATAACTGCCAGGAGAAACAGGAGAGTCAAATAAAGTAAACGGCTAACAGGAACCACCTCAGTATATGAGTGGTGTGTAAGCTGCCAAATTGGATGTATGGAGGGCAATCTGGGTTGACGTCTCGATACTTCTCCCTCGTTTTTAGCAACCATTAGGCTAACTGTGTGTGTGTGGTTTCTCTCACCGCCATTGGTTCCAGTTCTAACTGTGTGTGTGTGGTTTCTCTCACCGCCATTGGTTCCAGTTCTAACTGTGTGTGTGTGTGGTTTCTCTCACAGCCATTGGTTCCAGTTCTAACTGTGTGTGTGTGGTTTCTCTCACCGCCATTGGTTCCAGTTCTCCACAGACACTCCCCCAGTGCCTCTCTGAAGGCATGGTAGGCCTCGTTCTGCATGTCCAGGTACTGACACAACCCCTGCAGGTCACCCTGTCTCTCTGTCAGGGGGAGTCGACTCACACCCAACCAGTTTCTGTAGTCGCACACACAATCACACACACACAATCACACAGAGACGTATCAAACAAAAAGAGAATGCAATATCTGGTCACAAACATGGGGATGTGTTTCCTTGTGGGGACATTTTTACCTCTGCACTCCTGCCTTCACAACAGCCTCTCACAGCATAGAAACACATTTAATAGACTTACTCCACATGTTGGAAGACCACTCCTGCCTTCACAATGGCCTCTCATGGTATAGGAAACACATTGAATAGACTTACTCCACATGTTGTAAGACCACTCCTGCCTTCACAACAGCCTCTCATGGTATAGAAACACATTGAATAGAATTACTCCACATGTCGGAAGACCACTCCTGCCTTCACAGCAGCCTCTCATCTCATAGAAACACATTGAATAGACTTACTCCACATGTCGGAAGACCACTCCGTTGCCAGAGATGTGCAGCCGGCTGCCCTCCATGTTGCTGTGTACACAGAGCTGCCCCAGAGCGGAGTCCTGGTACCTCACCAACAGGTCAAAGGTCATTACATACAGAGGCCTAGGGGTCGTCTGCTGCTTCATCCGTTGGCAGCCATCTGGGTTCAGGCTGGAGTCACCAATCAGGTCTGTGGTAGGTGTGACATCTAGTAGAAACCCAGGATATTGCTTCATCTTTCACTTTCACCACTTGTCAAATAGTACCCTGTGCCCCATATAAACACTCGTTGTTCACTTAGTGAGTGTGTGTTCTGTGTGATCGATCACTGTGAATCACATCAGCCAAGGCTTTCATGAATCGCTGCAAAGTTTGTTGGCTTTAATCTGCGGCGATCCAAAACCATGTGCAATAAAACAATTCGAGGAATGGATGAACAGCTTCCTGAGACTCGGGTCTATTAAGCGTTCACAAAAAAAAAGAATATTGAACCCTACCCCCTGTAGAGCGCACTACTTATGACCAGGGCCCTTTGGGATTTGGTAAAAATAGGGCACCATTGGGAAATCAATAGGGAGCTCTTATGGTGCATGACAATTATGTACAGATGAATTAGTGATGAATAGTTGGCTGTGTACCAGGTAGTGTCTGTAGAACTTGTATGAAGTCTGTCATGCCAGTCACTGTGGCCTCCTGGGTTAACCTCCCATATTCGCTGAACTCCTCAGGCAGTAGGAGCTTTCCCGTCCGAAGATAATTAGCTGGAATGAACAGAAAACAGTCATCACTCTCGCCAACTGTTGCCAGATGCCTCGTGTTGGTCTTCTCAGGGAAGGCCTCGACAAAACTACGGCATTATGTAGAGATTAGAGTATGTTTTTCCAGCTTGATAGGGACAGAAGGCTCGTAAAATGTAAAACAGATCCTGGCTGTGTGAAAAAGCAAAAACTGAAGTGCTGAAATGTGTGGGCATGCTGGCTATTATATTGGTGTGCCTGGTCATTGGTGAGCCAAAACATTATGACTGTGGGTCCTCTATGTGCCGTCAAATCAGAAGTGACAATCGGATTGAGCGCTGGGGAATTTTGAGGTCAGGGCAACTCTTCATCATGTTCCTCAAACCATTCCCAAACAACATGTTCTGTGTGGCAGGGTGCATTATCCACTGAGAAGGCCATGGTCATCAGGAAATACCATCACCATGAAGGGGTGTATTTGGTCTGCAGTGATGTTCAGGTAGGAGGCACGTGTCAAACTGACGTCCACATGAATGCCTTGACTCAGGGTTTCCCAGCACAACATTGCCCAGCACATCACACTCCTTCCACGGACCACTGTCGGTAGCTACACACTACTGCAGAACAAGTCCTGCCGTTTCAGAGATACTCTGACCCATTTGCCTGGCCGTAACAATTTCGCCCTTGTTAAAGTTGCTCAGGTCCATTTCTGTTGACTAGAACAGATTGTTCACTAATCTAACCTACCAGACCTTAACATGAGCCCTTGTCAGGGGATAATAGACATGATTATCTTTGCTCTATTGCACTGTTGTTTTTTGGTATCTTATTGTTATTTTTTTGTACATACTATCCCTCTACCCCCTCATCCCTTTAGTTTAATTTATATTGTTCTATTCTTATGTTGCATGTAAGCACCTTCCTGCCACAGTAAATTCCTTGTCTGTTCACACATTCAACGGCGAATAAACACTTTTCTGATTTGCTGTTTGACCACCTGTAATGTTTTGGCTCACCAGTGTATACATCCTGCATAATATCGTGTGCACATCACACCCTCCTTAAACAATTTAAAATCCCAAATGGTTATTCTCTTCCAGATTGAATTCATCAGGTTTACACTGAAGAATTTTAGTTGAGATATTTAGGTTTAGATAAAAAGATGCTGGTTCATGGTGATTTTTACTTGAGTAAGTTAACCCTAATTACTTCCAGTCTTGGCTGTAAACAAAGATGTGTGTTCTTACCATACTAACCTGTTGAAATACAGGAAACCACACCTGTAGAGCCTATGCCCCTGAGATACAATAACTAGTTGGAAGCTTATTTTGGCACATATAAGATTGTAATGAACATATTAAACATATTAAAAGCTTTACGTGTTATAGTCTTGATAGTAGAAGGATAGAAGCGTTTGAGTTTAAGGGCTCAGAGTTTTGGCTGAGTTTTGGTTGTAGTTTGTGAGGATTTACGTTGTTTTAGACAGATAGTTGTCTGAGAGTTTGAGAGCTAACCTATAAACCTGAAGAGAGGACTGTCACACTCGATGACGACCAGGTCATCACACAGCCACAGGAGGTTGTCGGCGGTCACCAGGACGGGGTACAGTCGGACTGTCTCCATGGGAACAAAACAGTACAGCACCTCCTCGTCGCCATCCACCAGAGGGGTCCCCAACAAACCCAGGGGTACAGCATCATGGACTACAGAACAATTTTTGTTTTACATAGGATCTCCCCCCAGCATGTATTTCTGAAGTTGGCCTGCCGTCTAGGAAGTTTGCCCACAGGACTTGTCGAGGGACCTACCCGAGGACATAGGGTTGGCTATAGGTTCAGACTGTCTGGTGTTGCAGATCCTGGTCTTCCAGTAGTTCAGAGTAGCTCTCTCAGTCACCTGTAGGTCCACTGGCCGGGCTCGCAGGAAATGCTTTCCTGACTGGAGGTTCTCTATGGCCTGGTTGAAAAGCAGTTGAAGTTGCAACAATTTTTTTTAATTATAACATTTTCTTTTTTATACATTTATAAATATAGTACAACAAATTAAGGGTTGCAGACACTGATTCCTAGATATGTTTGTGATTGTATTTTGTTAAGCACAGGTCAATTATGTTTTATTGTAACACCTTGAAACATAATAAATAACTATGAATGTGCATATTAAGCAGTTGGACTGTTAATTGCATTGGATTGCATTATTGCATTGGATTGCATAATTGCATTGGTTTGTTAATTGCACTGGTTTACCTGTAGCAGTGATGTCAAGCGTAGACTGGCCGTGAGCTCATATAAAATATTCAGTTCAGATACACATGTGGTCGCTAGTTTACCGGTTTGTAGATAATAATGTACATGCCTGAAGGTGCATCCGTCTCTATCGATAAACAACCGTTGATTCTGATCGACAGCAGTGTCTGTGTAAAGCACTGAGTGTTGCAGGTGAGACAGCCGGTTCAGAGGGATGGAGAACAGACACCCACCCACATTAAATGACACAAATTCATTCTCCTGAGATGTCATTTAGCATACTTATCTATCTTACGCTTTTTATTACGAACTATTTGTAATTAAACACGTTGACACAGCAATAAACCTAGTAACTACGGTCTCGTATTGACTTCTGCCGGTTGCTAGGAGTATACTACTAGTAGTAGTTAAATCCCGACAATACCTTTTAATTATTAATTAATCAACTAATTAATCTATTATTCATAAGGTTTTCTACTCAATCTTTGCCTTTTTGTTCCAACAAAATGTTAAAACATGCACTTTATAAATAAAAGGTGTCCTTAATAAATGAGCGCGAGCACGACAGTGAACACGCAGCGGTTTCTAAGGTGGCACGAGCCAACCATTATAGTGTGTCACGAGCGTCTCGGATCAATAATAAACTAGTAGGAGGTATCTGATTGGCTGAGATTAAAGTGTGTTGGGCTGACTCCGCTGATTGGCTGCGATTAAACTGTGCGTTCGGCTGATTGGCTGAGACTACAGTGTGTTCGGCTGGTATATTGAACGCAACGTTCCCTCCAGAAGCCTTTCAGCCACAGACAGAGCCCCCTCAGCTTGTGTGCCATATTCCGTTTTCCGGCCAATCCCACTGTTACCCGATATTTTCACAGCTAATTTTCCCCTCATCGTAATGAGCCAATAAGAGAAGCCTCGAGGCCGGTGTTGTCCTGCCCAACACTTTTCCTTGACTGAATATAAAATAAATGAGCTGCTCAAATTTAACACCCATATTTCCCAGGCCAATAAAGACAAGGACTTCCGTTTTCTCCGGGGGATCATTCCCCAGTACCTGGCTTGGGATGTGAGAAATTCTCTCCAACGAACATAAGCCTAGTATATATTTTAAAAAATGTACAACGAACACACAGACGGGGCATCTTATTTTGAGCCTGTTTGCTAGAAAAGCAAATATGTATTATTATGTGGATTTTAATAATGGGCAGTTATTGTAGAGATTTGGTGTATTGTTTTTCGGATTAATGAAGTCTGACATAAAAATTACAAATATAAGAAACCACTATAAAACTTCACTACACTACACTCTTTGGTATTATAATTCAATCCTAATTCCCCAGTGCAGTGAAGGGGATGTTGCCCTGTGTGGATATGCCGTTAAATACACGTTCCTGGCGTTTGTGCTCACGTAACATCTTATAGAAATGTGGGGGTGCAAAAATTACCAACAACGAAGAGCGAAGGTTCTGTGGCAGTGTTAAGTTCTGTCGTGTAACCTCATGCTACATCAAAGGTAAAAAGGAACGACAGTAATAGAATAATCGTTCTGTTGTCGGTTCTAGTGTCATTGACACACAGCGATTGTGGTCAGCTTTATGCCACAACACGGAACGTATAGCCTCTGATCAGGGTTTTGTCAACACATTATGTGCGTAATGTCTAACTCTGGCACAGGCATGCACTTCCATCCCCAGGGCTCTCAAGTTTTGAAGACAGGCAAGAGTGACATATCGCTCCCCGCCCGCCGCCCTCGAGGGAATGGGTGTGTTTCATAAATTATATTATTATTTGTGTTTTTGTTGTTAATAATTGCTCAGACTTGCAGAAGAAAATATTTGACACATGGCACTGACAGTTCACCCAAATACAAAGTATTTATTCAATTTCTGTGTGTGTGTGCGTGCGCGTGCAAGATTATGACTGGTGTTGTTTATTGTAGATGTTTGTTGCCTTTTTGGACTCCTTTATCATGTGTGGTGTTGGCTCCCATTTGAAGCAGTTCGGCTCAAGCCCAGCCATTTTCATGATGTCCCATCCATAGATAAGCTGTTTCGAGTTGAGGTTTTGTTCAAACCGACCATGGAGAATACCCTCTCGGCATCAGTTCAACCCAGTCACCTTTAAAAAAGGAACCAGGGGCATAATTAATATTGAGCAAGTCATGTTGTGTGCAAAATATTTCTTACCTTGTTCTTTGTTGAGGACATTCTTCCCCAAAACTCCTCAACGTCAAAGAGTGTTGGGACCTGAGGCATGGCAATGTCCATGAGTTGGTACTCCATAAACTCCTCACTTACTTGGTCTTGTTCCTTAGGGTCATGAAAAGGAAGGAGTTCCTGAAATCTTAAAAAGACCACATGTGTACAAGACTGATTAGAATACAGTGACAGACAGATTTGTTTTGTGATCATGATCATTAAACTTAAAAATATATAATCCGAATGTGAAAACCCTTGCCTGTATACAAAGTATAGGGCATCTTCAACCCCACACTCAGCTCTCAGCTGCACATCAACAAATCGTTCATGCTTCAGGAGAGCATCTTTCAATGGGAGTTTCTCCATGGCATACTCCACAGCTCTGACCAAGAAGGCCAGTGCTACTTGCTGGAATTGTTGAGCCTTCTGTGGTGTGACCTCTCTAGCCTCAAGGAGCCTGTTGCGTGTAGCTCTGGTGGTGAAACCCACATTGAATTTTTCTCCTGACAGTGTGACAGAAGACATATAGAAAGTTAGTCAAATAAAGGCATCTTATAGTATTTCTCTGGGTTATATCAGTTTCATGTTTCAAGTTTATTGTCATACAATCATATTAAATAATATTTATCAGTCATGGTAATTTGTTGTGCTCAAAGTAATCTCAACTTTATAGATTTTTTTAAATATAAAGTACATAAATAGTCGAGGTAAAATAAAAAAAAATGAATTTTAGGTGAAGGATTAATTCTAAAAAGTGACAAGTGTGGCATTTAGGAGAGTGAGATGGTTGAGTAGAGTTCAGCATCCAGGATAGAAGCTGTCTCTGAATCTACTAGTGCTGTTTCTGATGCTCTTATGTTCTACCGGATGACATAGGGGTGAATATATTGTGACTGATATAGTTTTTACAATGTATTGTATCTATTATCCTTCATCAGCAAGACAACTCAATCCATAGAAAATGTGTATTTGTAGTAACATTAAAAAGGGAGATCATGACTTACCGTACTCACGTGCTCAAAGTGATGCTCGGAGCTCCAGTGGTTTTTCCTCTGGGTTGGTGAACAAAACTTTCGAAAGATTGCAGCAGAATCACGTGAACAATTCCCGGAGATGCTTCTTTTTCATTCGTTGTTGCGTTAAAACTTACCCAGATACAATTGTGCTATTTTCTGATTGGCTATTGTGTAGCCTGTTTCTTTTATTTTGATTGGCTGAGAAGTGTCAGGCTAGACCATTGACTGTAGGGCTAGACTGAAGAACTCCAGGGGAGACGCGCTTGATTAGTGCCGGTTCCATAATGAGAGCTGCGCGGCCAGAGAAATGTTGGGCGCTGCGACAAATTAAATATATTATAGATATTTTTTTCCGCGTGAGAAATACAATGTGTGGCGGGAGTGCGTGACAAAACACTGAAATGAGTGACTGTCACGCTCATTGCGTGACACTTGAGAGCCCTGCATCCCAGTGGGCGAAATGAAGTAATTAACATGTAATTAACATGGCTGTGAGGCATCTGTTGACTTTGTCCCCAGGCTATTGTGATGTCTTTTATCAGCCTGGCACACCAACGGTTAGAGGTTGGGCTAAGTGGACACAACTATCACGCTATGGGAGTGACATTACTGAATTCTTCTCATGTTTTGAATTGATCGCGGCTCCAAATAAATTAGTATTTCTGACGTTTGATAATGTAAGCAAACACTTACATTGTGAGGCAGCAACTCAAAAAGGTAACCAGCTAGTCTCCATATATATGACAGGTGTGTTGCTACATACAGGTCTAGGGGTTGGAGGAAGTGAAGAAGACATTAAATCAAGGAACGCTTAGAAAGACACGTAGGCTTGTTTTATGATTTACTGAATGTGAGTCCAGCACAATAGCCCAGACACTGTCCTGATATTTTGCTTTGCAGAGATGGATGCTTTATTCCCCTATACAAGTCTGCCCTCTGCTGGTAGAAATAGAATGTGCAATGCATTGATTAATAATTATTAGCGTTATTAGTATTATTTGTCTGCCATTTTCAGGTGTTGTTTGCAGATTCCTGTTAAATGATGTAAAAGTGCTCAATGTAATTTGCAAAATTAGGGAAGACAATTTTTAGCCTGTTTGTACGAAGGAACAAAGTCTGTATGTGAAAAACATGGATACTGTTGACCAACAAACACGTGCAGGGCATAGTTTTGTATATATTAGCCCACAACTCCAACCTCAAAAGTTAAATTATTATTCAAGTCGGAAGGTTTGTTTACAATCACAAAATGACCAAATGGGATGAAGCAATTTCAGATTAACCACAAGGTGGCGCTTTTGAGTTTGCCTTTGGCCTTGTGGGATTGCGTCTGTGTCCTTAATGGGTCTGGGAAAGGCAGGGGGTGGCTGAGGGTTGCCTAGGACATCCTGGGGTTTTGAAGATAAGACATCAGAGGTGTCGTGGTCAGGGCTGTCCTCTGCAAATGTCACTCTGCTTCGTCCATTTCCTCTGGAGCCAATTTGTGAATGGCTGAAGCGCAATGATGAGCGTGATGGAGAGGGTGAGGACAGGATCTCTGAAACACAGTGATGGAGAGGGGGAGGACAGGATCTCTGAAACACCAAACCCTAACCCTATGGCTGTGTCCTAGACAAGTGCACTGTGTACTATGGCGCTATTTAGGTCTCTGGTGTTACTGTCCCAAAACAGGAAATACGTTCAGTGGATTTTTTCTGTTAGCACAGCTTGTCCTGGTTTAGTCTTGCTTCATTCTGACCAGACCGGACTTCTGCCAGTGATGGAACACAGAGCCGTTAGCTGGGGGATAAATGTTTGATTAAAAATGGCCCAGCCATGACTTTTCACCGAACGCCTCAACGACCAGCTGTTTGGAAATCTGGGGCTCAGGTTTAGCTGGCTGAATTAAGGACATAGTGTCTATGTCATGAAATACTAGATGAACACATAAACACCTCAACACATTAACACCTTGTCATTGATATAAAATAACTGTATAGACAAAGACAATTACTATGACATGGCATACATGACTCCATATGACATGGCATACATGACTCCATATGACATGACATACATGACTCCATATGACATGGCATACATGACTCCATATGACATGGCATACATGACTCCATATGACATGGCATACATGACTCCATATGACATGGCATACATGACTCCATATGACATGGCATACATGACTCCATATGACATGGCATACATGACTCCATATGACATGGCATACATGACTCCATATGACATGGCATACATGAGTCCATATGACATGACATACATGACTCCATATGACATGGCATACATGACTCCATATGACGTGGCATACATGACTCGATATGACATGGCATACATGACTCCATATGACATGTGATACATGACTCCATATGACGTGGCATACATGACTCCATATGACATGGCATACATGACTCCATATGACATGGCATACATGACTCCATATGACATGGCATACATGACTCCATATGACATGGCATACATGACTCCATATGACATGGCATACATGACTCCATATGACATGGCATACATGACTCCATATGACGTGGCATACATGACTCCATATGACATGGCATACATGACTCCATATGACATGGCATACATGACTCCATATGACATGGCATACATGACTCCATATGACGTGGCATACATGACTCCATATGACATGGCATACATGACTCCATATGACATGTGATACATGACTCCATATGACGTGGCATACATGACTCCATATGACATGGCATACATGACTCCATATGACGTGGCATACATGACTCCATATGACATGGCATACATGACTCCATATGACATGGCATACATGACTCCATATGACATGGCATACATGACTCCATATGACGTGGCATACATGACTCCATATGACATGGCATACATGACTCCATATGACATGTGATACATGACTCCATATGACGTGGCATACATGACTCCATATGACATGGCATACATGACTCCATATGGCGTGGCATACATGACTCCATATGACATGGCATACATGACTCCATATGACGTGGCATACATGAATCCATATGACATGGCATACATGACTCTTATCTCTAGACTCACTAGACGCACCCAAACATGTCGACTCTAACCAAGATATCGCCCAGATCCCAAACCTAAACCTCTGTCTTAGCTCATCCATTAACCTGAGTCTTTCCTAAATCTAGACCCAACCGTAGATGAAACCCCAGAGCCGCAGCCAGCATGACACTACCCCAGCAACTCCTTCTGAAGGTGGGAGAACCCCAGAGTGCCCCATATCCACGGCACATCTGACTGCACTGGCGTGCCATTCATCCACCCAGGGCCACTACAGCCTCTGGAACAGAGCCCTCTCAATGCTAGAGGGAGCTGGACAAAGACCGCCCGCATTGGGGCGAGATATGTTTTTGATTAGGACTTCCAAGGAGATGTCCCAAACAGCCAGCGTTGCCATGAACGTGTGTGTTTGGTTACAAACACTGAAGGCAAAGAGAGGGAGATAGGGAGAGAGAGTGAGTGAGCGAAGGGTTAGAGAGAAAGCAAGAGAAAGCAAGAGAGAGTGAGAGTGAGACCGTTTGGGCCAGGTGCTGAAGTGTTTTTTGTGTATTGTGCTGTCATGACAACAAGGCACCCACGTGGGCTTCCTGTTCACTGCTTCTGGACACAGGCAGACTGTGTGTGTTTGGAGAAGGGGTGTGTGTGTGTTTGGAAGAGGTGTGTGTGCTTGGAGGAGAAGTGTGTGCTTGGAGGCGGAATGTGTGTTTGGAGGAGGAGTGTGTGTTTGGAGGCGGAGTTTGCGTTTGGAGTAGGAGTGTGTGTTTGGAGGAAGGGTGTGTGTTTGGAGGAGGGATGTGCCAGTGTGATGGCAAGGAGGAAATGGGCAGAAAAAAAACAGGCACGCCAGCTCATTTGTAAAATTAGGTGGAGTCTGTGTTATGTTTTGTCAAATCCGGCTGCTACTATAACCGGATCATTGGTTTTCAGATGCTGATGTAACCACCATTGGCAGCAGCAGGACGAACACTGCCAAGGTTTTGCCGGTCAAACATTGGAACGTTCTTCCTGTCTGAGTCAATCACTCAATCTGAATTCAATTGAGCATGACTTTTATGTGCTGAGGAGATGATTGATGGGGTACAAGGCTCAGAAACAAACAGGAACTGAAGATGGCTGCAGTACAGGCCTGGTAGGGAATCATCCAAAAAGATACCCGGCATCTGGTGATGTCACCGGGTCACAGATTCTAGGCATTCATTCCATGCAATGACCAAGACATGACCACGACCATGACATGACCACGACATGACCATGACATAATGATGATGTGCCCAAAGGCGATATCTGAAGGGCTCAGATGATCTCTGTTAATGCTCTCAACTATGATAAGTGACAGTCGCCACTTTACGCCCACCCCATGTTATCAGGTCTAATCCAAAGTGCAGGAGTCCATAGCCAAAACAAAACACACATTTGTTAGTTCACTATAGATTGGCAATGGGTTTCATTTGAGATATACACAACAGGCTGCCTTGGTGGACAAAAGCCAAAAACCTTTAAGGCAGATATGACTTTACTGGTCTGTGAAATGTCCTGTGAGGAATAACAGCAGTGCAGGACACTGGAGAAGAACATGGTTTTGGTGAAGCCGGGAACCCGTTAAGGCTGATGTAATTTTACCAGTCTGTTAAATGTCAGAGTAATAACAGCAGTGCAGGACACTGGAGAAGAAAGCGGATGTCTATTCAGGGTTTCATCTTGATCATTCTGTCGCTGCGGAATTAAGATACACAAATGTTGCTGGGAGATAAATCACAATCAATGTTTGCTTCCTGTTTTTGCGTTTTGTGTTCTGCCTGATGTTGGCTACGAAGCAACCTGTCACACTGTTCTTTTTAACTTCCATTTCAAATTCTGTAAATATGTATATTTTTTACATTATTTACAGTAAATGGTGATTACAGATAATGGAGCTGCTCGTCTTTGGATTGGAGAAGCTGGTTTATCTCTGCTGTACATGAAAAAAGAATGGAGACAGAAAAGAAAACAACACCACACAACCTAAAGAGAAAATATTTATTAAAACTTTTATACAAGCAATTCAACTTCTGTGCAGCCATTTTCCAGTTTCTGCACTGTCATTAAAACAAACACACTGAAACGAACAAACACAGAAAATCGATTGATATTTTTTAACAAAAAGATCAATGTTGAATAACTGAAATGATCCGATACATTGTTAAAATATAATGACAATCGTAAAACCTTAGTCCAGAAAAGCTCAACTATTCTAATGCTATGTATAAAAGGAAACCCCATTCAAAGTTGAGAGGGCATTAATGATTCAAGCCCACAGAAACTTAGCACAATGTTTGTATGCGGGCTTATCTCTAATTATGGGATTTCGACTTTACGTTGGATATTTTAGTACCAACGCACCTTTTTGCGTTAGAATTTTCCAGCAAGGCTCAACAAGGTGAAGAACATGGTGCCATCAGAACCACAGGGTATATTGAGAGAGTAACATGGTGCCATCAGAACCACATGGTTTATTGAGAGAGTAACATGGTGCCATCAGAACCACATGGTTTATTGAGAGAGTAACATGGTGCCATCAGAACCACATGGTATATTGAGAGAGTAACTTGGTGCCATCAGAACCACATGGTATATTGAGAGAGTAACATGGTGCCATCAGAACAGCATGGTATATTGAGAGAGTAACATGGTGCCATCAGAACCACATGGTTTATTGAGAGAGTAACATGGTGCCATCAGAACCACATGGTTTATTGAGAGAGTAACATGGTGCCATCAGAACCACATGGTATATTGAGAGAGTAACATGGTGCCATCAGAACCACATGGTTTATTGAGAGAGTAACATGGTGCCATCAGAACCACATGGTATATTGAGAGAGTAACATGGTGCCATCAGAACCACATGGTATATTGAGAGAGTAACATGGTGCCATCAGAACCACATGGTTTATTGAGAGAGTAACATGGTGCCATCAGAACCACATGGTATATTGAGAGAGTAAAGTCACTTCTTTGGAATTTAGAAGAATTCTAGACATCCAGTCAGGGTCCAGTATAATATCTGTAATATTTCTAGTTTTATTATAATTTCCTGCATATATCTACTTTAAGATGAATGTAAATATAATACAGGATTTTGACTAAAACCTCCCGTGGGCTGAAGAAATGGGGCAGAAATGTTTTGCCTATCTTGACACTAAATTAATGACTCTAGGTAAAGGATATGCTACAATTTTCAGGGAAATGTATAGTTTCAGGCCTGGTGCCACTGAGTACAAGTCATCTCTAAACGCAAGGGTAAACATAGGGGTCAGCCGCGGGTTAAGGGTCAAAGTTCAGAGTTCGGGAGGTATTTGGTCCATACAGTGGTGCTTCGGAGCCTGGATTCTCTACAGAGAAGTGTAGATTGGTATGGAAATTATATTGTCTTACATCAGGCATCATGTCGATTTCACCTGTACTAATGGCTCCTGGATCCACTCCGGACCCCATCTGACGTGGGACTGTGGGGGGGATAGTAGCTCCAGTTGTGGGCAAGCGTCCAGGACCTCTGGCCCCCAGCCCTGGTGGTCGACGTCAACGATGGAAAGTGTCGCTTTGAAGCTGAAGATCTGCACATAATAAAAGCAGGAATGGAACCCGGCTCCCAGGCCATTCCAGACATTGTCATGAGCCTGTCCTCCTCACCAGCCTCCTTCACCAGCCTCCTTCACCAGCCTCCTCACCAGCCTCCTCACCAGCCTCCTTCACCAGCCTCCTTCACCAGCCTCCTTCACCAGCCTCCTTCACCAGCCTCCTCACCAGCCTCCTTCACCAGCCTCCTTCACCAGCTTCCTCTGATCTACTTGGCCTTGGTCTTTTCCTCGTACGTCCCGGCGTTCTTGTAGGAACCGACGTAGCCCGTGTTCTCCACCAGCTCCTCCCGCCCGCCCTTGCCTTTTCCTTTCCCGCTCTCGTCGAAGCGCTCCTTGTGGGACCCGGTGTACTTGGTTGTGTCCGTGAGTCTGTCCACCGCGGCGGTCTTAGCAACCTTCTGTGGGTTGGTGGGGTTTGGAGGGGGGAAGAATTACATTTGAGTTTTTAACCCCAGGCTCCTTGTCCAACTGTTAATTTTGTAGGACCATCAATTAGCCCTAATCCTTTACCCCTAAACTTATTCTAAACTTAACCCGGACCTTAAAACCATATCTGATTCTAAACTTAACCCGGCCCTTAAACCCAAATCTGATTCTAAACTTAACCCGGACCTTAAACCCAAATCTGATTCTAAACTTAACCTGGACCGTAACACCGAAACCTTCTCAAACCATTTAGACTACCTCAAATTACAACAGAGGGGCAAATTGATTGGCTTATGATGTCATGGACGTGAGTTAGCGCAGAGCCAGCTGAAGCAATAAAGCAAGACGGAGTACACACACAGACACACGGACACACACAGAGACACACACACACTCACACACAGACACACACACACACACATATACACAAGTAAACACACTCCCCTCAATTATCTTTAGCGGGAATGAGACTCTTGACTCTCCAGGCTACTGCTCAGGGCCTTCTAAACATCCTCCTCCAGTATTTAAGTGTCTGATAAACACTATGTTATTTTCCTGCCCAACTGGCTGGCCTCTAACCTCCTCTACAGTGTACCAGGCTACATAATTATCAACAAACAAAGTAACGTACTTGGACTTTTTTGCTAGACTGTGTTTTCCAGGGCTTGGTGTATTGTAAAAGCACTTTGTGACAACTGCTAAGGCTTCATAAAATACATTTGATATGATTTATTTAACGGTTTCTGGCTACTGCTAAGCCAAAAAATACGTAAATGTATCAGAACATTTCAATGTAAAATATGTTATAGTCTGAATGAATGCTGATTGGCTGACAGCTAGTCTGTCTGTGGCCTTAAACCACAGGTGTGGTAAAAATACTTGTCACTGTTCTTAGTTTCTTGGTAACAGGTTAATTATAGCAAATGGCTACTAAAGGTTTTTGTGGCATGTGTCCAACATATTCCAACTAAGGGCGGTACCCAATACCTAACTATAGGCCAGTTTACCGGGACATAGATATCTAAAATGAGCCTCAATCTATTTAAGTCTGGGACAAGGTAATCCCATGTTGGGGGGAACCATACCTGGTTCTTCAGTGGGAGACAAACAGTAGCTGGGCTCTCCCTGTCTGCCCTGGGAAAACCAGCACACCAGACACCGAAAACTAACTAGTTGATGAACTAAACCAATTAAATGACATCTGGTGTTAGAGCAAAAAATTGAGTTCTTCAAAAAAATATAGCTATTGCCATGGTAATTAATATTGATCCAATGAGTCTTGAGCATCTTCCACTGTGATTGGATGTGTGTTTTGATACTGTGTGTGTGTGTGTGTGTGTGTGTGTGTTTGTGAGAGTGTGTGTGTGTGTGTGTGTTTGTGTGTGTGCAGAGTGTGTGTGCCATATGCAGTGTGTGTGTTCCTCACCGTGACTCCTACGTTAGTGGGCTCCTTGCCTTCTATCAGCTTGTGAATTGACTGCAGGGCCTCTTCTTTGCTCTGACCTTTGAACCTCTTAGGGGCCAACTCTTCCAGGGCTCTCTGGAACTCTTCATAGGTGATCACCCGAGATGTCTTTGCTCTGCCCAGGCAGAAAACGGCCGACGTTACACAAGAATGCTGAATTCGAATGAAATATGTGATTTTATGTGGTACTTTGTTACGCACCAGGGATTTCATCAATTGGACTCCCATGACAGACATTTTAATAATTGCTTCATTTATAATCTTAATGTTAATAAAAACTAATAATGTTAACATTACATTTTTTTTATGTTATCAATGTAATAATTCTTAGTTTTTTTATCTGAAAGTTTTATTTCATTTAGGAAGAACCGTTAGATTCCAATGGATTTCAATATTTAACCAGTTATTAATACTATTTTAATGAAGTTAGTCTACTGAGTGTTGTTGAAACTAACTTGACTTTGGTGAAGACGATGTCCACATCAGTGCCAGTGACATTCTTCCCGTCAATGATCTTGCAGTCCTTGCAGAGTTTCGCCCAGTTTTTCCCATTCATCTCTTTTCCTGTGGCCTTTGTGTCACCATGAATTGCAAACTTCTGAAAGGAGTTCATCAGCTGCTCCAGGTCTTTGCATTCGGCCATCTTGAACAATTTCTGTAGACATATAGAGGAATTTATTTTCAAACCCAAGCCCATCATTACACAAAACAGATACGTTTATACGGTTCGTACAATATGGTACTCCTGCAAATACATTGACAGCTTCAGAAGAACTGGACACTTCAGACTGAGAACGTCTTATTTACAGTTCTTGGGGGGTGGACAGGTTTCTAGAATGTCTTATGTACAGTTCCTGAGGGTTGGAGGGGGGTTCTAGAATGTCTTATGTACAGTTCCTGAGGGTTGGAGGGGGGTTCTAGAATGTCTTATGTACAGTTCCTGAGGGTTGGAGGGGGGTTCTAGAATGTCACAGTCGTTAAAAAGTTTTGGGTCACTTAGATATTCTGTTTCATAAAAAGGAAGACTATGACTGTTTGTTGCAACTCCATGCCATTTGATTAAAGCCAATTTCCTCCTGCAACCGGACAATGACTGCAAGTATAACTCCCAACTGTGCAAAACGATTTAAGGAAGAAGCAGTCAGCAGGTATTGTGTCTATAATGGACTGGCCAGCACAGTGATCGAATCTCAACCCTATTGAGCTGTTATTGGTAGCAGCTTGATCGTATGGTACGTAAGAAGTGCCCATCAAGCCACTCCAACTTGTGGTAATTGCTTCAGGAAGCACGATGTCAAATATATTTAATTCCACCAGCCTGGTCCATAATAACAGGTAGTAACACATCATGTTTCATCCACCAGCCTGGTCCATAGCAACAGGTAGTAACACATCATGTTTCATCCACCAGCCTGGTCCATAGCAACAGGTAGTAACACATCATGTTTCATCCACCAGCCTGGTCCATAGCAACAGGTAGTAACACATCATGTTTCATCCACCAGCCTGGTCCATAGCAACAGGTAGTAACACATCATGTTTCATCCACCAGCCTGGTCCATAGCAACAGGTAGTAACACATCATGTTTCATCCACCAGCCTGGTCCATAATAACAGGTAGTAACACATCATGTTTCATCCACCAGCCTGGTCCATAGCAACAGGTAGTAACACATCATGTTTCATCCACCAGCCTGGTCCATAGCAACAGGTAGTAACACATCATGTTTCATCCACCAGCCTGGTCCATAGCAACAGGTAGTAACACATCATGTTTCATCCACCAGCCTGGTCCATAGCAACAGGTAGTAACACATCATGTTTCATCCACCAGCCTGGTCCATAGCAACAGGTAGTAACACATCATGTTTCATCCACCAGCCTGGTCCATAGCAACAGGTAGTAACACATCATGTTTCATCCACCAGCCTGGTCCATAGCAACAGGTAGTAACACATCATGTTTCATCCACCAGCCTGGTCCATAGCAACAGGTAGTAACACATCATGTTTCAGAGAGTCTGGGAGTAGGTTGCAGGCGTAACAGATGTCAGAAAGCTGTGTGTGAATAGGGGTAAGCCAAAGCTTAGCACCAGAGGTTTGTACCACACACAGCAGCTAGAGGCCATGCCCAAAGCATCAGAAACATGTGGTAAAAAACGGCACAGCCTGAAATTATGGTCAGATTTTGTTTGCTCGCTGTACGTGTTCTACTAAGAGATCGGTTTGGTGGAATCTGGTTTTCTGTCCCTCTCCTGCCCTGCACAGCAGTGAGATCTTGCTAGAGCAGCTGCTATTTATTATGTGGGTTATATTTAATATATTGGTATATATTGTTATTGGGTTTTTAGTTCGCTCCAGTCATTTGGATATTGGATAACGATTCGTAGCCTGATTACACAACCCTGCATTTCCAAGGTCTTCAAATTAAGCTACAACATGTGTTTTAACATAGTAATATCATAGTTAATAAATAAAATAAGTAAGAAATATAATAAGTGATAGTATGATATAGTATGATACACTATAATGGATCAATGGTTTTTACTCTAACCACCAGTAATGGGCGCATGCATTTTACAAAGGGTTTGCAAACAATTACCCAGAGATTTAAATAATATTTAAATATACAAAGAGGGTTAAAATAATTCAAATATACCCAGAGATTTAAATAGTATTCAAATATACATAGAGGGTTAAAATAATTAAAATATACCCCGAGATTTAAATAGTATTCAAATATACATAGAGGGTTAAAATAATTAAAATATACCCAGAGATTTAAATAGTATTCAAATATACACAGAGGTTTCAGATAACTACAATATACCCAGAGATTTAAATAGTATTCAAATATACACAGAGGTTTCAGATAACTACAATATACCCAGAGATTTAAATAGTATTCAAATATACACAGAGGTTTCAGATAACTACAATATACCCAGAGAGCATAGATAATATTCACAGAGATTCTTCTTCATTTGATACATGGGTATATTATTACACTGCCCAATTTGATCTATGGTTGTCATTAAACTTGTTAATTTGTCAGGATTTTGTGCCCAAACGATAATTGCAGTCAAACTAGTAGAGACCAATAGTGCTGACGTTTTCGACATAATTAGAGATAATACATTGGTCAGTTACCTTGCTGTGATGTGCAAAGTAATGACTTTTATTTTGAAATGTACTTTCATATGACCTAGTAACATGTAATTTTCCATAACTAACAGCGCGTAAATGTAAATATTTAGAATGAGAGGACCGTACTTCTAATAATTTCTCGTGCAGCGACAGAGCACGGATATCATCTATGAGATTACACACATGGTTGAGTTGTTATTCACACACCACTGTAACATGCAAAGGCCTCGAACTCTCTCCATAACATCCTGTACTCACTAGAGAACCAACCACAGTCACATCAAAAAAACGTAACAATCAATCACAGAGTCATTGTACAATCAGGGCGCCAGAACTATTAGTTGGGTGTTTGATTAAATATGAATCAACTCTTTTTTTCCCATGTCAATATTATTTGTGCCACGCCAACGGAATGCCAGAGCACACACACTGTTGCCTGGCAACGCAACAAGCAGCCTCCCTCATCAGGGTTCAAACAATGTCAACGCTCTGGGTGCATGCAAAAGAAAACACCTGTGCATTATCAGAAGTTAGTGCTTATATTTAGGACGGATATTTGCAGTGATGCCTGCAGCAGGTCACCCAGATGGTGTGTTACTTTCCTTACGATCTGAATTCAGACACACACACACACACACACACACACACACACACACACACACACACACACACACACACACACACACACACACACAGACACACACACACACACACAGACACACACCACACGTACACCAATTCAGTAGTAGTGATAGTAGCAGATGTAGTAGTATTATTAGTAGTATTATTAGTATCAGTAGTATTATTAGTATCAGTAGTATTATTAGTAGTATTAGTATTACTAGTTTTAGCAGCCCCAAATCCATTTTCCACACAGATAATGTAAAAACTATAAACAGTAGGAATAATATTATAATTATTATTATTATCCTGCAGAAGTTCTTACCTCTCGCTAAACTCCAAATCCCCTCTCTCTCTCTCTCTCTCTCTCTCTCTCCCTCTGTCTCTCTGTCTCTCTCTCTCACTGTCCTGCTCGGCACTGAACTGTCTTGCCTCAAACGCCAACCCGGGTGCTCAAATGAGCTTTAAAGGGCTGCTGAGAACTTGTTATCATCTGTTTATCCCTGTCTCCATGGAGACATCCTGTTCAACAACAAGGGAGGGCAATAAAAGGGAGCGTGAGAGAGAGAGAGAGAGAGGAAGAGAGAGAGAGAGAAAGAAGGAGAGAGAGTTGGAGGGAGGGAGGTAGAGGAGCATTTCTCCATGTAGAAGTGGAGTGACCACAGTCATTAATCAGATGGGCAGGGTCAGATTGAGAGGAAGAGGTTTGGGCGGATAAAGCTTGGAGAGACTCTATGGGAAACCTACGGGCCAATGGGATTATGTTTCATTGATTCTGTATTAATGTGGGTGTTGGAGTAAACAGGATACTACAACCTGAGGCTGTGTTACATGCAGCAGCTGCCTCTATTCCTTATAAAGGGTGCCTTCACTTCCTGTACTCCTGTTCCACAAACGTGTTGGACTCCGGCTTTTGAAAGTGTCAGAGAAGACCCGGAGAAAGACCCACGGGCGGTGATGTGATGCTAATCATGATCCGTCGAAACGTCCCGTGTTTTTAGAGAACAGATTTAGGCAAAAGTACTACATCTTATTTTTGGCCGAGGGCCCTGAATGAGGACATTAGTTTGCTCCACCTCTCCAGCCAGAAAATGAGGCCATGCAGTCTTCCCAGCAGGCTGTCTGGTACATATGAGGCCATGCAGTCTTCTCAGCAGGCTGTCTGGTACATATGAGGCCATGCAGTCTTCCCAGCAGGCTGTCTGGTACATATGAGGCCATGCAGTCTTCTCAGCAGGCTGTCTGGTACATATGAGGCCATGCAGTCTTCCCAGCAGGCTGTCTGGTACATATGAGGCCATGCAGTCTTCCCAGCAGGCTGTCTGGTACATATGAGGCCATGCAGTCTTCTCAACAGTGTCTGGTACATATGAGGCCATGCAGTCTTCCCAGCAGGCTGTCTGGTACATATGAGGCCATGCAGTCTTCCCAGCAGGCTGTCTGGTACATATGAGGCCATGCAGTCTTCCCAGCAGGCTGTCCGGTACATATTTTGCTCGCCTGAACACCGCTTGACCCTGCCTCCTCCCACGCCCCTCTGTTGTTTCTACAGGCATTGTTATTTGCCTATTGGCTCCATGAAGAGGCAAACAGGATTTATACCAAAATCTCCAAGTACTTATGTTTTCGAGTACCATGTTAGCATGTATAATAAAATGGTTTCCAACTGATTTGGAAGTGAAACAGACCCATATCAACCACCATACTTCTGGGTTTTAGCTTATATTTTTTAAGCTACATTTTAGTCTCATCAAACCATAGAACATGGTTTCAGTTTACATTATTTAAATGCCAGGCGCTTATGTTTGTGGTTTGGAGACTGCAGAAACGTTTCTTCTGGAAACCTGTTCGAATAACTTGTTGCATGGTCCATTGTGTGAAATGTACATTCTATACAGAGTTTTCTACATATCATTGGTTAAACATTTGTTTGCAAATTCATTATTCGGCAAACATTATTTAAAGTGTTTCGATTTGTGTATCCAGTATCTTCTCGTTTATGTTTGTAAGTTTGTGTCTGTTTTTCCGCATCCGTAAGGATCTTTCTTACACGGCAACTTCCCCTTGTGTTTCCATGGCATTCCACTGTTTTGATCAAGTTGAACTCTTAATCACATCTATGAGGTTGAGGACTAGACTGTTAATTCAGGCACAGACAAACATATTTAATTATTTCTGGCTTTAATTAGGCTACAGGATAGCTCCCACCAGTTAGTGGTCAGCAATGTTATTAACTATTTCTGAGCTTTATGCCGCCCAGTCAACTTCCTCTCTCCAAATGTCTACATCCTGAGAATGTTTTTGTTACTCTATCTCTGTGTGTGTATGGGTGTGTAGGTCTAATGTCCTCTCATTACAGACGCGAGAGAGTCAGAAGAGACACAGAGAGAGAGAAATAAAGATAAACTGACAAACAGAGACAGACAGAGAGTCAGATGGGAGGAGGCAGCCAGTGAGAGAAAGAAAGAGAGGAAGAGACAGCCAGAGAAAGAGAGAAAGAGAGGAAGAGACAGCCAGAGAAAGAAAGAGAGGAAGAGACAGCCAGAGAAAGAGAGGAAGAGAGGAAGAGACAGTCAGAGAAAGAGACAGTCAGAGAGAGAGAGACAGAGAGCAAGAGACAGATTGGCCCGAGAACAAGGACCTTCTCTATGCAATTAAAAATAACATACAATGTCACATCCCAACTAGAATCTGGGTTAAAGTCCTGCAGTCAGTCGTGAAACCCTTTTTCCTTTTTGTCCTCTTCCCAACCTGAACTTGAACGAATGGAGTAAACATCAGATTGATGCTCTGCATGCAGAAAGTATTTTAAGTGCGGTCACCTAGGTCTGTTTTACAGCTGTGCATGGCCTTGATATCTAGAGGGTCCGTGACAGGCAGACCTGGCTCCTGGGAGAAGACTATGAGGATGTGCACACTGGCCACAAAATGAGGTGGAAACCGAGCTGCACTTTCTAACCACTTGTCAAATGTACGCTCACATTAGAGTCACATACAGTGTTATCCTCATATCAAACAGAGTCCCATGGATGTCAGATCACACACTGAGAAACTCCCGTATTTGTTAGGCGAAATATTGTCATTTGTAACCATAGCAGCAATGATTGTGTCCCGTTGCCATGAGGAAATGCCATCCCCGGGAGTACAGACAAGACTGTGAACACAACCCAAAATCATGGCCATGCACATTTTCACACCACTGATCACGGATGTGATGAACATTTATGTAGCATGAATAAATTCCTCTCTCATACTCCAAACCTTTATGTAGCATGAATAAATTCCTCTCTCATACTCCAAACCTTTATGTAGCATGAATAAATTCCTCTCTCATACTCCAAACCTTTATGTAGCATGAATAAATTCCTCTCTCATACTCCAAACCTTTATGTAGCATGAATAAATTCCTCTCTCATACTCCAAACCTTTATGTAGCATGAATAAATTCCTCTCTCATACTCCAAACCTTTATGTAGCATGAATAAATTCCTCTCTCATACTCCAAACATTTGTCAAACCTTCTACTTAATGTGTATTTTTCATCTTATTGTTTTTTCCACTTTTGTTATTATAGAGACGCACCAATAATCACCAGCGGGTTGAACTGCCGCTGACCTCGTTTCTGATTGGTTGGTTAAATGGCTTAACGAATATATATTAAAGTGAAACAATGTCGCCTGGCTGATTAGTGGAATGTTGAAATGTTAACAGCTGTTTTTAATAATAATCTGTCAAACTTTTGGAAATGTTCTCGTATTCTAGCTCTGATTATTGGAATAGAAGAACAGTATTCTAGATTAGTGTTAGTCCCCTGAAAGTGCTGTCTCGACTTTTTTATAGTGACTGTCCCCATCGAGTTAAACAAATACATGTAGGAATTGCCATTATCCTTCTCAGGTCTGTGCCAGGGGTTGATTGTTCATCAGCGCAGTGCGTTGGTTTCAGAGACAGGATGTTGTATTTGTAGTTGTTTTCTTTGGTCTACTCAGCATATTACGTCTGACCTTGTACCTTATTATCCAGGTGATTACGTCCTGCAGTCCCACCGGTCGGTCACAGGCTACACTTGTCCATGCATGAACTGCTTTTCCCCGCTCTTAAAAGACGATTTCCTGCAGCTAGTGACGACACGGAGCCTCCTGAAGACTTCGTGGCCCCATCCTCTCATACCTTCTCCGGAACTTCTCAGTACACACACACACACACGCACGCTCTGCACGCACAAACACACACGGGCCACACACAGAAGGGATCATGCCTGGCCCCATGCTTCAGATTGGATCAGGTCCAGGTTCTGCCAGGTTCTACAGCTTTTGCCAAAGCAGCAGCTGTTGCTTTGAGAGGTCCAAAAAACAGAAGAAAAAATAAAACTTGACAGAGACAAAACATCTTCAGAACACCAAATAACACCATAGAAACAACATGAACAATATGCCTTTTGGGTGGGTGTGCAGGTTGTGTTGGACAATGTTTTTAAGTGTCTTTCTAAATATGTGTGTCTCTTCAGACAATCCCTCTCGTAAGAGGATGAAATATTGCTTCTCTGTGGTCTCAGATCCAAATGGCATCCTATATCGCTCAGAAAATGCTCTACATCAGAATCCGAAAGAGTTTAATTGCCAAGTAAGTTCATAACAAACAAGGAATTTGAATGTGGTCTGCAGCAGGGACATAGACCTCGATAATACTACTGACCACTAACCTCCTGTCCTTTAATACTACTGACCACTAACCTCCTGTCCTTTAATACTACTGACCACTAACCTCCTGTCCTTTAATACTACTGACCACTAACCTCCTGTCCTTTAATACTACTGACCACTAACCTCCTGTCCTTTAATACTACTGACCACTAACCTCCTGTCCTTTAATACTACTGACCACTAACCTCCTGTCCTTTAATACTACTGACCACTAACCTCCTGTCCTTTAATACTACTGACCACTAACCTCCTGTCCTTTCCTTTAATACTACTGACCACTAACCTCCTGTCCTTTAATACTACTGACCACTAACCTCCTGTCCTTTAATACTACTGACCACTAACCTCCTGTCCTTTAATACTACTGACCACTAACCTCCTGTCCTTTAATACTACTGACCACTAACCTCCTGTCCTTTAATACTACTGACCACTAACCTCCTGTCCTTTAATACTACTGACCACTAACCTCCTGTCCTTTAATACTACTGACCACTAACCTCCTGTCCTTTAATACTACTGACCACTAACCTCCTGTCCTTTAATACTACTGACCACTAACCTCCTGTCCTTTAATACTACTGACCACTAACCTCCTGTCCTTTAATACTACTGACCACTAACCTCCTGTCCTTTAATACTACTGACCACTAACCTCCTGTCCTTTAATACTACTGACCACTAACCTCCTGTCCTTTAATACTACTGACCACTAACCTCCTGTCCTTTAATACTACTGACCACTAACCTCCTGTCCTTTAATACTACTGACCACTAACCTCCTGTCCTTTAATACTACTGACCACTAACCTCCTGTCCTTTAATACTACTGACCACTAACCTCCTGTCCTTTAATACTACTGACCACTAACCTCCTGTCCTTTAATACTACTGACCACTAACCTCCTGTCCTTTAATACTACTGACCACTAACCTCCTGTCCTTTAATACTACTGACCACTAACCTCCTGTCCTTTAATACTACTGACCACTAACCTCCTGTCCTTTAATACTACTGACCACTAACCTCCTGTCCTTTAATACTACTGACCACTAACCTCCTGTCCTTTAATACTACTGACCACTAACCTCCTGTCCTTTAATACTACTGACCACTAACCTCCTGTCCTTTAATACTGACCACTAACCTCCTGTCCTTTAATACTACTGACCACTAACCTCCTGTCCTTTAATACTACTGACCACTAACCTCCTGTCCTTTAATACTACTGACCACTAACCTCCTGTCCTTTAATACTACTGACCACTAACCTCCTGTCCTTTAATACTACTGACCACTAACCTCCTGTCCTTTAATACTACTGACCACTAACCTCCTGTCCTTTAATACTACTGACCACTAACCCCCAGAACAAACAGTTACTCAACCATTCCGGTTCCGAATGTCCCAGAGACCGGGTCCTCACTGTTATTCTACAGTGTCTGGAGGACGTTAGGGATCAATGCAAACAGTAGAGTAGAAGGTCACTGTAGACCGTTAGAACCATCAGTATTAATGCCTCTTGTTGTGTTTCACTTCGGTACCGTGACAACAGTAACCAACTACGGTTGCAGTGCCACTACTGCAGGAAGACAAATCATGCTTCCATGGAAACTAGTGACAGCAAATAAAAAAACTGAAGAGCGGCCGCACATGTGTCTGGGTGCATCGCAACTTTTAGAATGTTCCCGTGCGTTGCTTGAGCTGAGTGGAAGATCTCTAACACCTGATGAAGTTTCTTCTACCCTGTACTAATTTCCCATTGGTCCACCAGCAGAGCACCTGCCTATGATGCTGTTGGTTCTTCGCCTGACGCCAAAACAGTGGCAAACAGCCGAGGCGCGAACTCTGCAAGACCTCTGAAAGTATCCTGTTGTCAGGCTTGGCTCAGAGGTAGGTAGCAGGTAGCAGGACAGAGATTTCAAATAAATATTGTCTTTATTTAATGACAGGCAAAATTAGAACTTAAATCGAGGAATTTGGATAACAGTTACAGAGATCAGACAGGTGTTCAGACAGGAGTAGTTAAAAGGCAACTGGTGAAATAAGGGTTTGAAGTTTTAGTTTTTTTTTTTAAATTGGTTCCAGTCATGGGCGACTGCAAACTGGAAGGATTGGCTTTTGGGGTGACTTAGGCAATATACCGACTTGAGCGTAGACTGTGGGTGGGTAGATCAATGGTACTATATCATCATGACCACACACCTTGAAAATGTAAATGTCATTGGTAACTGAGGTATTACTGTGACTCCATGTACAGATCATGCAGATATAAACGACATATTACACAGCCAGACAAAAACCTGAGGTTAAAAAATATCCAGTTAATTGCTTGAAACCCAAATTGCATCTTTGACTCAGTTTCCTTCGTCTGCCCACCAAATCAGGATCCGTCTAGTGATTTCTGCCAGGGTCACAAACTACCTCAGACCCTTATTGGGTGCTGACCTCCCACCAGGGTGGCCCCCTTCAGAAGACCGCGTGACAGGAATTAATATTGTAAATAAAGATACCGTCAAACATCCTTTGGTGGGTCTGAATGAATCCTGGCCATAGCAACAGTGCAAAAACACACTCACCACATTTCAATCACACATTGCAATGCTGATGTCATTGACCACCATCACGATTGGATCTCTAGCCAACCCCCCCCCCACAAGCCAGACAGCTCATCAGACAAAACGATTATATTTGAAAGACATCCCAGTAGTAGCAGATACTGGGTGGGGTATTCTGACAGATGCGGGGTATCCAAAGGCCGCATCCCAAATAGCATCCTATACCCTCTATAATGCTTTACATGTGACCAGGGCTTATATGTTGCAGACTGGTTGCAAAGGAAAAGTGGTCGAAACAAACGCCTTACGTCGGGTGCCGTCAGAGAGACGAGCACAGCATGTGAAGTGTAATTAGCTCTCCAGTGAGGACACATTAAAATGAACTACAACACATTCAAATGAACTACAACACATACAAATGAACTACAACACATACAAATAAACTACAACACATACAAATAAACTACAACACATACAAATAAACTACAACACATTCAAATGAACTACAACACATTCAAATGAACTACAACACATTCAAATGAACTACAACACATACAAATAAACTACAACACATACAAATAAACTACAACACATACAAATAAACTACAACACATTCAAATGAACTACAACACATTCAAATGAACTACAACACATTCTAATGAACTACAACACATTCTAATGAACTACAACACATTCTAATGAACTACAACACATTCTAATGAACTACAACACATTCTAATGAACTACAACACATTCTAATGAACTACAACACATTCTAATGAACTACAACACATTCTAATGAACTACAACACATTCTAATGAACTACAACACATTCTAATGAACTACAACACATTCTAATGAACTACAACACATTCAAATGAACTACAACACATTCAAATGAACTACAACACATTCAAATGAACTACAACACATTCAAATGAACTACAACACATTCAAATGAACTACAACACATTCTAATGAACTACAACACATTCTAATGAACTACAACACATTCTAATGAACTACAACACATTCTAATGAACTACAACACATTCTAATGAACTACAACACTCTCACAGAGAGATCCGTGAAAAGTGCACCAGTAGCAGACTAGTAGAAAGTAACCATGACCAGGCCTTCCTGCGTTCTCGGAGTCGACGACTTCAGAGAAGTATGTGCAGCGGGCAACCGGGGTGGGGAACCGGCCATATCCCAAATCACACCCTATAGTGTGCAGCTTTGAGATGCACTAGACTGGGTCTGAGTCTAAAAGTGGCACACATGTGTGAAGGTAACATACAGCATTTAACCCCCCCACACTTATGTCGGCACATTCCGCCTCGAGCCTCTCCTCCTCTGCCTCAGACGGACGCTGTTGTGATGTCGTAGTGTTACGTTGCCGCGGTAACCCCCAAGGCTTCCAGCGGCGGGGGGGAGGCTGCAGTAGCCAGCTTAGCAGGAGGCGACTGTGCCAGAGTCAACCGGCTATACCAGAGCTCACGTCACGGACAGACACGCAGAGCAGCAACTAGCTGGCTGGAAACAGTGGAGGCACATCAATATTACACACTAATAATAGAGGTTAGAGCTCTACCTTCACAGAAGACAGCAGGGACCAGGACACACACACTAATAATAGAGGTTAGAGCTCTACCTTCACAGAAGACAGCAGGGACCAGGACACACACACTAATAATAGAGGTTAGAGCTCTACCTTCACAGAAGACAGCAGGGACCAGGACACACACACTAATAATAGAGGTTAGAGCTCTACCTTCACAGAAGACAGCAGGGACCAGGACACACACACTCATAATAGAGGTTAGAGCTCTACCTTCACAGAAGACAGCAGGGACCAGGACACACACACTAATAATAGAGGTTAGAGCTCTACCTTCACAGAAGACAGCAGGGACCAGGACACACACACTAATAATAGAGGTTAGAGCTCTACCTTCACAGAAGACAGCAGGGACCAGGACACACACACTAATAATAGAGGTTAGAGCTCTACCTTCACAGAAGACAGCAGGGACCAGGACACACACACTAATAATAGAGGTTAGAGCTCTACCTTCACAGAAGACAGCAGGGACCAGGACACACACACTAATAATAGAGGTTAGAATAGACTTCGGTCCCCAACCACACACAACACAACACACAATAAAAGTGACTCACAGATGCTGCAGTACATCCCCATACAGGCCTTGTTTATTGTGGGAGTGGAGAAATGGACATTACAAAAGTGGCTCACAGAATAGCAGCCTATTCCCGTATTTAGCGCTCTACTTTTGAGGCAATATATCTGGGAATAGGATGCCATTTGGGATTCAGTCAAAACCTCACGTTGAAAAATACAGCAACACGACAAACGGTGTTACCACGACACAGGTGTACAAAATGAAGGTTACCTGGGAAAATACAAAATCTAGTTAAACATTACGTCCTGTGCCGATACACACAGGGCTCCTCACGCCGAATCGGAGGACATGGTATTTTACCTTTGGCATTTAACGATAAATAGGAATAAATTACAACAACGTCGACGATATGAAAAGAAAGAAAAAAAGCTGCGTGTGTCACTTGAGGTTTTTTGTGCAATGCTACAAACAGTACGGAGGATTATTTAACCAATTCTGTGGAAACGGGAAACATACAACATTGTGGTGTGGTTATAATAATATGAGCCCCAAGTTATATCCTTCGGACCCAGTGCACAAGTTCTGACGTCCCTAGTCCCTAGCCCCTAGTCTCTAGCCCGGGTAGATAACTAGAACAGATGAGGTGAATATCATAAGTCAACACACCCTCACTGAAAATGTGACTGGTTTACTGTTAACCCACTATAAAGACACTGCAAACTTTATGTTTGTGTTTCCATTTCGATATTGGACAAGACCGTATTCGATGGGAAAAGGTGTGTTGACTGTTGATATTCACTACAGGGAATATGGAGCGTTTTGGGACCTAGTCTTGGTCCAATGAAATAAACTGTGTTAGTTGGACACTTGCAGCCAGAACCGGACAACCAGTCTGTTCTGATGTGTCAGTTAGTTTGCATAGGTTGTGTCACGACTCAATGCTACACCGGGCCGCACGCCTGTCTTCTGGTCGCCATAGCAGCGTCTAGACAAACCAGTCGTTCAGCCAGCCAGTCAGTCAGCACAGGCTCCAGTGCCCCATCCTCGGGGAACTCGTCTAAGCCAATGGGGTGCCGACCGTGGTGCTCTGGCCAGAACTAGCCCCGGACTGCTCCATGGTTCTCCTGCCTGTCGGCCTTCTGCTACTCCTGCCCTCCCTGGGCGCCGTTCCTCCAGGCTCCCCACTGCTCCTGCTGACATACACCGTGGGAGGCTGAGCGGCCATCTCAAACCTCTGTCCTCCCCCTGTCCTCCCGGTCCGGGGGCGGGGGGAACGCTGGCGTGCCGGGGGGAACAGGGAACGCTGGGAAGACGACCCGGCGGCAGCGACAGTACCCACACACGTCTCGGCCGTTGTGGCACTACCCAGCTGCGCCAGTGCCACGGGGATCTCCTCCAGAGACTCGGCTGAGTCAGAGTGATACTCGGCAGGGGGTCCAGCCGGCACCACAGGACCCGGAACGGTGGAGGACAGGGGGGGGAGGGAAGCCCGCAGGGGGAAGGCGGCTAGGGGGAGACGCTGGCTCAGGGAGCTAGACAGGTGGGGCACAGCCGGCAGGGTTGGTGTTACGCTTCTGGGGTCTACAAGAGGAGAAAGAAAGAGGAAAAAAGGAGACAGGAAAGGAGAGAGGGGACAGGGAGTAGAGGGAGACTGTCACAGAGCTGCTACAAAACAAACAGTACACGCTCGTAGAAATAGAATGAATAGAATGGGCTCGGGTTAAAACCTCTAACCTAGATACTGACTGGGACTCTCTTAGACTGCCAGTTGAGTGTCTCCATTATGACTCAGAAAGGGAGGCCTGTTTATTGTAATATTTTTCTATGTGCACAAACTGTTAATAATGTCTTATAACAATCTCAAAGCAATTTAAATAGCAGGTGACTATTTTAACTTATTGTAAGCGTTGTTATAAGACATTACATTAGCTCATATGTGCTTATAACAAGATTATCAACAATCAACGATAACTGAGACATGGATGGGTTCAGCAAAACCAACCAGATGCAAGACAAGGTTTCTAAAGCATGGAACCGGCTTCACACACACAGACTGAAGACTTGGAAAGACTGCTTCATGCTTCAGATGTGGCCAGAGCCAATGTCAGGATGGAAGTCTTGAAAGAGACCACAAATGAGACCACAAAGGAGACGATGAAGGACACCATGAATGAGAGAGGAGAAGACGGTTGGACGGGGAACCAATCTGTGATCTGAACACTTAAACAAGCTGCTTTGTGTGGAGTTGCGGTCGGCCCCAAAATGGCTTTCACCCTTGACAAAGATAAGCAGAAAAAGCTATATGACACACATGACAAGTAGTCATACTGTAAAAGCCATATGACACACATGACAAGTAGTCATACTGTAAAAGCCATATGACACACATGACAAGTAGTCATACTGTAAAAGCTATATGACACACATGACAAGTAGTCATACTGTAAAAGCTATATGACACACATGACAGGTAGTCATACTGTAAAAGCTATATGACACACATGACAGGTAGTCATACTGTAAAAGCTATATGACACACATGACAGGTAGTCATACTGTAAAAGCTATATGACACACATGACAGGTAGTCATACTGTAAAAGCTATATGACACACATGACAGGTAGTCATACTGTAAAAGCTATATGACACATGACAGGTAGTCATACTGTAAAAGCTATATGACACATGACAGGTAGTCATACTGTAAAAGCTATATGACACATGACAGGTAGTCATACTGTAAAAGCTATATGACACATGACAGGTAGTCATACTGTAAAAGCTATATGACACATGACAGGTAGTCATACTGTAAAAGCTATATGACACATGACAGGTAGTCATACTGTAAAAGCCATATGACACATGACAGGTAGTCATACTGTAAAAGCCATATGACACACATGACAGGTAGTCATACTGTAAAAGCTATATGACACACATGACAGGTAGTCATACTGTAAAAGCCATATGACACACATGACAGGTAGTCATACTGTAAAAGCTATATGACACACATGACAGGTAGTCATACTGTAAAAGCTATATGACACACATGACAGGTAGTCATACTGTAAAAGCTATATGACACACATGACAGGTAGTCATACTGTAAAAGCTATATGACACACATGACAGGTAGTCATACTGTAAAAGCTATATGACACACATGACAGGTAGTCATACTGTAAAAGCTATATGACACACATGACAAGTAGTCATACTGTAAAAGCTATATGACACACATGACAGGTAGTCATACTGTAAAAGCTATATGACACACATGACAGGTAGTCATACTGTAAAAGCTATATGACACATGACAGGTAGTCATACTGTAAAAGCTATATGACACACATGACAGGTAGTCATACTGTAAAAGCCATATGACACACATGACAGGTAGTCATACTGTAAAAGCTATATGACACACATGACAAGTAGTCATACTGTAAAAGCCATATGACACACATGACAGGTAGTCATACTGTAAAAGCCATATGACACACATGACAGGTAGTCATACTGTAAAAGCCATATGACACACATGACAGGTAGTCATACTGTAAAAGCCATATGACACACATGACAGGTAGTCATACTGTAAAAGCTATATGACACACATGACAGGTAGTCATACTGTAAAAGCCATATGACACACATGACAAGTAGTCATACTGTAAAAGCTATATGACACACATGACAAGTAGTCATACTGTAAAAGCCATATGACACACATGACAAGTAGTCATACTGTAAAAGCTATATGACACACATGACAGGTAGTCATACTGTAAAAGCTATATGACACACATGACAGGTAGTCATACTGTAAAAGCTATATGACACACATGACAAGTAGTCATACTGTAAAAGCTATATGACACACATGACAGGTAGTCATACTGTAAAAGCTATATGACACACATGACAGGTAGTCATACTGTAAAAGCTATATGACACACATGACAAGTAGTCATACTGTAAAAGCTATATGACACACATGACAGAATTTAAGGGCCTTTAAGGGGTGGAAGTGTGTGCGTAAAGTTCTGTTGACTTGTAGTGTGTGTCGACTTGTAGTGTGTGTCGACTTGCAGTGTGTGTCGACTTGCAGTGTGTGTCGACTTGCAGTGTGTGTCGACTTGCAGTGTGTGTCGACTTGCAGTGTGTGTCGACTTGCAGTGTGTGTCGACTTGCAGTGTGTGTCGACTTGCAGTGTGTGTCGACTTGCAGTGTGTGTCGACTTGCAGTGTGTGTCGACTTGCAGTGTGTGTCGACTTGCAGTGTGTCTCACCAGGTGCTGTAGTTTCAGTAGAACGGTCATTGATGACTTCTGCAGGTACTTTGTGCACTTTCTTTTTTCTCTTCTAAACACACACACACACACACACACACAAACACACAATTGTTAACCAGGGAAATATGCTGGAGTGTATGATTTTGTAGATGTGGTGTGCAGTAGAGCTGGTGTTTGAGTGCGTGTGTTTGTACCTGTTTTCGGGGTGCTGTCCTGTTGTCAGTAGACAGGGTGGGCAGCTGTTCCTCTTCCACCATCCTGGATGAACTTGGCAGTCTGCCGTTACCATGGTACCTGGCAAACACAAACACACAGACAGAAAAGTTGGGTAACAGTCACTTCCTGACCCGGGGACACGACCAAGAATCCGCAGCCTCCTGGTGAGGTAAGGACGGTTCTCCTAATGAAAACCAAGACAAGGGGACAAGGGAAACCAGGACATATTGGATCCAGGTCAGGGGAACCAGGACATGGTGGATCTAGGTCAGGGGAACCAGGACATATTGGATCCAGGTCAGGAGAACCAGGACATATTGGATCCAGGTCAGTAGAACCAGGACATATTGGATCCAGGTCAGTAGAACCAGGACATATTGGATCCAGGTCAGTAGAACCAGGACATATTGGATCCAGGTCAGTAGAACCAGGACATATTGGATCCAGGCCAGTAGAACCAGGACATATTGGATCCAGGTCAGTAGAACCAGGACATATTGGATCCAGGTCAGTAGAACCAGGACATATTGGATCCAGGTCAGTAGAACCAGGACATATTGGATCCAGGTCAGTAGAACCAGGACATATTGGATCCAGGTCAGTAGAACCAGGACATATTGGATCCAGGTCAGTAGAACCAGGACATATTGGATCCAGGTCAGTAGAACCAGGACATATTGGATCCAGGTCAGTAGAACCAGGACATATTGGATCCAGGTCAGTAGAACCAGGACATATTGGATCCAGGTCAGGGGAACCAGGACATATTGGATCCAGGTCAGTAGAACCAGGACATAGTGTATCCAGATCAGTAGAACCAGGACATATTGGATCTAGGTCAGTAGAACCAGGACATATTGGATCTAGGTCAGGGGAACCAGGACATGCTGGACAGCATGTGTGGCTCCATTTATGTACCATGTCTTCCAGCTTAATGAGCTCTTAATGGCAGCTTGCATAAAGGAGCAGTTAACCGACAGACAGTTTGCTTAAATGACACTTCTGCTAGTTACAGCAACACAACCAGACACAACCTCCTGACTACAGCTGGAGCAGAAAGTACCGCTGTCCTTGGCAGAAGCACCATGAAGTTCCTGCCAGATATTATTACAACTTGTCAGGTTCCCGTTTTGTTAACCTGGCAGCAGCACGGCCTAGTGACATCAACAAAGACCAAACACCTTGACATGTTTGGCTGGAGTACCAGAGAGCAAAGGCTTATGGGTAGAGAAGACACTAACTGTAAACTGTTCAGAAAACTGTCTGTGGATCCAGTGGAAGATCAGCGATTGGTTGTATACCAGCAGTGTTAAAAGCAACATTATTTTATCCTACTGTGTTTGTGTTTGGTTACAATAAAACATTATTGTATCCTAGTTGTGTTAAGAATATTAGACATTATTTTATTCCAATAGTGTCAGAGTTAAAACACATTATGTAAGGCTATTAGTGTTAGACTTACTTGACATTATGTTATGCCTAGCAACCAGAGCTGTAGTACTCGAGACCGGTCTCGGTCTCGAGACCGGTCTCGAGACCACTTTTTAAGGTCTCGGTCTCGTCTCGGTCTCGGTTACATTTGGACTCGGTCTCGACTCGGTCTCGGACAGTAAGGACTCGTAAATTCTTCCGAGACCAGCCGAGACCAGCGTAAAATTATCGCCCACAATTTTTCTAGAAAAATATTTAAGTATGACATGTAGAGGCTGTATTTCCATTGGCTGTATTTCGTCCAGAGTCAGACTGTTTTTTTCTCATGTGGCTTATCCCGCCAATGGCTATGTACTTTTGAAGAAAAGCCCACCCCCAGCGTCGCTAGAGGGTGCACCCATTCACGTAAATACTTCAATCTTAAACATATGCTCGATCATGTCTGCACAATCAGCCAATATATTCGTTTTGCCTATATTCAGAACATTGAGCACAAATAAATAATTTGTCCGAAAACACACAGCGGTTAGTAATTAAAATACATACATAATGTTGAAAAGCTACAGCCGACGTCCTTCCATGACTTTTCCTAAATACGTGCATTTTACCTTGTCCCGTTTTCAGAATTGCAAAATCACAAACCGAACAATATATAAAACTACTATTTACATGTTTTTTGATACCTAAACTGCCTTCCTGTCGCCAAAATCCCACGCCGCTGGGCGTTGGTACCCTAATTGCGGTACCCAGACACCGATCACACTTCACTGAGCCTATATGGTTGAATGGGCGATACACAGACAAATACTACGAGAACACATATAGACAATAGTCTGATTGGCTTGGTTGAACTACAAAAAAAGAGGTACGTTTATAAAGAAATATGTTTCACTAAATAAACAGAACGAATTCCGCCAAATACATACAGCCCCATTCATGTGTCATGCGCCTATTGCACTCAATAATTAATAACGAATGAACCACAGTGTATTCATATAGCCTACAAGAGACTTCAACAAAATATTGTTTTGTATCGAAATTAAACGAATATAAACAATAAATATTAATAGGCTAACTACAAATGGGCGATAAATGAAATTACTCATGCACACAGAAGGACGTGGGACATACATAAGTCCGGGGGGCATACGGCAGAAAGAGCATAAAACTGGAACGGTTATGGTCCGATCTATATGAAACTGAACCCGTTTTGGTCCGATCTTTATTAAACTGGAAGGGTTTTGGTCTGATCTATATGAACACTGTGCGCAGTTCAACCGGGTTAGTTTGCTGCTGTCTCGTGTGCACTCGTAACAATAATGAACACTGTGCGTAGTGCAACCGGTTCGTTTGCGTGTCCTGCTCAAGCAGACAAACAACTGAAGCTGCGTGCCTGTGGACGGATAAATAATTATAAATAGATTTGTTTATCGGCCAATCATGCGCAAATCATTTGATTGCAAGTCGCTTGTGATCTAAAATGTGTTAGCATTTACTACATCAACATAGGACATACAGTTTGATGGATTTTCATTTATTCGATTTTTAGAAATTTTAATATCATAGCCTGTGCATTTTAAAATCATGGTTTTATTTTCGTATTTTATGTTTACATAAGACAATAAATAGGCCTAGATACTCTTTTAATAAAATTCATTTAATTCAGGATGACAACACAGTAGATGATCTGATGCTGTTGGTCAAGTGTTTTTTTACATTGGTCATTGGACCAAAAACATGTCATATTATTTAGTGTTGATATGACTGGTCTCGGTCTCGGCCCCCTTTGGTATCGGTCTCGTCTCGGTCTCGGCCACCTTCGGTCTCGGTCTCGTCTCGGTCTCGGCCCCCTTCGGTCTTGGTCTCGTCTCGGTCTCGGCCCCCTTCGGTCTCGGTCTCGTCTCGGTCTCGCTTTAGGTGGTCTCGAGCACAGCTCTGCTAGCAACACATTTTAACACAACCAGCCAGCAAAACAGGCACCTGGAAACTGCTTAAAAATAAGTCATATTTTTATTAAGATCCGACAATAAAGCTGGTCTTCCTTGGGTCGTTAATAAAAAAAAATGGCCTTTGCAATCAAACACTTAAGAGAAGGTTACAGTAGACTCTCAGAACTTATCTAAGAATTGATCTCAACATTTTACACTTTGTGAAATCCACTAAGCCAGTCACAGAGACAGGCCTTTCCCGCCCCAGCAATAACTCCCGTGCCAATTCTTTTCACAGATGAGGTGAACTGAGGCAGTTCTCCACACTCTCCTTTTGTCTTCTCTCCATCTTGCCATCATGTCAACCTTTGTCTCACCTGTCATCTACATACAATACAGACGCCCAAAGCTCTGCAGGTACCTCTTAGCAAACCTAAGTCAGGCTTTCCTGTTGTTTTTGGCTAACTAGTGGTATGCCCACAGCAGTATAGCACGCACGTTGCACGCACGCAGATCTGAGTGTGCTTCATTCTGTGATAGAGCTGAAGGATGCCTTCCTGAGTCTAGATGCATACATTTGCAAATAAATTCATTACAAATGCTACAATGTGATTATCTGGATTTGTTTTGTCTCTCATAGTTGAAGTGTACCTATGATGAATATTACAGGCCTCACTCATCTTTTTATGTGAGAGGACTTGCACAATTGGTGGCTGATTAAATACTTTTTTGGCCTACTGTATGTAACCATGGAAATAGGTAACGTAGTGGCATGTAACCATGGAAATAGGTAACGTAGTGGCATGTAACCATGGAAATAGGTAACGTAGTGTAACATAATGGGTAATGTAGTCTGTGTGTCTTTGCTGTAATCATCAACATCACTGCATCAGAGTTCATTGTAATCATTTATTGCTACACAATTCCAAGTCTAGCCGTCTCATTGTGACTGGATTCCAAAGGGCCCCTGTTTCGCCTACGTCCCCTGGCCTGGAGTAGGGCAATAAACAGGGAACATCACATCATTTGGGATGCAACATTGGGCCAATAAATTCATGGGAATGCATTTGCATTTGGCACATTGTTTTCCCACCAAAAGTAAACAAATGGTCACCACGGCGACAGAGGGAGAGAGAGCGTGAGAGCTAATCTGTCATCCTCCACATATTTGGCCCCATCACCCGATAACCATGAATTGTAAACATTGTACACCGGATCATCTTGGTTGTGATACCAATCTACAACCAACCTTAGAGCGGCGTCTGAGCCTCCATACCAAATGACACCCTATTCTCTAGTTAGTGCACTTATGTTGACTGGAGATTTTTGATGTCAGATGTACAAATCAGAAACAACACATGTACAGATCCATCCTAGTAATGAGGTAGTATCATTGCGTGTTGTACTAATCATTGTGAATGTTTTACTTTATTTAATTCCCCGGTTTACAAGAGTCATAAACGCGGCTGGTGGCTACTGACTGGCAGACATCATCATGTGGTAACTCAATAAAAACAACATACACACAGATTTAAAGACCTGGGCAGAAGATGTTTATAATTCTAATAAATAGTAAACTAAAGAAACCCCACAACTGGTGTAAAATGTGTGTCTGGGACAATTAGCTAATGCAACTTACTCTGAACCCCCCCGGGCTGCAGCAATGGTGGTAGGGTCCTCTACGTCCATATCCGGGTTGGTATAACCCAATGTCCCAGAGTAGCTCACATCCTGGGTGAGATGGAGAGTGATGTAGAAAAGTAGGGAGAGACAGAGAGTGGTAGAGAGAGCGATGGAGTGAAGGAGAGAGAGATGGAGAGAGAGATGGAGAAAGGTAGAGAGAGATGGAGTGATGGAGAGAGGTAGAGAGATGGAGAGAGAGAGAGGGAGAGAGAGAGATGGAGAGAGAGAGAGAGAGAGAGAGAGGGAGAGATGGAGTGAAGGAGAGAGAGAGAGGGAGAGAGAGAGAGAGAGAGAGAGAGAGAGGGAGAGAGAGAGATGGAGTGAAGGAGAGAGAGATGGAGAGAGAGATGGAGAAAGGCAGAGAGAGATAAAGTGAAGGAGAGAGAGATGGAGAGAGGTTGAGAGAGATGGGGAGAGGTAGAAAGGGGAGAGAAAGGTATAAGGACAGGGAATGAATTGGAGCAACAGCTACTCCTCTGGGGGTCTCCAAATAAACCAAAACACCAACATACAGAATAAAACACAATCTGGGTTTCTCATCACAGTCCCCTGTGACGCTACGTAATGCAGTTTCAGGATCACAGTTTGGGAAGGTCTTTGGTGCTGAAACACTGAGAAGAGTCACATAACCGTACACACACACACACAAGTGCACACGCACACACGTGCACACGCACACACACACACACACACACCGATTTCACTTGTCAGTCCTTTCATCCCAAATGCTTGGGACTAGTAGAAAGCACTGATGAGACAGAGTAGTGTGTTTTCTCTGCATGTCTGTGTTCCCCTGATGAATCTAATGTCTGATTAATAAGCAAATCACAACCGTACAATTCTAGAAGGTCTGTTTTCTTTAATTATCCAATGTAATAGGTTAGAACAACCTGGCTTACAATACAATGGCTCTTTGAGAGAAATACTGAAAGAAAACAGTTCCCTAATAGCCTTCAGACTATTTCTTTTCAGGGCTCAGGAAGAGGACAGCATGTTGAAATGAAAAAAAGAAAAACCTAACGAGACGTACGTCAGGGTTGTGTAATAGTCTGTGTGGAGTCAAGTGAGTCAGACACAGTATGTTCTTAATGAATGTATGGTGGCTTTAATAAGAGCTTGTCGTGACCACGTATCCCAGACACAATGTGCAACACTCTGCTGCTCTCATGGATTCATTTAGGAACGTCTCCAGGTGGCTGGCAGACAACCAGACACACTGCACTAATGTAAAAGAAGGAACTACTAATAAACCAGAGGCAAAAGTGAGATTATGCTACATTTGAGTAAAAGATAAGGACTATTACAAGGGTGCTTGAATGAGCTTGTGTATTATTGAACTGGATCTGGAACTGGGTCAGGCTGATATATTAGTGAGGTGATTTGAGACTGGGTGAGGTTTTTTGTTGTTTTAATACTGAGATGAGAGCTAGGCTAGGTCTGCAGTAATGTGAGGTGGGGTAAGCTAGGTCTGCAGTAATGTGAGGTGGGGTAAGCTAGGTCTGCAGTAATGTGAGGTGGGGTAAGCTAGGTCTGCAGTAATGTGAGGTGGGGTAAGCTAGGTCTGCAGTAATGTGAGGTGGGGTAAGCTAGGTCTGCAGTAATGTGAGGTGGGGTAAGCTAGGTCTGCAGTAATGTGAGGTGGGGTAGGCTCGGTCTGCAGTAATGTGAGGTGGGGTAAGCTAGGTCTGCAGTAATGTGAGGTGGGGTAAGCTAGGTCTGCAGTAATGTGAGGTGGGGTAAGCTAGGTCTGCAGTAATGTGAGGTGGGGTAAGCTAGGTCTGCAGTAATGTGAGGTGGGGTAGGCTCGGTCTGCAGTAATGTGAGGTGGGGTAAGCTAGGTCTGCAGTAATGTGAGGTGGGGTAAGCTAGGTCTGCAGTAATGTGAGGTGGGGTAAGCTAGGTCTGCAGTAATGTGAGGTGGGGTAAGCTAGGTCTGGCTATAGCCCAGGTCATGTACAGCCATAAAATAACAATCTCAGTGCAGCAGAAACATTTATTTATAAATTGAGACAACATATAGAAATAATATTAGAATACTTTGTAAAAGTATTTATAAAAACGTGTAATACAAAATTGAGGGGAAATCAGATCTAGTATTTTGTAAAAACCTACTTACAAACAGTCACAAGTGTCACCACTGCATGAATGGACATGAAGAAATATTCTTCAGTGTTTCTAAAAATGTAAATCAGGCTAGCTTGATGATGGGGGTGGAGGGTGGGGGAACGTTGGAACCACAGGAACAGAGGCATGTTCTAATTACTGGCTTTATCAAGCCCACAACACAATACTTGGGTTGTCATTGGTGACTGTGCACAGAATATAACATCTGTGGCCGTTGGTGACCTCACGCTGTGTGTGTGTGTGTCACATGGGAGCTGCACTGTGTCTTGGCTGCTCTGTCAGAACGATAGATACTGTCATCTTTAATAGTTCTCACCTAATCCGTTCCTGTCACAAGGCACCAGAGAGTTGGGAGATATGTGCGCTCCCCAAATGGCATCCTATTCCCTAGACAGGGCACTATTTTGGATCCGCAGCCCAGAGCCCTAAGGGTCCCATTTGGGACAGTGGTCCTTTTGAACAGTCGTCAGTTTCTGATGTCACCATGATACGCGGCATGTTTACAAAACACACCAGGGGCACAGGGTCAGATGATCCCATTACAGCACAGCTACAGTGTGTGTGTGTGTGTGTGTGTTTGAAGGAAACACGCCAAAGCAAAGAAGCCCGGAAAACCAAAACCTGTTTATTATATTAAGAGTCTTAATATGAGATCAGCTATTGGTCGTTCAGTTCCTGAACCCGTTCCGTTACCCACAACCACCTATGTTAAGTATCGGTTACAACCCCTAAGTGGAGGTGTGTGTGTGGAGGTGTGTGTGTGTGCCTGGACACCGATTACACAATCAGGGATTAGGAAGTGAAGTGACCCCATGTCACTTCCTGTCAGCGCTGCTCTTGGAGGAACGTGTCTGAAGGCTGTTTCAGCAGACGTTATCAGCATGCTAACACTGCGGTCGTGATGTCATCTCTAGGGGACAGACTACAGGAAATTAACCGTGGATCTGTAGGCAGGAGCCCTGGACAACTCAGGATGTTGCTTGGGTTAGTGTCTCAGGAAGTACGTAACGGTAGGGTGACCTTGTCGCAAATATTCTTCATTGTAGAATATATCTCATTTCTATCTGACAACTACTGCCAAGCAAACTTTGAGCTGTCATCACTCCCACTGTAAAATACATGAACGGATCAAATACACAGCTGGAACTCAAACAAAGGATTTAACGTGACCTAACAAGTTAAGAGATCGCTCTAGTAAACCTGATGTTTTAAACAGAAGATTCTTACTTCCATTTCACTGTATGAAGATGTTCATGTGTAAAACGTTTATCTAAAAGATGTTTTTCTAAAAGATACTTATCTGAAAGATGTCATAGTCGGCCTACTGCCATCAGCTTAACAGTCGGCCTGAAACTGACAGAACGGAAACCAGAACAGATGCCCTGAAACTGAGAGTGGGGCCAGAACAGATGCCCTGAAACTGAGAGTGGGGCCAGAACTTGGGGTGAGAACATGAGGTCAGGCCATGAGGTTAAAGCACGTTACCTTGATAAGACTAATTCTGGGAGGTCCCATCTCATTGGTGCCATCTCGTTGGATGCTGGAGTCCTGGCGATGCCTCTGTTTCACGATGTACTCGTATGTACTAAGACGGTTCCACACTGGCCAAAACAGAGGAGAGAGAAGTTTTAACAATACAAACACACAGATACACACACACACACACAAACACACACACACACAAACAGACACACACACACACATACATAGCATTTTCAAACCCACAAACGTTACCGATAAAAGGAAACTGTGTTTAATAGCAGGCCACTGCATCTTTATTAAGATTAGGCTGTCACATAGTGTAAAGCCATCCCTCCTTCGCCCTCTTGTGGTGTCTCTCTGAATTACAGCTGGCCGTGTTCAAATTCATCATTCACATGTTTACCTGGAAGTTTAAGAACACTCTCCACCAATCAGAAAGAGAGAGAGAGCGAAAAAGAGTCAAATACAGAGGGAGAAAGAGAGAAAGAGTGACTGATTGAGAGGATGGTTGTTGACACTCCAGGGCAATGTTTACAGTGATTGGCCCAATTAACTGTCCTATGGGACGGCATCCTCCGAGTCTGTTTATAGTACAGGTGCTATAGTACAGGTGCTATAGTACAGGTGCTAATCACTCTGGTGCTGTGCTCTGGGCTGCTGTGGCTGAGTTAAAGTAACAGAATCGTCAGTCAGTCCCCAGGCTCTGGAAGTCACCATGGAGACAGAGAGCAGAACAATCTAGTCCATGTGGTAACTAGAGACTAAACACACACGTATACCCTCACCGGACACTTTATTAGGTATCTCTGTCGAGTATCTCTGTCGAGTATCTCTGTCGAGTTCCAGGAGAGAGACACTATTTTACCTAGAATGGTCATTTGAGTATTTGTAGCTTTTCTGTCTGGGTATCCACTAGGGCTCATGTAGGTCACCTCCTCTGAGAGGCGTGTCCGAAACTAATGGGCCAGGACGCAGGGGAATAAACAGCTATGATTGGTTGAACAGTGCAGGTAGTGTCACCATGTTAGCGTCCCAACAGGGAAGAAAGACGCGCTCCTGGAAACTGGGTTCATGTGCTGGTTTGAGGTCACAGCACGGGTCGTCTGTCAGTAATGTGCGTACTCACAATTCACAGGGAAGACAATTTTATACCAAAACGTATTTATTATATTATGTCCTCAACTACTTCCTAACTGTTTTGATGCTAGCTGGTTGCACTAGGACCTGCATGAGTGTGTGGGCGGAGTTAAAATCCGAATGAATGAGGCAGGGGCCAATTGGGTGCATCCAGTGCTTTCCTGTTCTTTACTTGATTAAATGTTCAATTACTGGAGTAGTGACATATCTTTCACCAATGAACAAGACCTTTTGGCAACCAACCAGTCAGCCACATATGAGGAATTGCGTATGTAGCAGCAGATGAACTCACTGAGGTAGATGTGAAAACACAGCAGATGTCCCAGCAGCAGAGAGGACAGCAGGCCCAGGGAAATGGTGATGCCAGCCAGGGCAGGGATGACAGGTCCCTCTGTGGAGACCGGCGCCACAGGCAGGAACACAAACCAGACCAACGAGTCATTCTTCACTGAGGGGGTAGAGGCACATAGTATTATCACTACTGTCATAGATCACAGATGTACGTTAATCACAACTGTCATAGTTCACAGATATATGTTAATCACTACTGTTATAGCTCACAGATGTACGTTAATCACTACTGTTATAGCTCACAGATGTACGTTAATCACTACTGTCATAGATCACAGATGTACGTTAATCACTACTGTTATAGCTCACAGATGTAAGTTAATCACTACTGTCATAGCTCACAGATATATGTTAATCACTACTGTTATAGCTCACAGATATACGTTAATCACTACTGTCATAGATCACAGATGTACGTTAATCACTACTGTTATAGCTCACAGATGTAAGTTAATCACTACTGTTATAGCTCACAGATGTAAGTTAATCACTACTGTTATAGCTCACAGATGTACGTTAATCACTACTGTTATAGCTCACAGATGTAAGTTAATCACTACTGTTATAGCTCACAGATGTAAGTTAATCACTACTGTTATAGCTCACAGATGTACGTTAATCACTACTGTTATAGCTCACAGATGTAAGTTAATCACTACTGTTATAGCTCACAGATGTAAGTTAATCACTACTGTTATAGCTCACAGATGTACGTTAATCACTACTGTCATAGATCACAGATGTACATTTATCACTACTGTCATAGATCACAGAGGCCAGTTAAATCCAGTGTAAACACCATAGTAGCCAGTGTTGTATCGTACACTGGCAACAAAGAGGATGGCATTCTGGGAAACGACATTCAATATATTACGGCAACTATTTGCTGCCAGCCTATAAATTCAATTAGTGTTAGGGCAGACTCAGCCAAGACCCATTATGATGCCCCTGGCACCCGGCATCTACAATTCCATTGATTCACATTATATTCATTATCCACAGCTTTTGTTGTGCTGTGGCGCTGAAAGGCAGAGGAAAGACACACAACAAACCTTGGAAATGTTTGTCAGTGCGAAGCTTCGATGGGTCCAAAAAGAACTCAATGAAGACGTAACTGGCAATGACCACAACCAGGGATATTCCCAGAAAGGCAGAAATTACACTGTTTAGGAACAACCTGGAAAACAAGAACACAGACATCACACTGTTTAGGAACAACCTGGAGAACAAGAACACAGACATCACACTGTTTAGGAACAACCTGGAGAACAAGAACACAGACATCACACTGTTTAGGAACAACCTGGAGAACAAGAACACAGACATCACACTGTTTAGGAACAACCTGGAGAACAAGAACACAGACATCACACTGTTTAGGAACAACCTGGAGAACAAGAACACAGACATCACACTGTTTAGGAACAACCTGGAGAACAAGAACACAGACATCACACTGTTTAGGAACAACCTGGAGAACAAGAACACAGACATCACACTGTTTAGGAACAACCTGGAGAACAAGAACACAGACATCACACTGTTTAGGAACAACCTGGAGAACAAGAACACAGACATCACACTGTTTAGGAACAACCTGGAGAACAAGAACACAGACATCACACTGTTTAGGAACAACCTGGAGAACAAGAACACAGACATCACACTGTTTAGGAACAACCTGGAGAACAAGAACACAGACATCACACTGTTTAGGAACAACCTGGAGAACAAGAACACAGACATCACACTGTTTAGGAACAACCTGGAGAACAAGAACACAGACATCACACTGTTTAGGAACAACCTGGAAAACAAGAACACAGACATCACACTGTTTAGGAACAACCTGGAAAACAAGAACACAGACATCACACTGTTTAGGAACAACCTGGAAAACAAGAACACAGACATCACACTGTTTAGGAACAACCTGGAAAACAAGAACACAGACATCACACTGTTTAGGAACAACCTGGAGAACAAGAACACAGACATCACACTGTTTAGGAACAACCTGGAGAACAAGAACACAGACATCACACTGTTTAGGAACAACCTGGAAAACAAGAACACAGACATCACACTGTTTAGGAACAACCTGGAGAACAAGAACACAGACATCACACTGTTTAGGAACAACCTGGAAAACAAGAACACAGACATCACACTGTTTAGGAACAACCTGGAGAACTAGAACACAGACATCACACTGTTTAGGAACAACCTGGAGAACAAGAACACAGACATCACACTGTTTAGGAACAACCTGGAGAACAAGAACACAGACATCACACTGTTTAGGAACAACCTGGAGAACAAGAACACAGACATCACACTGTTTAGGAACAACCTGGAGAACAAGAACACAGACATCACACTGTTTAGGAACAACCTGGAGAACAAGAACACAGACATCACACTGTTTAGGAACAGCCAGGAGAACTAGAACACAGACATCACACTGTTTAGGAACAACCTGGAAAACAAGAACACAGACATCACACTGTTTAGGAACAGCCAGGAGAACTAGAACACAGACATCACACTGTTTAGGAACAACCTGGAGAACAAGAACACAGACATCACACTGTTTAGGAACAACCTGGAGAACTAGAACACAGACATCACACTGATCAGACACATGCCTGCACCATAGAACATATGTAGTATACTGTGAAGGTTATATGTGATTGACAGTGTGCTGGGTTATGTATTCTCTGACACTTATTAACCCACTGTATCATCTCATTGTTCCGTTATTACTGATGGTGTGTAACTCCATCTTGTTAACCATCTGAAGGCCCAGAGCAGATGGCAACAAAGGCTGACCTAGTTAACTCTCATACAGTTCCAGACAGAACTGAATATTCATGAACCCTCAGGACTAAAAGCTTTTTATAGGGTTTTACTATGCCCTGGTAACTCCTCTTTGGTGAATTTAATATTTTCAACATATTTAGAACCAATCAGATCAACATATTTAAACGTAACTAAATTAACAGTTAGATACAACCAAATCACAGAGAGATACAGGCCGAGACAGAGAGGAGGACAGACAGAAAAGAAGACTGACAGCAAGACAGAGAGCAAGACAGACAGGTACTGACCAGTAGTTTCTGCTTCCCACACAGTTGTTGAGCCATCTGCAGTGATGATCAAAGCTGGCCACACACTTATTACAGGCACTGCAGTGTTTGGATTTGGACCCCCTGTAAGACAGCACCAACATTACAGACTGGCCATGTCCTGGGCAGAGACAAATCATTAACCTGAATACTTTCATTTGGATAAAGACTGATATGTATGTAAATCTCTTCAATAACCAACAGATCTCATCCACTCTGCACTGGTGTTACATTTGCTGCTGTCTCATAGTTTATTTACTTTTATAGTTGATCTCATAAATCTTCAGCTGCATTCGTGTTCATTGGGTCCATAAAAGCCTTTATTGGAACATGTGTTATAAAGTTTGATTAGATTTTCCACTGTTGGTTCTGTTGCTGGATGACTTATTGGTTCAAACTCTCCACAGTAAGAGAGGAAATTACTGAGCTTTAGGAATTTTAGTACGAGATGAGTATAAGATGAGCGCGTAAACCAACTGCCATCCATGTCATTTTTCTGTCATCAACAGCTTCATCCTGCCATCTATCAGACATCCACATCTCCATCCTGTCTGTGTATCATCCTACCGGGCTGCTGAGTGTGTGTCATCCTACCGGGCTGCTGAGTGTGTATCATCCTACCGGGCTGCTGAGTGTGTATCATCCTACCGGGCTGCTGAGTGTGTATCATCCTACCGGGCTGCTGAGTGTGTATCATCCTACCGGGCTGCTGAGTGTGTATCATCCTACCGGTCTGCTGAGTGTGTATCATCCTACCGGGCTGCTGAGTGTGTGTCATCCTACCGGGCTGCTGAGTGTGTATCATCCTACCGGGCTGCTGAGTGTGTATCATCCTACCGGGCTGCTGAGTGTGTATCATCCTACCGGTCTGCTGAGTGTGTATCATCCTACCGGGCTGCTGAGTGTGTATCATCCTACCGGGCTGCTGAGTGTGTATCATCCTACCGGGCTGCTGAGTGTGTATCATCCTACCGGTCTGCTGAGTGTGTATCATCCTACCGGGCTGCTGAGTGTGTATCATCCTACCGGGCTGCTGAGTGTGTTTGACCAAAACTCACACGTCAACTTGGCAGAGGTAGCAGTGGCAGTTCTCGATGACGTGGGCGTGTTTCGTGCGGTCAAACACGGGCATGGGGCCGTGGTAGCTCTTGGCACGCACGTTGTAGTCCGCCGGGTCTATGGACACCGCCATCAGGTGGACAAACAGGTGACATACAAACATGCTACCTGTGCACTGGGGGGAGGGGTGTGGTTAAAGACTGAGATTAACACAATAGTTTGGATTCCTGGTTGAATTCCCGTTTGGGGGTGGCTGTGTAACATGTCTATGTCTAATACCCAATAGTACATCCATTATCAAACCTGGACTAACCAGGGAAATTCCAAGTTTGACAAGGACTGGTTTTAATGAGACAGTCACCGGGGCACATACATGAGACAGCACACGATATTCTGGCACCGTTTGTCTCGACAAACCCCTCAGGACTTATGGTCAGTTGCATACAGCTCATTGAGGTTGGTTTGTGATGGGCCACGTAAACAGACAGAGAGGATACAATGTAGCCTGCAGGGATCCAATGGGAGGGAAGCAGAGGCACAAACACCCCGAACCCGGTCACAGCGAAGAACAGGTACAGTAGCCAGGCCAGCAGCTGAAATGGGTGTGGAGGCCAGCTCCACCCGTTGGTTCGGGAGCAGGGCGGCAGGTCCGGGCGGTGACCAGCCTCACTCACTGGGGCTGTACGGTTCAGGTTGGGGTTACACACATCCATAGGGGGGGGGGGACTTCTGGAGAGAGAGGGGGACACGTGACAGTGATATTATGATAACTAAACTGTTACTAGTCAACATTGTACAACAACATTGTAATGTTTTGTATTCAGGGCAGGGTGCAGGCTGATCCGAGGTCAATACGCCTTAAGAACGTCAGATATGTACTACATATAACACATATAATGAAATTATCTGGAAATCTTACAACAGGGCCGTGATCATTAGCATACGATTCAAGACGTACGAACAGACTCAACAATGTAGGAAATGTACATTATAATCGATGTAAAAAAATAATAATATATATATATATATACACACATACTGTATATTTCAATTTCTGTTTGACGCACCTTTTCACCGGAGTGGGTTGAATTGACTATGGCCACTGCTGCGGGCTGTTCTTGTTGATGACCGCAGCATTTTAGTATCCGACCACACACACAGATCTACAGATGTCTTGTCCTCACATGGGTCAGATGAGCCCCTCTCCGCCGGTTCGTCCCATGCCTTTCTCTCCAGCATGGCAGCCATCCACTGCTTGCCAACTAACGCCAGCAGGCTGTCTGCAGGTCGGTTCTGCCCACACAGACGCAGTGTGCCATCATATCTCCCCCCAAAGGAACCCAGCCAGGGACGCGATTCCGGAGGGATAAAATCAAGCAGACTGAGCTCGATGGCTAGACAGCTACGGTGTGTTGTAAATCAACACTAAGGGAATGATCAGACAAGCATTATTTATGTTAACAAGGTAAAGTTAAAGAGAACTGCTCGCATCCTGACATGGAATCGGCTTCAGAAAGTATACACAGACGTTACAGTAACGTTAGCCGTGGCATCACTAGCATTAGGCTACACACACAGCTACACACAGACGTTACAGTAACGTTAGCCGTGGCATCACTAGCATTAGGCTACACACACAGCTACACACAGACGTTACAGTAACGTTAGCCGTGGCATCACTAGCATTAGGCTACACACACAGCTACACACAGACGTTACAGTAACGTTAGCCGTGGCATCACTAGCATTAGGCTACACACACAGCTACACACGCAGACGTTACAGTAACGTTAGCAAGCTACACTGGCTAATTATCAATCACAACGTTACGCTTGCGACCTAATCAATAATCCCGAGCACAGACGCGTAGACAGTAACGACATCCCAACCACACATCTGTATTTTACCTATTATTTAAAGTATTTTTCAGCCCGATAACGGCAAACAACCGTAGTATCTTCCATGGCTTTTGCTCTGGTAGCAATCCATTCTGACTTCAACTCCCTGGTTTCCCTGGTAACGAGCCAAATCCCCATTTCCGATTGGTCGTCGCAGTAATCGCCTCCACACTGACCTCTAGTGGTTTTGGGAATTAACTTTCACATTATTGGTCAAATTATAAGTCATTATTTTTCGAAACTGTATAATAATTATATTATAATATATTATTATTATATTTCTTGTCTCTTAGCGACATATAGTAAGTAATCAAATCGGCAATTTTCTAGGCATGATAGTACTTGATCTCTATTGCTAAAGAAAATGTAATTAATTTGTGGTCAAGAGTTTCGAGATGTCCTTCAAGAGTCGACTAGTGTGGACCATACTGATGGTTGTACCTCCTCGAAGTGCACCTGGGTTTTGTGATAAAAAGTCACACAGTGTTGTTTGTTTTATAATGTTATCCTGCATATCCAGCAGATCCATTTTCTGTGAAAACTTCTGCCTCGTGAATTTAATCTCACAATTTAAGTCAAATAAAACCACACAGACGATCCCATGACAAACGTCTCAGGTGCACAATCACATGTCTCTTTTTTCACAGATGGCCGGAAAACAAGTGGCGTGACTCGACTCCTTCCGGCTCAGCAGACACCAGTGTCAGGATCCACATCGTTGTAATGTATTGGATTAAACGGCAGGGGCAGCAGTCTCACACCTGGGATTTTATTCCATTCCATAACATTCAATTACTGCTTCGCTACAACGAACAAGCGATAAATGATTTGTGGTATGTGTACAAACACATGCACGCACGTGCCTTCTAACTTACAGCAAATTCAAATCCTGTTGTGTTTTTTTAAACATGTCAATGAGCCACATTTTCATCTGTGGATTCAAAAGCACACACGTGACTCCTATTGTCTAAAATTAAATATATACAGTATTTGAGAAATGTGAAGATCAAAAGAGAAAAACTGAGTCAGAGTGTGAAGAAGGGAGAGAAAGAACACGTGTTTGTGTGGCTCTGTGTCCAGTAGTATGTAGTTAACACATGCGGCGTGTGCGTGATTGCAGACCCCCCCCAAATCTTTTGCTAACTTGATTTATTATGTATTTGGACCTTGCAGAGTTCACACATACGAGTGAGGAGAATCCGGACCAGCGCTAGATTTTCTCAGTTCCTCACACAACCCAAATCACTATATGGGCCAGCTGAAAAGAAGTCCACTGGAATAGGGGGCAACTTGGGAAATTGGACAGTGTTCAGGTGGTTCTGACTAGAAACGCTGAGCCATTTTAAGCCTCATATACACTGGCATATGCAACCCGCTGCGGGTGGCCGCCTGCAATCGGTGCACACATTGAAAGCATTAGCCTGAGATATTTCCCGACTCTTATGAAATAATGATTTAATCCCTAATGGCGCTCTAACACTCAGCAGTCCTTCCTGCCAGAGATGAGGCAGGGGGACCATGCGGGGTGTAATTTGGCGTTTGGGACCAGGATACGGACAAGCGCTTACGCACGTTCTCCTGCGGTGAACCCTTGCGGTATTACAGACACATGGACAGTAAAGATGAGGGATGGACCGCTCGTCACATATTCTTCGCGGTAGCGGCAGCATGGACTTATCCCACTGACTCCCACAGCTGACAGAGACTAATGCGAATTGGTTACGGCCAAATCCTCTGGCCCCTTCTCGGTTGGGTTGATGCGCGCATTCCAAATGGCACCCGGGTCCCTGTGTATATGGTGCACGACTTTCGACCAGATGTGTGCACGTGCAGGTATGCATGTACGTGGGTCCGTGCGGAATCCCCGGCCACAGCAGCCGAATTTAAAGTGTCACGTGGGACTCGTTCTCATCAGTGGAGGTGGACCAGGCAAACCTGCCGTTCATATTCTGGACCTGCAACCGACCGCTGCAGGAAATTGTGATTTTTTTTGACATGCTACACGTTGTGTAACGTTTGTAGGGCTGCTGCACTTTTGTTCTTTTTTGTACGTTTGTTCTTGTTAAATCTTGCAGTGTTGTGAACTGGGTCGAAGCTGGTGACAGAGAAGCTCTTGGCCAAAATAATGTTCTTATTTAGAGTTGGGGTTAGGGTTTGTGGGTAAAATTGGAGTTTTGGGCTATATGTTAGATTTGCAGGTCTGGGAAAATAGTTTTGGTCTTTGTGCTGAATTGCTAATCATCACAGATATATTAAAACTGAGTGTGTGTGTTTTAACTCAGTGACCCTGGCTGCTATTATCGCACAGTGCTTGGAACAATGTGAGCTATTTCCACTCCTCGGGATGGGTTTAGAGTTGAGAAACCAAACCGCAGGTTGTCTGGATGGCTGCCTGCTCGGGGCACACACACACACACTTGCACTCACACACACTCGCACTCACACACACACACACCATAATCCCTATTTACAGAGCTATAAACATTGGTTCCATTTCTGATTTACTACATTAAACATTGTATGGACGGGTCCTGTTCACACTCCTCATTTCCCTCCACCTCCTTTTCTTCTCACCTTCTCCTCTTCTCCACTGCCTGCTACTCCTCTTCTCCCTCTTCCTCCCCTTCTAACTTCCTCTTTATAATAATGTGCCACTTTAAACAATATACTTAACTAATTATTTTATTCTTTATATAACTGGTTATTTAATTTTGACTCCTTTTAGCGGGGCACACTTTATTGGCTTGTCTTCTGCAAACCCTCTAAAAGACCCACTGACACACACACACACACACACACACACATACACACACACACACACACCAGGCCACTCACACACACACACACCAGGCCACTCACACTGACACACACCAGGCCACTCACACACACACCAGGCCACTCACACACACACACACCAGGCCACTCACACTGACACACACCAGGCCACTCACACACACACCAGGCCACTCACACTGACACACACCAGGCCACTCACACACACACCAGGCCACTCACACTGACACACACCAGGCCACTCACACACACACCAGGCCACTCACACACACACACACCAGGCCACTCACACACACACACCAGGCCACTCACACACACACCAGGCCACTCACTCACACACACACACCAGGCCACTCACACACACACCAGGCCACTCACTCACACACACACACCAGGCCACTCACACACACACACCAGGCCACTCACACTGACACACACCAGGCCACTCACACACACACCAGGCCACTCAAACACACACACACCAGGCCACTCACACACACACCAGGCCACTCACACTGACACACACACCAACCAACACTAACCGACACACACACACTCACACAACGCGACCAACAGTGAAGTGGACTCAGCGTTGGGATTCCCTGTCCTAATTAATTCAGCTGGATGTCCCGAGGTGATTGGTAGACGTGGCCCAGAACAAAGGGTCCAGAGGCTTCGTTAACAAACAGCCCATTGGTTGCCAACCAGAGTGGGTGGGACGTGGGCGTGTGGTTTCACACAACAGTACATCAGTAGCGGGACGTGCGTACAGAGTCACCCCGAAAAGGACATTGTGTTTTCCACAGAGAAATGTCCTGGACACTAAATGGGCAGGTTCAATAGAACATGGTTGTGTGTGTGTGTGTGTGTGCTTGTGCGTGTGTGTGTGTGTGGGTTTGTGTGTACCTCAGTAGACGTGTCACTCTTCAAAGTGGTCAGTGTGTGTGTATCTCACAATGTTTGTCAGTTTTTTGTATTTCATTTTTATCTCTGAAATAATTATAATAAACAAGTTAAACATATTACTAGCTGTACTTCTGTGTCTCAGTATGTGTGTATGTGTGAATGATCAGTTATCCCAGTGTAGTTCATGTAATCAGTTACCCTTCTGTTTTGTTCTATCCTGTACTGTTCTCTTCGGTTCCCACTGCATGTTTGTGGTTTACAGTGTAAAGCCTTGATACCCCTCTCTTCCAGGAAACACCCCGGGTAACCCCGCTAATTAGAACTAAAAGTAATTGTCTCTCTTTCTAGAACATTGGTAATGAAAAACAGGTGAAACCTGCAGAATACATGGGCACGCCTTCCCAATAGTCTCCCAGGGGGTCTAAGGCCTTGAGCTGCACAGCTCTCTCTTTTTGACGTGTTTCTCTGTGGGCGTGGCACATCAAATGTCTCAGAAAACCCTACTCATTAGCACGTCTTCACTGGCTCGTCATGATAAGCCTGGTGGGCTGTGTAAGCTAAGCTACGAGCGATACATTCGTTGTTTGATCCAATTTTCTAGTTTTCGTTATTAGCCCTGGAGGAGTTACCTCTCCCTGTCCTTAAGCTGTCAGCCCTCACAGCCAGCCGTCTACAGTACTGCTCCTCGGTAATTTCATATATGCTGATGTGGTGGTGTTTTGGGAATATTGAGGTGGTTATGGTGGGAGATGTGGAAGAGGGGGGAAGAGAAGGCTTTAGCAAAAAGCTAGCGAGTCTGTTATCAAATGTGTTGTATAAATAATCCATCACTCAGATATTGAATCATTCTGAAATCCTGGTTGGAAAACCTACAGAATGAGAAAAGAAATCCCTCAAAATAATGAGAAAATAATCTTCAATATAATTGAACGATATATTTTTCATCGACCCTCCACCAGCTGTGCTCCACCTATGAGCCAGGACAAATGGAGCGGTTAACCCATGTGGAACGTTCCAGCACACACGGCACACTTCACTGGTTTGGCAACAGAACAATAGGGTTCTTTGTACGGGGAGGTGAGGTGTCTTCTAATTGATCAGCCAATAGAACATTCCTTGGCATTACACATGTGACATGAAATAGAACCAAGTGCAGTTATGGCACTCTTGGTATTAATCAACGCTGTCTTGCTGTCACGTCACGTTGAAAGATAACTAGCTCAGCGATATCCAATCTTCATCGGCACTCCATCCCAGCATTCCCAGTACAAGGAACATAAATTAAAGAAGATTCAACCTTCTGGGGAAAATGCCTAGGAATTGGTTCCATTTTATGTTTGGAGTTGTGGTTAATGGAGATTTGCTTAGTTAGGAGCCGAACTAAAGGAGTCAGGTATTAGCTTTACTTCTAGAGGTGGATGTCATGGACTGACTGAAAAAGAATTATATAAAAACCCATAAAGCTTGGAAAAACACATGTTTGTCATCAACAAGGGCACATGTATAATGTCAATGAACACTATACTTACCATCCGGGGGTTTGAATATGTACCTCAGTCAACAAAGACATAAAAAATCAGCTTTTTTTGGAGAAGTCCATCACATGGTGCGTAATGCTGAGTGCGCAATTGGCCAAATTGTCTGTCAGTCGAAACATAGGAGGGGTGTTTGTTGTGCCGGCTGCTCTGATTCGCTCCCAATGACCTGCACTCTTCTCTTGTTACTGAGGTGTTTCTGGGCGTTCCGGCACCTGGGCATAGCGTCTCCGGCATTTGCTTTTACACGCTCATGTAATAATGCAACAAACTCTTTTCATTTAGTTCCCCAAAACACATGTTTTATTCATCAGAATCGTTTGATAGGCTGTCATTTGATAGGCCCCAGTCCCTGCGTCAAGCTGGCTGCGAAGTCCAGAGTTGAGTTTGAACGTGCTGGGTCTTAGAACAGAAACCTGTAAATACGTTCTGGTGCTGTTTCAAACAACACTGAGAATAATATGTTTTTTGGCACCTACAGGCCAGATACCTTGAAGGCTGGAGTTTATCCAACCGATGTGATGCTGACATCTGGGTGTTTTATTTTGTTAAATGTGAATACAAAGCTTACGTGAAACTGGACTGCATGGCATACCACAGGCATACTGATTCGCATTCTTCACCCTCTGTGGTCTGTTTTAGCCATTTGAGTTTTGGGGTGTGTATCGCAAAGTGATCTAAAAGTGCAATTATAACAGGTTACGTTTCAGTCTTAATGCTAAACGTGGCCTACATGACAAAACTCTGGCATCATCGTCAACACGTTGCAAAGATAAATGATCTCTGTCTCCCTGTGTGTAAACTGTGGGACATCGGCTGTGAGCTAAGATTATTCATGCGATCAGAGCGACTCATGGTGGTTTGGTGTTCCCGTACGGTTGATCTGCTACAGCTCACACTCACCATCACACACAGAGACCACACACACACTGTTGTTTACCCAAAGAGCACCCTCTGATAAGCCACTTCTGACGAGTGGGAGCACCCTCTGTTGAGTGGGAGCACCCTCTGTTGAGTGGGAACACCCTCTGTTGAGTGGGAGCACCCTCTGAAGTGTGCTGTCATGATTGCCTCAAAGGAGTCACAATGTGTCCGGCGCCCGAAAAAAGCCACGTTTTTCGTTAGCTCTTGTTCCTTGCTGCGCACACACACACACACACACACACACACACACACACACACACACACACACACACACACACACACACACACACAGCTAATGTTCTCTGCTTTCAGAGCTTCACCAGCAGACAATGTGAACAATGTACCGTACATTTTGTCTCTGTTTGTTGCCTGCTGAATACTGTGATAATCAGATTATTCAGCAGTGAGTGGAGGGAGCTTGCGAACCAACACAAAGGACACAATAGCGCTGTGACAAAAGGAGCATAAACGTGGAGTCGCAGTGGTGAGAGAAGAGCAACAGTCCTGACACACACACTAGTGATGGTGTTCCGCATGGTGTGTTTCTATCCAAATCACTGGCGCTGTGCCAACACGCAGACTGGTAACGCGCCAACACCCAGACTGGCACTGCGCCAACACACAGACTGGCACTGTCGCTATGAGAAAACCACAACAACAACACGTTGGAGCCACTACGTGTGTCGTGGCGATGGAGCACCTACAGCTCAGCGTTGCCTAATGACCGGTCCTAGAAAACAGCAAAGACAAGCCGTGGATTCAGAGCCAAAACCCATATATGAATCCCATTGAACATCTCTGGGGTGACCTGGAGAAGGTAGTACATAAAAATTCATGTAATCAATTACAAATTCAGCCGACTGTGGAGAAATCGAAAGGATCTGAATTATTTCCAACAGGCTGTACCAGAGAAAGTTAGATGATGAGAGAACTCATCCTTGTGTCACTCCAGTGCTGATGGAAAAAGAGTCTGAAAAGTGCTGACACCTCTCCACGTGTTGCTGTCGTTGAGATCACGTTGAGCTGGCAGAATTGGTCTGGTAACAGCTCTGAGATGATGCTGTTGCTGTCCGGAAACAGATGTTATAGTTCTCCCAATTTCTTCTTCTGAATGTTCCTAACCCTAACCTTAACCATAACCTTAACCCTAACCTTAACCCTAACCCAATAGGTCAGTTGCTTCATGATTATTTTTCTTTAGCAAATTCAAAAGTCACATGGGTGAAACAGCCTAATGTTCTGTCAGCTTCCGGTGCGCCGTAGAAATAAGTCGCCTGACAATGTCTCAGATCAAGCTGCGTTACTTTCTGGTACGATAGCTGCCCCGCTACTGATCACATGGTCCTTCAGAGGAGGTTTAAGTCAACGGAACTTATCATAGGCTGGAATCGTTCGTTCGTGCAACACATATATCATACGCGATGCCTTAAGAAAGCACGGAACATCATAAAACATAAAAAAACTAGAACCACCCAGGCCAAGGTCTGTTCACACTGCTGCCGTCTGGTAGAAGTTACCTGAAAACATCAGGGCATGGTCTAGCAAACTCACAAACACTTTTAACCTCCAGGACATAAGACTTCTCAATCAGCAACATTAATCTCCTGATAATATTGATCAATGTATTTCTTTAATGCTCTGGTCAGTTTCCATCTACATTCAATGCACATTAGTATATTTTAACGTAATAATGTATATGTTTTCATATTATCATATTGTGCATATTCCCCTTCTTCTCTAATCTTGCAACTAGTTTTTACTGTACTGGATTTTGATAATATCCTGGCTTTCTTTCCCCCCCTTAATGATTACCCCGTCAATATTGCTCGCCGTGTCAGAATTTCATTGTTCCGAATGGCGTGAAAGATGTTTCCAGGTGTATTTGACAAATAAAGTACTTTTTATTTGTACCACAGAGAAATCACAGCACAGCTCACACATGACATGCAATACAGACCCAAACACGTGACCGGACAATATCTTAACGATCCACAAACCTGTCACATGACATGCAATACAGACCCAAACACGTAACGGGACAATATCTTAACGATCCACAAACCTGTCACATGACATGCAATACAGACCCAAACACGTAACGGGACAATATCTTAACGATCCACAAACCTGTCACATGACATGCAATACAGACCCAAACACGTAACGGGACAATATCTTAACGATCCACAAACCTGTCACATGACATGCAATACAGACCCAAACACGTAACGGGACAATATCTTAACGATCCACAAACCTGTCACATGACATGCAATACAGATCCAAACACGTGACGGGACAATATCTTAACGATCCACACACTTTGTTTCTAATTATAGTTGACACCATGGTTCCCGAAAGGCACAGATGTTTAACAACCCCCCCCCCTCGGCATAAGATCTTGTTTGATGTTTGTTTTCAATTGCACTTTAAATTTGCCTCCCAGTGGCGCCGATGTGGCCTGACCTCCAACCACCTGACTGGCCCGTCCCTTTATGCTCCTGATCGACGGACCATGACCTCTGGTTTCCACAGCATTCTGCTTTTCCCATGGTCCCAAACACAAGGCTTCACAGCTGTGTCTTGTGTTTACACACTTGAGACCACAGATCACAGAGGCTATACAAGGACACATATCCAGATATGGCATTAGGCCGGGACAGAAAAGTTGTAATAACAATACAAAAAGAACTGGAAAAACCACAGACAGCGCTGAAGTTTCAGGGGCTGAGATTCCCAAGAAGTGACCTCCTGACCTTTAGGACAGGGTGAGAGAGCTAACGCATCAATCAATAAACGAGATTTAGAGATTCTCAAGTAGTGACCTCCTGACCTTTAGGACAGGGTGAGAGAGCTAACGCATCAATCAATCAGGGTTGTTGGCCGTTGAATAAGTTCTCCAAACGTGTAGGTGCTGGCAATTACTTCCTGGGTGACCGAGCATTATTATTAGAATGAGTGAGGCGTGGTGAAAATTCCATAGCAGGAAATAATTCTTTATCTTTTGTACAAATTGTGATGGAATATAATTATGCTTAGGTTTCCATTTCCACTCTATAACTCACTGTAGTGTTTTTGGCTTGTCAGCCCTCTAGAATATTGCACAATGAAGAACCAAGCCAGGCGTATATCGTTTTGGCCTGCTCTACCAAAACACAGTGCACTCCAATTGGGCTCTGTCCAATGTATTACTAGATCTAGACCAAATAAACTGTGGAACTGAGTTCACATTTAAACAAGGAGATAAACCTTTCAAAGAAAGTGACTTATGCAATATGCAATGGTTGTTATAATGTTTGAAATCTACAGGGCTGTAACTGCTCATCAGCTTTTCTTGCCAGGCAGTGCCAGAAATAACTCTGGATTTATATTTCCATTCGTATATTCTCCAATCCTCCCAAATTAGACACTATGCCCTCTATGAGGCACCGTTTTTGGTGTAAGCTTGGGGTCAAAGGGAACATGAGCTTCACTGTGGATGCCCAGTGGCCAGGAAAACACCCCTGATTAAAACTTTCAAATGCAATATTATGAAAAATTTCCTGCGCATATGTGTTACGTCCAGGGCATATGTGTTACGTCCACCGCCTGTTAAACATAATCCATGTCAGATGCATGACCTGTCAGCCCGGAAGGGGGGGATAAAACATGGGCTGCTCTGTATGGTACTGGTGTTGGTGTGATGTTGGGTTCTAGAGCACATGGGCTGCTCTGTATGGTTCTGGTGTTGGTGTGATGTTGGGTTCTAGAGCACATGGGCTGCTCTGTATGGTACTGGTGTGAGGTTGGGTTCTAGAGCACATGGGCTGCTCTGTTCTCCACTGAGGTAGTAATATAACACACAGATTAGCCTACACTTAAGTTAGACCCCTACCATCTAGAGAGAGCTAGAGAGAGAGATAGAGAAAGAGAGAGAGAGAGATAGAGAGAGAGGAAAGGAATGAGACAGAGAGAGAGTGGAAAGGAAAGAGAAACAGGAAGAGAGGAAAGCGAGAAACGAAGCAAAAGATAAAGATGAGAGAGAGAGAGATAAAGAAATGAGCGAGAGAGAAGGTAGATAGAGTATGAGGTTCCCATGAGGTGATGGCCAGCCACCATGAATGCTTGTCCTGACTTGACTTGTTCCTCTGCTTTACATGAGGGTTGTTGTTTCTGGGCCCTGGAATCTACCCCTTTTCACACATGGTACCCCCAGCCCCCTCTGATTAGTGTTGGCAGAGTTTGTGAACAACCACCGCCACAAACAGCGCACACATGTACTCACGATGTGTTTGGCTGGTACAATTTAAAATGAATTTAGAAGTTACTCTTTATTCATTTAGAAGACTCATATATGAGAGTGCACCTCAGGTCGACCCGATTACAGGAAGGATAACGAACGCGCCAACAGACAATTTTAGGAATCTGCCAGAAAGACCAAACAAAGCAGAAAATAGAACTTATCGGTTGAATCTGTTTGCTTGGCCTCGTCACGGGCAGGTTTGGACTTAGATGTGCTGTGCTGTTGTATATTATGGCCGTGACAGATGTAGCTGCCCGTTTGGGCCCTTTTGTGGCAGGACCATAAATTGTGATTTACGTTAATGCACAAGGACTTGATGGAGGCGTGGACACATTGGTTCTGTGTAAAGTAGGTTAATATTCAGGATATAAAACGCGCTTCGACAAAACTGCCACTGAAATGTGTTGCTAAGAAGAAAACGAAAGTTCAGATATTAAGAATTTGCAGATTGTCAGAGCAGTTATTGAATTGGCTTCTTTGGGACACGCCCGTTTATTCACACGACCAGTGGCAACTGGGACGAGACACACACACATGATTAATGACCCAATATTGCTGATAGAGGTCCATGAGTTTTTAATGACTCGTAAAACCTATGGTTGGATAGATTTGAACAACGGTTTCTTTTTTTACTGCTATATAATTTTCTTGCGATGAGTCACAGAAAGCCCCGAAATTGACGAAGCAAGTACATGATACGTACGTGTTAACTCTCGTACACGACGGAGAACCTTTATTCAATATTATTACCTTTGGCTGCAACCACAGCTTTGAGTCTTCTCAGGTATGCCTCAACCAGCTTTGAGTCTTCTCGGGTATGCCTGAACCAGCTTTGAGTCTTCTCTGGTACGCCTCAACCAGCTTTGAGTCTTCTCAGGTACGCCTCAGCCAGCTTTGAGTCTTCTCGGGTACGCCTCAACCAGCTTTGAGTCTTCTCGGGTACGCCTCAACCAGCTTTGATCTTCTCAGGTACGCCTCAGCCAGCTTTGAGTCTTCTCAGGTACGCCTCAACCAGCTTTGCTCAACATAGGCTTTGATTGAATGGATTGTTGGTGAAATGTGATCTTCAAGTGTCCTCAGACGTTCAATGAGGTTTTTAGCACAGGCGTCGACTGTCCAATTATATTAAACGTACACAATTCAATAGGTTCGGCTGTGTTATTAGTTAACCTGCGTTATACTTGTGTGTTTCTTGAGTTTCTTTAAGAAAGTATTTGGCAAACATAATGACAGCTAAGTATGCTTAGGGGAGTTTTTTCCACCGCGCAAACCATGCTTGGGCACACGTTAGGAGTGTGGCCAGTGGGAAATGGCGCCCCCTGCTGCCTAGTGGCAGGGATTAAAAGCTGAATTAGAAGTTGTAGCTAAATACCAGTTTAGTATGGAATAAAATATTACACAGGGGATTTTATAGTTAGTCAGTGAAAACTAGAAATATTGGGTGCGTGTATCCTGTCCAAAAACAAAAGATAAAAATTGGTAAAAAACTGGTAAAACTTTTAAGGGAAAGTTTGCAGAAGCTCAAGTTTCTTTAAAGAAAACTCTGCAATGGAGACAAATGCTGAAGGTATCATTTCTTTGTGTGATATTGCCACCAATATATTTATATATATTAGACATAACGGCTAAGGTTATGGCTTGAACTGTCCATCTCTTGAACTGTCCATCACTTGAACTGTCCATCACTCTCCTGGGCAAACAGCTTTAAATTCCCTGTAAAAGCTTTAAATTCCCTGCAAAAGTCACACGATTCATTTTGGGACATATTTTGGCATCTGAAGTCATATCTTCACAACCCCTCTCAGCCTTCCTCCATGGCGTCCGGATCACGTTTCCTGTTACAGCTAACGACCGATGCATCCAGATATCCTCATTACCCTCTGGGCCGTTCCACTCATGGAAAGAGAGCGAGATGCTGTGCTTTTGACTACAGATAAAACAATATGTATATACACACTGCCATTCAAAAATGTGGGGTCAATTCCTTGTTGTTGAAAATATGAATAATATTTTGTCCATAAAAATGTAATTGATCAGAAATAGAGTGTAGACATGTACATTTTTTAAACGACCAATTTTTCAGGAAATCTCTTCAAGTGTACACGAGCCCATTGTCAACAACCATCACTCCTGTGTTCCAATAGCACCTTGTGTTTGCTAATCCAAGTTAATTGTTTAACTAATTAATCATTAGACAACTGTTTTGCGATTAGGTTGAATACTATTGAATACCGTTGATTGAAGATGCAGACTAGTTGAGTATCTGGAGCATCAGTGTTTGTGGGTTCAGTAACAGGCTCAAATGGGCCTGAAACAAACAACGTTCTAATGAAACTCTATGCTCTAATCAGAATAGAAAAAGGAGTGGGAGGCACAATTGAGCAGGAGGACAAATACATCAGAATGTCTAGTTTGAGAACAGAGCCTGAACACAGAGCGTGAACACAGAGCCTGAACACAGAGCGTGAACACAGAGCCTGAACACAGAGCCTGAACACAGAGCCTGAACACAGAGCCTGAACATAGAACCTGAACACAGAGCCTGATGGGTCTTCTGTAGATTTTATTTCAATAATCAGGCTTTCCCAGCAACAACAGTGATATAGAGCATTAACAATGTCTGCACTGTATTTCTGATCAATATGATGTTATTGTTACGAGACAAAGTGTTTACGTTTCTTTAAAAAACAAGGACATTTTGAACTGACCCCAAACTTTGAACGGGACTGTCTGTTGTTAGTTCTGTTGACCACCCATGTCTCCAGATTAGCTTGATAAACATGAGAGTAGAGTTGTAGTTGTTATTGTGTAAATAGGGGAATAGAGAGAGATAGATGTTGACATTGGGACATTCCAAATTGGTACAGAAGCCTAAACACAGAGCCTGAACACAGAGCCTGAACACAGAGCCTGAACACAGAGCCTGAACACAGAGCCTGAACACAGAGCCTAAACACAGAGCCTGAACACAGAGCCTAAACACAGAGCCTGAACACAGCGCCTGAACACAGAGCCTGAACACAGAGCCTAAACACAGAGCCTAAACACAGAGCCTGAACACAGAGCCTGAACACAGAGCCTGAACACAGAGCCTGAACCCAAAGCCTTTTATGTTTAGCTAACATCAAACAAAGCTTATTACGGAGGTGAGGACAAATGTCCGTACTGCACGGGACAAACACACACATACACACAAAAACGTGTCGTTCGCTTGCCAAGGAACAAATTCTGAAATGAACGTTACACAGTGACCCAGATTTGGCTGATGCTGTGGAATTCTGTCCCTTACCAACTCACATGTCCACACTCTCATGCCCACATGTCCACACTCTCTCTCTCTCTCTCTCTCTCTCTCTCTCTCTCTCTCTCTCTCTCTCTCGCTCTCTCTTGCTCTCTCTCACTGTATTCTCTCTCTTTCTCATTTTCTCTTTCCCTTTCTCTCTTGTTCCCTAGTTCTTTCTCACATTCCGTTCTTGCTCTATCCATCTCTATTTAGCTACCTTACGTGTGTCTATTATCTATCTATGTCAATGTATCTATATCTATCCGCCTTGTCTCAGAACAGACGTCACGGTTCTTCAGGCCTCAAGCTGGTCTCATTAAGCACGTTTCTCTGGAGCCCGCAAAGCATTCTGGGTTGTGGATTTGATTACAAGAAAGGTACAGCCTGGCCAGGTATGAATACTTTTATACCAGAAGGTTACTCTGGATGAGGGTGTCTCCTTAATTATGTTAAATTCAAAAGTATCTTAGTTTATTTGACAAATGATTAGCCAATCAGAGACGGCATCGGTGGTCAGCTTAAATTTGTCAAACGTCTAGGCCTGCAGATTTGTTAATTGGGCCTTCTCTTGATTGGTGGAATTAGAGTAAACATCAAGTCTCAGACAAGATGAAAAAAACAAAAAAATATGCTTTATTATTTTGTATTTAATCTAGAATGTGTGTAAGACCTCAGAGGTCAGTGTAACCGAGGCAATTACTTATAATCCTTCTTAAGTCTAACCACTTTGCTAATTCCTGTAAAACACTTCCTAATTGGACCCAGTTCCACAGCATGACATTGTTTCGAAGAGCCAGGCTAATTACCGATTATCCCTGGTAAGAAAAATAGAAAAAAGAACAAATTAAATCCTTTTAGTGGCTTTTTCACATTCATCTAATACAGTAAATTGTTTTATGCATCTTGTTCTGTAACAGATCTTAAGGCAGCAAATCCCAAAGCAACTTCGGTAAACCTGCTTTTAACATGTGAATTAATAAGTTTGTTGGAAAATCTCATTCATCATATAACGTTTAACAAATAACTTACATGCTGTTGTTTTGTCATGTCATTGATTCCTCCCTGTAATGTAACAGAACTTTTCACATGTTACTAGATCACAATTAAAGTGAAGACGGAAAACCGGCCCAGACTGTAAAAACACTGATATGGTTTTTGACATTGTACCCATACAGAGATAAAGTAGGTTTTTCTCCAGGATTGACGTAACACATTATCCCGACGTTGCAGTGTTATGTTTGGTTCAAGGGCATCTCCCACTGTGTCTTTGGGTCAACGCCATTAGCCATTCTGGCCTTGTCGGCCCCTAGCCACTAAATGCACACTTGATTTTGAGTCTGTAGAGGTCCTATGGATAGTAATACTATCAACAAATGTTCAACAAACCATCTGTTAGGGTTTATAAGATGTTCAGGGTTAAAGGTGAAATTTAGGATGAGTACTTAAAATGTTTGTGAGAGGTTTATGACAATAGTGGCACCAATTCTTTTTAAAGTCGCTTTTTTATAGTCGTTCTTCACAAAATAAGAATGCAGGGATATAGCTGTAAGAGTTATAAACTGAGTTCAGCTGGACGCAAAACAATAAGCACAGGCTTTGGTACCAATATAAGAGTAAGCTAATTAGTACTGCTCTAAAATAAAATAAGAAAGTGCTAATTGGACACGTGAAGCCAAGTCAGGCTAAAAGGGAAGTGGTCAATAAATGGATGCATCTTGTCAGACACGTGTTTCACAATGTCTTTCTAAGAACCGCTGCATACATTTGTACAGCTTCCAAAAACTCCTAATCGAATCATATCATAAAACAATTCCACATGATAGCTTGGCAGCACAAACGCCAAATTTAAAACAAAGAAAAGAAACCACTTTGGTGAGTTTTAACTTGACTTCCAGCAACAGGCCGCAACACGCTGTCAAGACAAAATCTGTGTCCCTATTATAATCCTTTTCCCTTTAGTGTGCACTATGTAGGGAATATGGAGTCATTTGGGATCGTGTGGGGTCCGAGTCAGAGGCTTACGGAACTGATACGAACGGCGTTTGGCACATCTCACTGTTGCAGATGTAAATTAGCTTCAGAGCGGCAACCAATAGGGTTTATGTGAGAGGTGACATTATATAATGTGCATTATCATGATATATATGAATACCTTAGAGGTAAAAGACCCCCACAGAAAGACCAAGTTGTACAGAACACACATTACTCAGGTCCATGGTCACAGATATTAATCTTGGAGGTTTTATACAATTAAATGTTCTGTAATCCCATAAATCTGAGTCTCTCTCACTCTTTCTAGAAAACAGAGTACTGATTTCCAACCAAATTATTTTCCGTCCTCAGAAATCAGAATGGGTAATGACATATTTTAAGTCTAAGATTTAATAAACCCTAAACCAGACATCAGTGAATGCATTCCTTAGAATGTTAGCTAAACATACATAATCTGGTAAAGCTGTTCAACCTCAAGTTACCCAAAAACATACAAGGCATTGCAAGGCGATGTGAATTAATACCAGACCAACTATTTTCCCAATTCAATGCATTGCTTTTAACCACAGATGCTGACATAAGTAAGGTTAGAGTTAGGGCTAGGGTGAGAGCTAGTGTTTGGTTTAGGGTTAAGGCTAGGGCTAGGGTTAGGGTTTGGGCTAGGGTTAGGGCTAGGGTTTGGGCTAGGGTTAGGGCTAGGGCTAGGGTTAGCGTTAGGGTTAGGGTTAGGGTTAGGGTTAGGGTTAGGGCTAGGGCTAGGGTTAGGCGACTAGAGTGACATTTGGAATATAGAATAGTCATGACCATAGGGGTTGAGAAATATCAAGAATGTAACCAAGACCATGTTTTCAAGTGAAAACAATGTTGCATTTGATTGGCAGGGTTAGGGCTACTTCTAAAATTATCTGCGGCCTCCAAATACAAAACATCAAACCAACCTCAATTCTAACCCTGCCACCAAATATACTTTTTTCAAACCTGAAAAATTCAGGCTTCAAATTAAGCTCGCGTAGAAAGGTGGCTGGCAGGGGTTTTATCAGCTTATTTGCTGGTTCAATTATCATTAATTGTATTGCACAGGTGTCTAGAAAGTTATTTAAGAGGGAGATCTACAAACATCCAAGTATTTGCTATTTGTACCGACAATGCAACAACAGACGCCAGAAGTGCTGGAGTCCCATTGTGATGGGGATGTTTTTAGCATTACAGGACGCCAGAAGTTCCTGGAGTCCATATTCCTGGAGTAGCTTTCATTGCATCTGGAGCCAAAAGCAGACTTTGATCCAACATGTGTTACCATTAGAAGTTGTAATTCCCCCTAAAGGACACTGGGGGCATTCAGCCCGAGAAGCAGAGAGGTACACGTTCTGTATTCCGGCCTTGAATGATGATATAAGAATTAAATACAGTATTGTTGCATTAAAGGGGCCAATTGTAAGACTTTTACTGTTTCACTGTTTTACGAGCATACATACAAGCATGATGGACATAAAGACGTCTGCAGTTACTGGATGTGTGGTGGTCTGATGTGTGGTGGTGGTCAGGCGTGTGTTGGTCAGATGTGTGGTGGTCAGATGTGTGGTGGTCTGATGTGTGGTGGTGGTCAGGCGTGTGTTGGTCAGATGTGTGGTGGTCAGACGTGTGGTGGTCTGATGTGTGGTGGTGGTCAGGCGTGTGTTAGTGGTCAGGCGTGTGTTGGTCAGGCGTGTGGTGGTCAGACGTGTGGTGGTCAGGCGTGTGGTGGTCAGACATGTGGTGGTGGTCAGGCGTGTGTTGGTCAGGTGTGTGGTGGTCAGACGTGTGGTGGTCAGGCGTGTGGTGGTCAGACATGTGGTGGTGGTCAGGCGTGTGGTGGTTTGCTGTGTGGTGGTCAAGCGTGTGGTGGTCAGACGTGTGGTGGTCAGGCGTGTGGTGGTCAGACGTGTGTGGTGGTCAGACGTGTGGTGGTCAGGCGTGTGGTGGTCAGACGTGTGGTGGTGGTCAGGCGTGTGTTGGTCAGGCGTGTGGTGGTCAGACGTGTGGTGGTCAGGCGTGTGGTGGTCAGACGTGTGGTGGTGGTCAGGCGTGTGGTGGTTTGATGTGTGGTGGTCAGGCGTGTGGTGGTCAGGCGTGTGGTGGTCAGAGGTGTTTGGTGGTCAGACGTGTGGTGGTCAGGCGTGTGGTGGTCAGACGTGTGGTGGTGGTCAGACGTGTGGTGGTGGTCAGACGTGTGTGGTGGTCAGATGTGTGGTGGTCAGACGTGTGTGGTGGTCAGGCGTGTGGTGGCTCAGCACGATATGGTTGAAAGAGTTTGTGTTATTGTAAGTCAAATATATGTAAACCTGCTTTTGCATTGAATATGTTGTACCAAAGCAGTGAACCAAATCTGATACGCCATCTCAGATTTCCTATGGTACACATGTACAGCTGCAGCACTATAAACCAACCCACATGTCTTTCAACACATGCTGTTCTCTGCTGAGTATTGTGACAGGGAAGTGATTTTAATTTTTTGGCTAAATATGTTGATGCTTTATTGGACTTGAGGGATGGGAAAGAGATGTGGGACGGCGTGAATTCAGGTAGAAGCCGTAGATGTTCACCGGAGACTGTGTCCAAGACAGCTGGACCAACAAACAAAACCAAATTGTGTTTTGTGAGCCTAACGTTTTGGCCATATTGGGATAATATTTCCAGATTGTTCAGCCTCTTACTGGCTGCTCAGACCATCAGTGTGAAGGCTTTGCTTCCAATAGCAGACTCCAAATGCAAACGCAAAGACTAGAATCAACACTAGACATTCACAGCTGGCTGCTCAAATTATGAGGGAACTAACCTGACTATCTAGAAACACCTGACAACTATATTCTCTGTAGGTTGTTCTCTTCACTTGTGGTCATAATGTTTTGGCTCATTAGTGTATATCCTAATTATGGCGAAGCACGTGCCATTTGGAACACAGACAGTGCATCCATTGTGCAAGTTGAATGGTTCTGTAGAATGGACTTCCACCGCGCCACAATCCAGACAACAAAAGACTAAGCAGCAGACCTTAATCTAAAGCAATTTAGCGTATGCTTGACCTGTACAGTTATTTCCTCCTCTTGGCCAATTAGAGCCTGCATGGTAATTATTGCTTTATACAACAGGTCGTTGCCCATCTGGTAGATCTGTTCTGTTCTCTGCTTGTTTATGCAACAGAAAGGTACATGATCACATGACGGCGTCTGTAGTAACTAATCAGGTCATTGGATTAACCCCCGAGGATCAGACACTATGGATGGTGACCTCGGGACCAATTATTGTTACGGGCCTTATATTTCCTGTGACAATTCCCTCACCGCCAGGCCACCTGGCTACCTTGTTCTATCTGAAAGAAAACTGCTCTCATTGCAACCCTTGCAGGAGAGGCCAACTTCTGGTACTTTTGACATTCTGGCTTTCTGTTCGTATTTCATTAAACAAACCGATTGAGAATTTTAGAATGATGTCCTGGCAACAGGCAATTAAACACAAAATTAAACACAAAGAATTGCATGAATGACATCAAAAATAAATCAGAAGAATTATCACAAGGGGAAGACAGTAAACATAAAAGCACACTATGTACAGCGAGTCCAACTCCTGACATCCCAGGGTGTCTTTAAGAGTATAGCTCTGTCGCCTCCTCGTCACTCCCTCTGTCGCCTCCTTGTGACTCCCTCTGTCGCCTCCTCGTCACTCCCTCTGCGTCTCCTCGTGATTTACTGTTGCCTCCTCGTCACTCTCTCTGTCGCCTCCTCGTCACTCCCTCTGTCGCCTCTGCTTTTGAGGTTTGGACACGGAGCAGAGAGCTAATGTGAGAACACATCACTCTGTTGTTTGTGTTCCTGGTGAGTATTTGACTGGGGCATAACTGGTGTACTGCTGCCAAGTGGAGATGTGAGGGTGTAGAGACTCTGTTATGGAGGTTCTGTTGTGGATCATAGGATTTGAGTCTGCCTCAGGGCAACTTCCTCTGCCGGGACACGTTTGGACATTCCGTCCCAAATCTGTTCTGCGGAAGACGTCAGAGTGGTGAAGGAGATTAGCTGCCAAAGCTGCTCAGCCGGAGAGCGTCAGGAGACATATGCGGTCCTCTAACCGAGCAGATGTGGTCCGCTCACCAAAGAGATGTGGTCCGCTCACCAAACAGATGTGGTCCTCTAACCGAGCAGATGTGGTCCGCTCACCAAACAGATGTGGTCCGCTCACCAAACAGATGTGGTCCTCACCAAACAGATGTGGTCCGCTCACCAATCAGATGTGGTCCGCTCACCAAACAGATGTGGTCCGCTCACCAAACAGATGTGGTCCTCTCACCAAACAGATGTGGTCCGCTCACCAAACAGATGTGGTCCGCTCACCAAACAGATGTGGTCCTCTCACCAAACAGATGTGGTCCGCTCACCAATCAGATGTGGTCCGCTCACCAAACAGATGTGGTCCGCTCACCAAACAGATGTGGTCCGCTCACCAAACAGATGTGGTCCGCTCACCAATCAGATGTGGTCCTCACACCAAACAGATGTGGTCCTCTCACCAAACAGATGTGGTCCGCTCACCAAACAGATGTTGTCCGCTCACCAAACAGATGTGGTCCGCTCACCAAACAGATGTGGTCCGCTCACCAAACAGATGTGGTCCACTTACCAAACAGATGTGGTCCTCTCACCAAACAGATGTGGTCCTCTCACCAAACAGATGTGGTCCACTCACCAAACAGATGTGGTCCTCTCACCAAACAGATGTGGTCCGCTCACCAAACAGATGTGGTCCGCTCACCAAACAGATGTGGTCCGCTCACCAAACAGATGTGGTCCGCTCACCAAACAGATGTGGTCCACTTACCAAACAGATGTGGTCCTCTCACCAAACAGATGTGGTCCTCTCACCAAACAGATGTGGTCCACTCACCAAACTGATGTGGTCCTCTTACCAAACACTATGACAAGGAAAGGGGCCATTTAGCAACCAGGCTGAACACAACGTTAGCCCGATAACCAGGGCCCGTTACGCCGCTGTGGAAATGGTTTACTTGTTCTATGACATCGTGAGATCCAATATGTTCAGATGCACATTTTTAAACCTGTTAAAAACATTATGAAACCGCTCCGTCTTTGCTACCTGACACTGCTGTTGACTTACGTGATGTTGTCTGTGACCTGAATAGCAACATATTGTCACAATCTCACTTATGTGTAGTGTGTCAAAAGGTTCACGTAGCCACAGAGCAGGAACTGGGCAGAGAACCACCCTAAGAGTCAGAGAATTGTCATGAGAACGATAACATGCCAGGTGTGGGTTTCATAGCATCCGTAATACACTCGTCGGCATCAGGACCAATTGAAAATACATTTTGAATTATCAGTCAGATTCAGTTTCTGTATTTCTGTATCCTGTAGAAAACAAAATAACTATATGTCGCTTGTCTTTGTCCGTGTTTTTTTAAGAAACAAATACCATACAGCACAAGATCATAAAACACAAGTTTTATGGGTCAACATGTTCCCACTCCTGGAAAAACCACAATAGAAATTGCCACTCACCAAACGGTGTATGAAATGTCAACACAGACCTGTTATGTCCTCTCAGATGTCATGACCTGAGCAGCTTTTATCACGAGACAAAGGCCCACCTTGAGAGGTGACACAAGTCACAGGTCGTGACGCAGCAAATCCCGTCATTCAGTCGGCGCGTTAGTCACTACATACGGGCTGTCGGGAAAGCGAGAACAGATACTGACGCACAAGCAGCATCTGTAGAGCTGCCTGTAGAATAAAAACCAGGTGAGCTACACGTATGCTTGTGTCATGGCACAAGCAGCATCTGTAGAGCTGCCTGTAGAATAAAAACCAGGTGAGCTACACGTATGGTTGTGTCATGGCACAAGCAGCATCTGTAGAGCTGCCTGTAGAATAAAAACCAGGTGAGCTACACGTATGGTTGTGTCATGGCACAAGCAGCATCTGTAGAGCTGCCTGTAGAATAAAAACCAGGTGAGCTACACGTATGGTTGTGTCATGGCACAAGCAGCATCTGTAGAGCTGCCTGTAGAATAAAAACCAGGTGAGCTACACGTATGGTTGTGTCATGGCACAAGCAGCATCTGTAGAGCTGCCTGTAGAATAAAAACCAGGTGAGCTACACGTATGATTGTGTCATGGCACAAGCAGCATCTGTAGAGCTGCCTGTAGAATAAAAACCAGGTGAGCTACACGTATGGTTGTGTCATGGCACAAGCAGCATCTGTAGAGCTGCCTGTAGAATAAAAACCAGGTGAGCTACACGTATGGTTGTGTCATGGCACAAGCAGCATCTGTAGAGCTGCCTGTAGAATAAAAACCAGGTGAGCTACACGTATGATTGTGTCATGGCACAAGCAGCATCTGTAGAGCTGCCTGTAGAATAAAAACCAGGTGAGCTACACGTATGGTTGTGTCATGGCACAAGCAGCATCTGTAGAGCTGCCTGTAGAATAAAACCAGGTGAGCTACACGTATGGTTGTGTCATGGCACAAGCAGCATCTGTAGAGCTGCCTGTAGAATAAAAACCAGGTGAGCTACACGTATGGTTGTGTCATGGCACAAGCAGCATCTGTAGAGCTGCCTGTAGAATAAAAACCAGGTGAGCTACACGTATGGTTGTGTCATGGCACAAGCAGCATCTGTAGAGCTGCCTGTAGAATAAAAACCAGGTGAGCTACACGTATGGTTGTGTCATGGCACAAGCAGCATCTGTAGAGCTGCCTGTAGAATAAAAACCAGGTGAGCTACACGTATGCTTGTGTCATGGCACAAGCAGCATCTGTAGAGCTGCCTGTAGAATAAAAACCAGGTGAGCTACACGTATGGTTGTGTCATGGCACAAGCAGCATCTGTAGAGCTGCCTGTAGAATAAAAACCAGGTGAGCTACACGTATGATTGTGTCATGGCACAAGCAGCATCTGTAGAGCTGCCTGTAGAATAAAAACCAGGTGAGCTACACGTATGGTTGTGTCATGGCACAAGCAGCATCTGTAGAGCTGCCTGTAGAATAAAAACCAGGTGAGCTACACGTATGATTGTGTCATGGCACAAGCAGCATCTGTAGAGCTGCCTGTAGAATAAAAACCAGGTGAGCTACACGTATGGTTGTGTCATGGCACAAGCAGCATCTGTAGAGCTGCCTGTAGAATAAAAACCAGGTGAGCTACACGTATGGTTGTGTCATGGCACAAGCAGCATCTGTAGAGCTGCCTGTAGAATAAAAACCAGGTGAGCTACACGTATGGTTGTGTCATGGCACAAGCAGCATCTGTAGAGCTGCCTGTAGAATAAAAACCAGGTGAGCTACACGTATGGTTGTGTCATGGCACAAGCAGCATCTGTAGAGCTGCCTGTAGAATAAAAACCAGGTGAGCTACACGTATGGTTGTGTCATGGCACAAGCAGCATCTGTAGAGCTGCCTGTAGAATAAAAACCAGGTGAGCTACACGTATGCTTGTGTCATGGCACAAGCAGCATCTGTAGAGCTGCCTGTAGAATAAAAACCAGGTGAGCTACACGTATGGTTGTGTCATGGCACAAGCAGCATCTGTAGAGCTGCCTGTAGAATAAAAACCAGGTGAGCTACACGTATGATTGTGTCATGGCACAAGCAGCATCTGTAGAGCTGCCTGTAGAATAAAAACCAGGTGAGCTACACGTATGGTTGTGTCATGGCACAAGCAGCATCTGTAGAGCTGCCTGTAGAATAAAAACCAGGTGAGCTACACGTATGGTTGTGTCATGGCACAAGCAGCATCTGTAGAGCTGCCTGTAGAATAAAAACCAGGTGAGCTACACGTATGGTTGTGTCATGGCACAAGCAGCATCTGTAGAGCTGCCTGTAGAATAAAAACCAGGTGAGCTACACGTATGGTTGTGTCATGGCACAAGCAGCATCTGTAGAGCTGCCTGTAGAATAAAAACCAGGTGAGCTACACGTATGGTTGTGTCATGGCACAAGCAGCATCTGTAGAGCTGCCTGTAGAATAAAAACCAGGTGAGCTACACGTATGGTTGTGTCATGGCACAAGCAGCATCTGTAGAGCTGCCTGTAGAATAAAAACCAGGTGAGCTACACGTATGGTTGTGTCATGGCACAAGCAGCATCTGTAGAGCTGCCTGTAGAATAAAACCAGGTGAGCTACACGTATGGTTGTGTCATGGCACAAGCAGCATCTGTAGAGCTGCCTGTAGAATAAAAACCAGGTGAGCTACACGTATGGTTGTGTCATGGCACAAGCAGCATCTGTAGAGCTGCCTGTAGAATAAAAACCAGGTGAGCTACACGTATGCTTGTGTCATGGCACAAGCAGCATCTGTAGAGCTGCCTGTAGAATAAAAACCAGGTGAGCTACACGTATGGTTGTGTCATGGCACAAGCAGCATCTGTAGAGCTGCCTGTAGAATAAAACCAGGTGAGCTACACGTATGATTGTGTCATGGCACAAGCAGCATCTGTAGAGCTGCCTGTAGAATAAAAACCAGGTGAGCTACACGTATGGTTGTGTCATGGCACAAGCAGCATCTGTAGAGCTGCCTGTAGAATAAAAACCAGGTGAGCTACACGTATGGTTGTGTCATGGCACAAGCAGCATCTGTAGAGCTGCCTGTAGAATAAAAACCAGGTGAGCTACACGTATGGTTGTGTCATGGCACAAGCAGCATCTGTAGAGCTGCCTGTAGAATAAAAACCAGGTGAGCTACACGTATGGTTGTGTCATGGCACAAGCAGCATCTGTAGAGCTGCCTGTAGAATAAAAACCAGGTGAGCTACACGTATGGTTGTGTCATGGCACAAGCAGCATCTGTAGAGCTGCCTGTAGAATAAAAACCAGGTGAGCTACACGTATGGTTGTGTCATGGCACAAGCAGCATCTGTAGAGCTGCCTGTAGAATAAAAACCAGGTGAGCTACACGTATGGTTGTGTCATGGCACAAGCAGCATCTGTAGAGCTGCCTGTAGAATAAAAACCAGGTGAGCTACACGTATGGTTGTGTCATGGCACAAGCAGCATCTGTAGAGCTGCCTGTAGAATAAAAACCAGGTGAGCTACACGTATGGTTGTGTCATGGCACAAGCAGCATCTGTAGAGCTGCCTGTAGAATAAAAACCAGGTGAGCTACACGTATGGTTGTGTCATGGCGTATATAGAACAGCTGTAGCATCCTCATGTGATCACACTGCTGCATGGTCCATAGTGTTCCGTCTTGATACATTTGAAACAGAATTAATTTAGTACAATGAAATGTCTTGTTGCTCTGCATAACGACTATTCTGCAAGAGCAACGGACTGAAATGAAGATGTGGACATCTCGGTCTGTGCTAACGGCGATTTGTCCACGGAACGATTGTGTTGAGGCATCGCCATGGTTCTGTGCACAGCAACGGTCCTTATCTCTAGAGGAACGAACACCGCGGTCCCATGAATCACCTGGCCTTGTGCACTCTGTGTCTTGTCCTTGGCGTGTACCTTCATAAATCTGACTCCCCCGGAGCGGAGAAATGAGACCCGGAGATAAGCTCCCGGTCCCTGGTGTTGTCATGGCTCCGGGAAACCCAGGTGATTTGAAGTGGGGTGTGATGCTGCAGTATCGTTTTGTCCTCCCAGAATGGGCTTTGTCGAACATGCCTTGGCGAAGAACGTGTTTTTTTGCAGCCAAAATGTGGTTTCCGATGGCACCGTCGATGATGATGTAGAACGGATTGATTCCGGATGATTTGCCAGCGTTTCTGTACGCTGCCCTCTGAATCTCTGATATGTGATCTCTCAAACAGAGCAGCCCGTTTTTTACGCACCATTTTCCCGTCACTCATTTTACACAGTCCAGATACAGTCCGGTTTTTCCATCACTGCTCCAGTGCTCTGGCTGAACTCGCGTTGGATTTTGTTCTTTGTTTCATGTATAAACTCAAGGCTGCCCTGGGTGAGTTCGCAAACTCACTCAAATTGACATGCTGTGGATTTGAACTCAGCTCCAGCCAAGCTAAACCATGTGAACATTATTGGCTTTTGCAAGGCTTTGAACTATATTCCTAAGAAGAGAACTGCTCCCCAACAAACATCTAGACTCTAGAACCATGCCAAAACTAATTTTCTTCATTTTTTGGCATTGATACGAAACCTGGTTCTTGTTAATCTTACATCTTACACGTTACATGCTGACTTACAAAGGCACACACGCACAAACACACTCCGAAGAACCACATGAAATAGCTTCAGCCACAAATGGTTCGATTACATCGTCGAGCTTGTTCACTTGTGTAAGCGAACAGAAACAGGAAGTTGCTGGGAAAAAGACAGACAGAAGCGATGCACAGTGGCTACAAACAAACTCACTAGTAGAAAAATGACCTGTTCAGTAGTTAGTCCTTCTCTAGCTGTCCTAGGACTGAGTTAGTCCTTCTCTAGCTGTCCTAGGACTGAGTTAGTCCTTCTCTAGCTGTCCTAGGACTGAGTTAGTCCTTCTCTAGCTGTCCTGAGTGAGGACGGTGCTGAGTGAGCCATGTTAATCAGAGCATTAAGAGGTGATGGAGTTTAAACGTTGGTTGGATTCTTCTCAACTCTATTTTAATCTACGTCACCTACTCTACTATCATCTTTTTTTATTTCGATTAATTATTTTCTTTTGAGAGGTGCCATATTACAACCTGAAAATGACAGGGTGAGGATTCTGGAATTGGCAGTTGTCCACGATTATGAAGTGTGACAAACTCCTCTTGTGTTGTGTAAAAGAACTGCTAAGTATAGTTTTATTGAATCTCACTCGCCAGATGGCATGTTTATATTGCTGTGTTGGACGTCTCCACCAGCCCTCACCAAGGCCGTTTAAACAAGAGTTTAGTATAAAAACATCCCACACATGAACAATCTGGCTAGGGGTTCATATACTGGATGTTCTGTTTTTTTTTACAAGAGTGACTGAGGTTGAGAGACGGACAGCAGAGATATACCCTGTGGCTGGGTTTGTTCTGCTCACAATAATTATCCATTTGTGCATTCCAGATTGGTACAGATAGTGAAAGGAAGGAAATGATAAAACCGTTTGTGATCAAAGCAAGATACCTTACTCTTCTCGTAAAACTGACAGACTTTGGCTTGGCAGCTTAATGTCAGTTCTTTAACTTGACATTGGTGGAAGGCTTTAGCATTTGTCCAAAATGTCACTTTGCTAACCCTATCCCTAACCCTAACCCTGACCCTAACCCTGACCCTAACCCTAACCCTAACCCTAACCCTCCCTAGCAAAGCCAATCACCAAAGCCCACATACTGCTCTGTCACTACATTGGGATGTGACACTCTACTATCGATAGTTCAAATCAAACCTATTTTATACACCAGCAGACAGCATTCGGACAGACTTCGGCAGAAAGGTGGAGAAGAGCTGGTTTCTGAGCGGTCTGTCCTCTCCCAGCTGTGCCGGGGGGAAAGGGAATGGCAAACTGTTCACTATCTCTCACTGGCGTAGTGGAGTGAAGGATATAGGGAAGTGGGTCAGATGTAAACACGTGTTGTATACATGAGGGAAGGCCCACGGGGTGTTATAGCCAACATCTCAACCAAAGTAACACTGTTTACCACCTTATGCAAACACAGTTAATAATAACCACAATATATCTACTGGCTGCAAAACTGGAGTGCACCCAGTCAAGGTAGTAGTATCACATGTGGTGTACGGTATCACATGTGGTGTACGGTATCACATGTGGTGTACGGTATCACATGTGGTGTTTGGTATCACATGTGGTGTATGGTATCACATGTGGTGTATGGTATCACATGTGGTGTATGGTATCACATGTGGTGTATGGTATCACATGTGGTGTATGTTATCACATGTGGTGTTTGGTATCACATGTGGTGTATGGTATCACATGTGGTGTATGTTATCACATGTGGTGTATGGTATCACATGTGGTGTATGTTATCACATGTGGTGTACGGTATCACATGTGGTGTATGGTATCACATGTGGTGTACGGTATCACATGTGGTGTTTGGTATCACATGTGGTGTACGGTATCACATGTGGTGTACGGTATCACATGTGGTGTATGGTATCACATGTGGTGTACGGTATCACATGTGGTGTATGGTATCACATGTGGTGTACGGTATCACATGTGGTGTTTGGTATCACATGTGGTGTACGGTATCACATGTGGTGTTTGGTATCACATGTGGTGTACGGTATCACATGTGGTGTACGGTATCACATGTGGTGTACGGTATCACATGTGGTGTATGGTATCACATGTGGTGTACGGTATCACATGTGGTGTATGGTATCACATGTGGTGTTTGGTATCACATGTGGTGTACGGTATCACATGTGGTGTATGGTATCACATGTGGTGTATGTTATCACATGTGGTGTACGGTATCACATGTGGTGTATGGTATCACATGTGGTGTATGTTATCACATGTGGTGTATGGTATCACATGTGGTATATGGTATCACATGTGGTTTGTGGTATCACATGTGGTGTATGGTATCACATGTGGTGTATGTTATCACATGTGGTGTATGGTATCACATGTGGTGTATGGTATCACATGTGGTGTATGTTATCACATGTGGTGTATGTTATCACATGTGGTGTATGGTATCACATGTGGTGTATGGTATCACATGTGGTTTGTGGTATCACATGTGGTGTACGGTATCACATGTGGTGTATGTTATCACATGTGGTGTATATGGTATCAGATGTGGTGTATGGTATCACATGTGGTGTATGGTATCAGGTAATATGAACTATATCTCTTTATTCTACTGCTGTGTCTGTATCCTACCACATCTGCCGATGTCACACCCATATGACTAAATATTAATCCCCAGAGCATGACATTGTTTCCTATTGCCTGACCACGGTCCTGGCTCCGCGGTCCTGGCTCCGGGGTCCCGGCTCCGCGGTCCTGGAAGACTACAGGCTGCAGATGGGCTGTACCGTGAGATTGGGATTTCCCATCTGTGACCGGCCTCCCAGAATTTACATTAATATGCTTAACACACTGTTCATATTTGACAGGATGTTACATTTAAGACCACAGAGGGCTATTACAAAGTCAGCCAGCAACATGTCCAACCTTGTTCTTCCACAAGCCTTTCCTGTACTGGGTTTGGTGCCAGTTCCCGATTTTGGGCACAAATGAAAAGCGGCAATTATTGAATTGTAAACTTGTGGGGTTGGGGGGGGGGTTGTTACCATTAGAGTTCAGAAAATTACATGAAAAATTACATGAAAAGATGTGTGTGTTTGAGTTTATTATCACACAGCAGAATGAAGCTGCAACACAGTTACGCCTAAACACACACACACACACACACACACACACACACACACACACACCCACACCCACACCCACACACACACACACACACACACACACACATATCCCAGTTTCGCATAAGCACATGCACAAACACACACACAACCCAGTTTCGCATAAGCACATGCACAAACACACACACAACCCAGTTTCGCATAAGCACATGCACAAACACACACACACACACAACCCAGTTTCGCGTAAGCACATGCACAAACACACACAAACTCAATCATATATGCAAACACACACAACACCCAGTTATGCTTTAACTTTCTAAAACCCTTGAAAGTATGTCATGATGTTCTACGGAACACACACACATTCTTTTGTCTGAGAAAAAGAGAGAGAGAGGGAGGGGGAGAGTGACAGAGACTAGGGGAAGAGACACATTATAAATAAAGTGACCACAGCAGGGAATACTACAGGATATATTACATTAAAGTGACCACAGCAGGGAATACTAGAGGATATATTACATTAAAGTGATCACAGCAGGGAATACTACAGGATATATTACATTAAATTGATCACAGCAGGGAATACTACAGGATATATTACATTAAAGTGATCACAGCAGGGAATACTACAGGATATATTACATTAAAGTGACCACAGCAGGGAATACTACAGGATATATTACATTAAAGTGACCACAGCAGGGAATACTAGAGGATATATTACATTAAAGTGACCACAGCAGGGAATACTACATGATATATTACATTAAAGTGATCACAGCAGGGAATACTACAGGATATATTACATTAAAGTGATCACAGCAGGGAATACTACAGGATATATTACATTAAAGTGACCACAGCAGGGAATACTAGAGGATATATTACATTAAAGTGATCACAGCAGGGAATACTACATGATATATTACATTAAAGTGATCACAGCAGGGAATACTACAGGATATATTACATTAAAGTGATCACAGCAGGGAATACTACAGGATATATTACATTAAAGTGACCACACTGCCCAATACCGTACCAAAACAGGCATTTACCCCACCCACACAGGCCAATACCCCACCCACACAGGCCAATACCCCACCCACACAAGCCAATACTCCACCCACACAGGCCAATACCCCACCCACCCAGGCCAGTACCCCACTCACCCAGGCCAATACTCCACCCACCCAGGCCAGTACCCCACCCACACAGGCCAGTACCCCACCCACCCAGGCCAGTACCCCACCCACACATGCCAATACCAAACGCCAGCTTGGCACATAGCGAACCGTGCCCTCTTGCCATCCACTGCCTACAGAGAAACCCCAGGAATCCCCGATTTAATCATTTTAGAGAACACTAATAGCCTTCTGCACACACAGAGGCCAGTGTCCTTCCAATCAGTCCTAAATCACTCCCTGCTCACTACACAGTGTGCTTCATTTGCCCAGGGCCCCTCCTGTTCCCTCAATGTGGGGTTCTGGATTTGATGTGTGGGTGTGTGAGTTTGACCCAGTTGTCTGGATTGTTGGGGATGCCTAGTTTAATTGTTTCGCCCCAGGGAACTCGTGGATTGGCATGACTGGGAATATTTGTGCGGTGAAAATGCTTCGAGTAACTACACAGGTCGTGGTTATTCTGGTTCCTGTGTGCGCTGAGCCAACTAAACCCATTTCTGAACGGCCCGGTTCCAGAATGTATCCTGTGAGGCAAGAAGTTTGAGGCATAAAGTGCTAAATGGGTGATATTCAATAGTGACTATAAAACCAAAGTCAAACTGTTTTAAATGTGTTTTTTTATTGTTTTGTTTGAAGTTTTACCCGTTTCAACTGGTCACAACAATCTGAATCCTGATTTCAAAATCAGAAGTGTTTTGAAAATAAAAACCGTATCAGTTTCACTGCTGCAGCCTTTTATATAAACTATCTAAACCTGTGGAATTTCAAATAAAATTTGATTTTTTTGCCATTTTCCAACACGCATGGAGTGTTCAAATGAACAGAATGATCTTAAACTTATTTTCTGCAGGTTTGAGGAGAAAGAGCAGGAGGGTGAGGCGAGAACGGGGGTGGAGGAGGAGAGGAAGAGTGAGGAGGTGGGGACAAAAACAGAGCGGGAGACACAAGGAGCATTGAAAGGAGATACCTGTGAGACGAAAGGTCAGCGTGGAGTAGCATGTGGAATAAATGTGAAGCAACCAATCTGATGAGGAAACGGGGATGTTCACACACTTCAAGTTCAGACCTGTGGGAGTGTGTTGCTTACTTCTTTAAAAAAAGTAAAGTATGCGAAGAATGCCTTCCTATTTACTGTTTAATGTTCTCCAATAGGGGAAAAAAGGCTAACCGGCTCTTGGTTTTACACCTTGTCCTTGCCGGGATTCGAACCAGCAACCTTGGGATTACTGGCCAAACGTTCTTGACCACTCCTACAGCGTCGTGGCCTGTTTTATGCTTCTGCGTCGAATCGACGGCGTACCCTCGCAGACCCCTCTGCGTCGACGCGAACCCCTCTCCGACCCCTACGCCATAGCTCGACGTGCACCTCCAAACAATTTTAACTCCCCGTCGAGACGACGCAGACCACAATGGCTGTGATTGGTCAGATTATACATCTGGATGTGAAATGCAACGCAACCCGACGCAGAACCATAAAACGGCCACGACGCTGTAGGAGTTGACGCAGAAGCATAATGAGGCCATAACGTTACAGCAATACGTTTTCAGTTAGACTCAACAATACAATGCAGGTTTGATGCATGATCAGTTCGTTATTAACACACCTCTATTTTCTTTCTTCCCTGCCAATTTCTCGCCTTCCAAAGTTATTACGGTGTTGTTTTGTCTAAACGAGTTGAAGAATTAGTCATGTTTCCTCTGAGGTTGTCTCGTTGAGACATTCCAATTTCACAGAGCTCACTTCAAACATGATCAAGTCATGTTTTGCCAGCACGTGAGTGACCAACGTTTATAAAAGTATAGGACCTTCCCAAAGCTGCACCTGTGATCTGGAGGCTAAAGCTTCTACAGTTTACCCAAACACACACACACACACACACACACTGCAGTGTGAATATACTGTGCCCAGTACAAGGGCATATCACTGATTCAAAAACAAAACAGTAACTTTTTGGTACTTTCCAGATGCTCTTGACCACTGGGCTATCTACAGCTCTCATGGCCTTGACACCACGTTGCCCGTGGCAACCCTTCAGTGTTTTCAGTGTTGGAAATCCTATTTCAAACGGTACATAAAAAGGGGTCAGAGTCTGTGATCATGAATGGGTTAATTAATAAACCCCTCAGACAGCTCTTTGTTGATACAAGAGACAAGTGGGGGAGGGAAATAATATATAATACATATAACGTATATAAGCCATATAATATATAATATATATAACGTATATAAGCCATATACAGTTTTTAGCAATCCCTTTGACCATTATTTCAGAACCTTAATGTCATTTTCCACAACTCTAGACACAAAACTCACAACCGAAGATTAAAATGCACTTTTCTCAAAACTCTAACACGTTTTTTCAATTGCTTGGATACAATACACCTAAACTGAAGATCATTTGTTCATTTAACTTTTATCACTGGTTCAATATGATACAATGTAACATCAAAGTACTACTATTTCAAAATGCGATTCCTACATTACGTTTGAAATGATAGTCTGTTCATTTCATTTGACAGATCTAACTATCAATTGATACAACTAGTCAAAATGATAAGTATTTGCTGCATTACTCTTAATGCATAGTTTTATGGAAACTGACAAACAATATTCCACATTTACAGTAAATCATGAAAGATTCAAGATACAGAGATTTTTTGTCACCAATTAGCATGGAGCATGAACCAATTAGACTACAATATCCATGGATGTAGCCTAATATTTTATCATACTGTAATGCTTCAACAGACACTGTATCTATGGTCCCAAATACTGCACCACCTTTTCAGACTATTTACAGTACTGACAGTACTGCACTGTATAGATGCAGGCCCTTGTAATTGCTTTTCCAATTCAGCCAACCCGTTACTGATGATTTAGTGCACATTGTGGAATTACATGTAGTATATACATAAAGAGTTGATTTGGATCCAATTGCCAGAGCATAGTGATTCGTAACATGGAGCCAGCAGGTGATCCAGGTTACAATGGAGGTCAAGCAGTGGTGGCAGGAAGACGAGAAAGACAGTACTGTCTCTATTTTTCTATTTCATAGCTAATTACGGTATTTTTGCTTTGATTCAAATAAACATATGTTGTGATTGTATTCTATTTCATTACAGTAATACATTTCACTTTTTGTTCAATGATTCCACTGTGTTTGTACTATTCTCTTTACCACAGAAGTACATCTACAGGGATTCATTTGCTTGTAGAATCATAATGGAACATGTATCATCAATTTTGTACACCAATATCTAATGATTGGACAAACAACTAACTAGTGAAACTATGGGTATCTTTTGTCTGGGTGATCTAAATCAATGTACCCATGGTATTCCATGATACATCTATTGTTTGAGCCATATAATATAAAATATATATATCGTATATAAGCCATATAATATATAACATATATAACGTATATAAGCCATATAATATATAACATATATAACGTATATAAGCCATATAATATATAACATATATAACGTATATAAGCCATATAATATATAACATATATAACGTATATAAGCCATTTAATATATAATATATATAACGTATATAAGCCATATAATATATAATATATATAACGTATATAAGCCATATAATATATAACATATGTAAAGTATATAAGCCATATAATATATAACATATATAACGTATATAAGCCATATAATATATAATATATATAACGTATATAAGCGATATAATATATAATATATATAAAGTATATAAGCCATATAATATATAATATATATAACGTATATAATCCATATAATATATAACATATATAACGTATATAATCCATTTCCCACATCGCTGGGGAGGTGAAGACGTGTGGTATCCAGGGGATACAGGACACGCCCACATTCTGTCTCCCCAAATGTCCCCCTATATAAACCACCTACTGTGGCTCTACTCATGGAGATACTGGCTGGGCTGACTGGCCTGTTCTCATGGAGACATTGGGTAGCTGCCTGTTGAGTGGTGTGGTCGTGCTCATGTTGGATTAGGCTGGAACATCACCCCCTCCTGCTACTGCCTGATAGTGAGGGGCGATGGAACACGCTGGAGATGAGGACCGCAGATGACAGAGAGGATGATGGGAAACATGAGAGGATGATGGGAAACATGAGAGGATGAGGAGAAACATGAGAGGGTGAGGAGTAACATGAGAGGATGAGGGGAAACATGAGAGGGTGAGGAGTAACATGAGAGATGTGTGTGTATGTGTGTGTGTGTGTGTGTGTATGTGTGTGTGTGTGTGTGTGTGTGAGTGTGTGTGCACGCGCGCGTGTGTGTGTGTGCATGTGTGTGTGTGTGTGTGTACATAGAGAAAGAGAGTGTGCAGTACGTCTGTGTGAAAGAGAATGACTGTATTTGCACTTGTGTATGTGTGAGCATGGGAGTTGGATGGGAAGTGGTGTGTGTGTGTGTGTGTGTGTGTGTGTGTGTGTGTGTGTGTGTGTGTGTGTGTGTGGGGGGGGGGGTGCTTAAACTGCAGTGAAACTTTGTCCATTGGGCAGATATTAGATTTGTGTTGGTGTGGTCCCTCCCCTTTCCAGAGCAGCTTGGCTCTATATATAAACCAGAGACAGAGAGACGAGTTAGCCCAGGCTTTCTATGCAACACTCAGATCCACTGGTCTCACACCCCCTAGTCAGACACACACTGTGACAGACGGACGGACGGGCTGACAGGCACCGAGCAACAGACACACAGGGCAACAGACACACACACGTGAGAGGAGACGCAGAGACCGAACTGGAGGAGGCACACAGACAGTGAGTCAGTGGGAGTGAGGAGAGGCACAGACAAAAAGTCAGAGAAACTGAGAGAGACACACACACACAGACACACACACAGACACACACACACACACACACACACACACAGACAGACACAGACACACAGAGAAAGACCACAGACATAAAGGCTTACAAGCTGAGACTCTCTCTCTCCCGCCTCTCCTGCCATGGACGACTACCTAGACTGGCTCTACATGGGGGTGATGTCAGTGTTTGTCGGTAGGGCCATCCGGAAGTACCTGTCGTCCCACATCAGCGCCGCCCCGACCGTGGTAGCCTGGCTGGGGCTCACCCTAGTGGTGGAGAAGATCTGGTCCCACAGTGTGCCGGCTGTCCTGGGGCTGGCAGCTCTCTATGTCGTCTGCTGCCTCTACTCTGCCCAGACAGCCCCAGCACAGACTCTTCCTGCTGAGGGTAAGGCTGTCTTCATCACAGGTAAGGACCCAGGACCCTGACTGTATGCTCTCTCTCTCTCTCTGGTTCTCTCTAGTACCACTGCACCTCTCTATGCTAAATGTGTCTGTCTGAGCTTCTATCTAGTACCACTGCACCTCTCTATGCTAAATGTGTCTGTCTGAGCTTCTATCTAGTACCACTGCACCTCTGTGTGCTAAATGTGTCTGTCTGAGCTTCTCTCTAGTACCACTGCACTTCTCTATGTGCTAAATGTGCCTGTCTGAGCTTCTATCTAGTACCACTGCACCTCTGTGTGCTAAATGTGCCTCTCTGAGCTTCTATCTAGTACCACTGCACCTCTGTGTGCTAAATGTGCCTGTCTGAGCTTCTATCTAGTACCACTGCACCTCTATGTGTGCTAAATGTGCCTGTCTGAGCTTCTATCTAGTACCACTGCACTTCTCTGTCTTTTTTCTTCTCATTTTGCTTTCTGCAAATTGTTGCTTAGTTACTCTGGAGCAGCTCAATTACACTACTCTCTCTCTCTTTTTTTCCTGTCATTCCAGATTCCACATTTTAAAATGCAAATTTGTGTGACCGTTGCAGTGTAGCTATGTCGTAACTTCTGAGGAGCAAATCCCCAGCTAGGAATCCCTGAGAGAGACAGCATATCCTGGAACGCAGTTTAATGACTTGAGCCAATAACTTGTTCCCATTAATCTTGCAATTTGAAACTGTATGGCCAAATATTAACATGTTTGTAATTGCATACCTGGCTAAATAATTAAAACTCAAGTTGTAAAGATAAATGCAAAAGCCAATCATCAAATAAGTGTGTGTGTGTGTGTGTGTCTGTGTGTGTGTGTGTTTGTGTGTGTCTGTGTGTGTGTGTGTGTGTTTGTGTGTGTGTGTTGTGTGTGTGTGTGTGTGTGTGTGTGTGTGTGTGGTGTGTGTGTGTGTGTACCTCGTGGCATGGTACAGAGTGTACTGTACATATGTGTGTGTGCCAGTACTGATCCGTCAGCACCAATTGCATTTAACCCATTTAATGCTGGCAATTCAGCCTGTGCAGTGAATCAAAGGAGCCTTAAAGCACTGTGTTACTTGGCTGTGTAGAGGACCAGCCAGCACAACCTCAGCATGGTCTGTGTTACTTGGCTGTGTAGAGGACCAGCCAGCACAACCTCAGCATGGTCTGTGTTACTTGGCTGTGTAGAGGGCTAGCACAACCTCAGCATGGTCTGTGTTACTTGGCTGTGTAGAGGACCAGCCAGCACAACCTCAGCATGGTCTGTGTTACTTGGCTGTGTAGAGGGCTAGCACAACCTCAGCATGGTCTGTGTTACTTGGCTGTGTAGAGGGCTAGCACAACCTCAGCATGGTCTGTGTTACTTGGCTGTGTAGAGGGCCAGCCAGCACAACCTCAGCATGGTCTGTGTTACTTGGCTGTGTAGAGGGCTAGCACAACCTCAGCATGGTCTGTGTTACTTGGCTGTGTAGAGGGCCAGCCAGCACAACCTCAGCATGGTCTGTGTTACTTGGCTGTGTAGAGGGCTAGCACAACCTCAGCATGGTCTGTGTTACTTGGCTGTGTAGAGGGCTAGCACAACCTCAGCATGGTCTGTGTTACTTGGCTGTGTAGAGGGCCAGCACAGCTCTGACCTTCACCGCAAGAGCCAGCGGCACGATGAGAACTAACAACGGACTGAACCCACCTTGAATGCTTGTGCGTCTGGACGTCAGCCACTCAGCTAGACAACCGCAGACAGCACTCAGCTGGCACAGCTTCTAATCCAACGCTTGGATATCCTTCTGCCAGGATACCTCCAGGTTAACCGTGACATGTGTTTGGCTTCTGCCCTGGGTTTAGTGCAAGCGCACAGGGTTGCCATTGCCTAGCTGGTCTTCATTCACACAATCTAATTTAAGAAATAGAAGCAATTGAGATGTTATCAGTGCAAGTCGTGGACGCTGTACAGTCATATTAGGACAAAGATAAAAGAACAGTAGTTGTGTTGTGACAGACTTGCCGGTTCTTTAATTACCACCATCATGCAGTTGTTTTCTAGTGCACGATTTAGATAATACTTTTTCCTAGGTGGTAGGTAGTTAAATGATTGTGCAAACTCTTCATCTAACTCTCCCTCTCTTTTTCCCTCTCTCTCTCTTTCTTGGTTGGACTTTCGACAAAGGCGTGTATCAACCTCCTACACAGAGAGAATTCCTTATATGCGTCTAAGAGAAAGAGATAGAGATACATCGTCACACTTAACAAAGTATTCTCAACATTTTATATATATAATATAAGAGAGTAATGAGATAAGATTAGGCTGCATGGACAAGAAGGCAGGGTAGAAAAGACCAACCGTTTTGTATTTCACTATTCGTCTGAATGAAATGGCAGTGACACAATAAAGCTGTCATATGTTTGGCTTTATAGCTGTGCTTGTACCAGTGTTATCTCAACCATCCAAACCATCTTGATTTGTCTTATCTCAATCACTCACGTGATTGTTCCATTGTTGATAGATCACACACTGTGCTTTACATGACTGTGATTCAAAGCCCTGGACTAATGCCCTGGGCTAAACCCCTGGGCAGCTGATTGGTGGTTAGCAGGCCTCCTGGGCAGCTGATTGGTGGTTAGCAGGCCTCCTGTGCAGCTGATTGGTGGTTAGCAGGCCTCCTGGGCAGCTGATTGGTGGTTAGCAGGCCTCCTGTGCAGCAGATTGGTGGTTAGCAGGTCTCCTGGTACTCTGCCAGGTTATTACCAAGGTCTCACCAGGGGCTCCACAGAGTGCTTGACTGGTACCATAGGAGGTTGTCTGGAGGCATAGTAACTTAAATCCTCCTGCACACCTCAGCCCTCCCAAACCTAACCCTTCCCACACCTCATCCCTCCCAAACCTAACCCTTCCCACACCTCATCCCTCCCAAACCTAACCCTTCCCACACCTCATCCCTCCCAAACCTAACCCTTCCCACACCTCAGCCCTCCAATAACATGACCCCTTCCATCTCCCCCATTGGGTTACCCAAGCTGCCCAGTGTCATTTGAAATTACCAGACTAAATTACAGCCCTGCTCCAACTTACACCTCACCCTGTACTGTCCCTAACCACATCCCCCTTACTCTCTCCCTCCCACTCCCACACCTCCTCTCCCTCCCACACCTCCTCTCCCTCCCACTCCCACACCTCCTCTCCCTCCCCACTCCCACACCTCCTCTCCCTCCCACTCCCACACCTCCTCTCCCTCCCCACTCCCACACCTCCTCTCCCTCCCACTCCCACTCCCACACCTCCTCTCCCTCCCACTCCCACACCTCCTCTCCCTCCCACTCCCACTCCCACACCTCCTCTCCCTCCCACTCCCACACCTCCCTCTCCCTCCCACCCACTCCCACACCTCCTCTCCCTCCCACTCCCACACCTCCTCTCCCTCCCACACCTCCTCTCCCTCCCACACCTCCTCTCCCTCCCCACTCCCACACCCCCTCTCCCTCCCACTCCCACACCTCCTCTCCCTCCCCACTCCCACACCTCCTCTCCCTCCCCACTCCCACACCTCCTCTCCCTCCCACTCCCACACCTCCTCTCCTTCCCACTCCCACACCTCCTCTCCCTCCCCACTCCCACACCTCCTTTACCTCCCACACCTCCTTTCCCTCCCCACTCCCACACCTCCTCTTCCCTCCCACTCCCACTCCCACACCTCCTCTCCCCCCACTCCCACACCTCCTCTCCCTCCCACTCCCACACCTCCTCTCCCTCCCCACTCCCACACCTCCTCTCCCTCCCCACTCCCACACCTCCTCTCCCTCCCACTCCCACTCCCACACCTCCTCTCCCTCCCACTCCCACACCTCCTCTCCCTCCCCACTCCCACACCTCCTCTCCCTCCCCACTCCCACACCTCCTCTCCCTCCCCACTCCCACACCTCCTCTCCCTCCCACTCCCACACCTCCTCTCCTTCCCACTCCCACACCTCCTCTCCCTCCCCACTCCCACACCTCCTTTCCCTCCCCACTCCCACACCTCCTCTCCCACCCCACTCCCACAAGCCACCCCTTCATGTCTACCTTCTATGTGGCTCGTTCATGGCTTATTTACAAGCCCACTCCTGCTGCACCCTGCCACCGTCAGAGGCCAAGACTTTGTTTAATTGCCCCGTGTCCTCATGGGAGCCTGCATCAAGCCACTCAGACTCAACCGGAAATTAAAGGAGAAATTGGAGAAAGCTGTAAACCTCTTACGAAGCCAAATGAGCACAAAGGAGGCTGGCATTCTTCAAAGGGTGAAGGTGCTAGAGTCACAGAACAAACTGGCTGACTGGACAAAATGTCTAGGAAAATGTCCCAAGAAACCCTTCTATTCCCCAATCGCCCGAGTCAAAAGTAGAGCAGTGAGTAGGGACTGGAATGACATTTGGAACGCTGGAGGTTTTGCACCTAAATTAAAGCACTGGTCTCCAGTGGCTAACACACCCACACATTCACACACCCACACACCTACACATTCACACACCCACACACCTACACATTCACACACCCACACACCCACACACACACCCACACATCCACACACCCACGCATCCACACATCCTCACATCCTCACATCCACACATCTACACACCCACACACCCTCACATCCACACATCTACACATCTACACACCCACACATCTACACACCCACACACCCACACATCCACACATCCTCACATCCACACATCCACACATCCACACACCCACACACCCACACATCCACACACCCACACATCCACACATCTACACACCCACACACCCACACATCCACACACCCACACATTCACACATCCTCACATCCACACATCCACACACCCACACATTCACACATCCACACACCCACACATCCACACAACCACACATCCACACATCCACACATCCTCACATCCACACACCCACACATTCACACATCCACACATCCTCACATCCACACACCCACACATTCACACATCCACACATCCTCACATCCTCACATCCACACACCCACACATCCACACATCCACACATCCACACATCCACACACCCACACATTCACACATCCACACACCCACACATCCTCACATCCACACATCCACACACCCACACATCCACACACCCACACATTCACACATCCACACACCCACACATCCACACATCCTCACATCCACACATCCACACATCTACATAACTAACTGGTAACTTGTTGCTAGCATACATTTCTATTGTATTATTTACATTGTCTCTAAATTACTTCTGGACTCTTTGTCAAAAGGGCAAACAGTTCTGTTAGCAGCTTTACATATGTCTGCTTATCACACGACTCTACATAGGAAACAGTGCACAAACACCCAACTGGGAAGCAGACATTGTAGCGGAGTCAGAGTGGATAGGAAAAACAAACTAGAAAGCGCTAGAAAAACACTACTTTAGAACACTTAATGTCAAGGTCAATGTCAAGTTTATTTGTACAGCAAATTTAAAACATCCATGGTTGATCAAAAATCTGAACAGGATAGCAAATACATCAAATAAACAAGCGGAAAAACGCGTAGCAAATAAAAAGGAAAGAGTTGAAAACAGCTTAGTAAAACAGATCGGACGGCAAGCTCAGATGGGATTAAAAGCTGAAGTGAAAAAGTGAAGTGAAAAGTGTGTTTAACAGTGACTTGAAGTTGTTTTGGGTCAGCGCAGCTCGAATGTGAATAGGTAAACGGTCCCAGAGGATGGGGTACCACTACCCACCACATAGACATCTGTATCAGTACATCTGGATGTGACCTGTGCATGTGACATCTGGATCAGTACATCTGGGTCAGTACATCAGGATGTGACATCTCGGCACCAGAAGGAGGTGCCTCCATCACGGACCTGGTGTTGAATCCACCTGCAGGAAGGTGATGATCTGGATTCTGGTTCCGACAAGCTCCAGGAAATGTCCGTGAGGAAGAGCGGACACCTTCAGCTGTCCCCTGAATGCCCAATGGGCCATGACCGAAAGCGGGCGCCATATCTGTAGTGCCAGCTGGACCCGTGCCTGTTTCTTCTGGACCCAGGACAGGTCCATCTTCTCCGTGTTGTGTAACCCCGACGCCCTCAGATGACCCATGAAACCAAATCCTTGTTGCACCACTCGTTTCCCATAATGCATCCTATTTCCCATAATGCATCCTATTCCCATGTCTCGGGACAACTGGGTTGCAACTGGACACCGTTCTGCTGCAGCTGGCATCGGCTGAGGTCCATTGAAGCTCACTTGGGTTTTATGAACGTCACTCATGCAGTATCCATGCCCAAATCTCTGTGTCCTTTAAAAAGGGGCCCAATACCCCTGGCTAACTGCCAACTGACACGCTGAGCTCAGCAGAGAGAACCTGCAGAACATCTCTGGTTAGATGCTCTGAGCTCAGCAGAGAGAACCTGCAGAACATCTCTGGGTAGATACTCTGAGCTCAGCAGAGATAACCTGCAGAACATCTCTGGTTAGATGCTCTGAGGACAGCAGAGAGAACCTGCAGAACATCTCTGGGTAGATACTCTGAGCTCAGCAGAGATAACCTGCAGAACATCTCTGGTTAGATGCTCTGAGGACAGCAGAGAGAACCTGCAGAACATCTCTGGGTAGATACTCTGAGCTCAGCAGAGATAACCTGCAGAACATCTCTGGTTAGATGCTCTGAGGACAGCAGAGAGAACCTGCAGAACATCTCTGGTTAGATGCTCTGAGGACAGCAGAGATATACAGCTGCAGAAGGTCTGTGTTTGTGTGTGTGTGTGTGTGTGTGTGACATTGTGCATCTGTGTTTGTGTGTGTGTGTGTGTGTGTGTGTGACAGTGTGCATCTGTGTGTGTGTGTGTTTGTGTGTGTGTGTGACAGTGTGCATCTGTGTTTGTGTGTGTGTGTGTGTGTGTGTGTGTATGTGTGTGTGTGTGTGTGACAGTGTGCATCTGTGTGTGTGTGTGTGTGACAGTGTGCATCTGTGTGTGTGTGTGTGTGTGTGTGTGTGTGTGTGCATCTGTGTGTGTGTGTGTGTGTGTGTGTGTGTGTGTGTGACAGTGTGCATCTGTGTGTGTGTGTGTGTGTGACAGTGTGCATCTGTGTTTGTGTGTGTGTGTGTGTGTGACAGTGTGCATCTGTGTGTGTGTGTGTGTGTGTGTGTGTGTGTGTGTGTGTGTGTGTGTGTGTGTGTGTGTGTGTGCATCTGTGTGTGTGTGTGTGTGTGTGTGTGTGTGTGTGTGTGACAATGTGCATCTGTGTGTGTGTGTGACAGTGTGCATCTGTGTTTGTCTGTGTGTGTGTGTGTGTGACAGTGTGCATCTGTGTGTGTGTAAGCTGTAGGAGGAGCAGGGGTCATCTATAAAAGCAGTGTAATAAGAAACAGCCTCTCCTGTTCATTGAAGTTGTAGCCAACATGCAGGGAGACAAGACCCGGTCCATATTGAGACGGACGAGGGAGTGTGTGTGTGCCAGGGTGTGTGCCAGAGTGATCATCTGTGTGCTGGGCCAATTCTGTGTGTGTGAGTGTGTGTGTGTGTGTGTGTTTGTGTTCTCTGGAGCTGGGTGAAAACAGAAGAGGCTCCAGGGTTAAGGACATCCGTAAGTGAGATAGATGTGCATGTGTGTGTGTGTGTGTGTGTGTGTGTGTGTGTGTGTCTGTGTGTGTGTGTGTGTGTGTGTGTGTGTGTGTGTGTGTGTGTGTGTGTGTGTGTGTGTGTGTGTGTGTGTGTGTGTGTGTGTGTGTGTGTGTGTGTGTGTGTGTGTGTGTGTGTGTGTGTGTGTGTCTGTGTGTGTGTGTGTGTGTGTGTCTGTGTGTGTGTGTGTGTGTGTGTGTGTGTGTGTGTGTGTGTGTGTGTGTGTGTGTGTGTGTGTGTGTGTGTGTGTGTGTGTGTGTGTCTGTGTGTGTGTGTGTGTGTGTGTGTGTGTGTGTGTGTGTGTGTGTGTGTGTGTGTGATATATGTGTCCTCCCACTCTGGTAAAAGCATCTGCTAAGTGTAGTGCCGTAGAAGATGATGTGATGGGCATTTTGAGCCCCAGTGCCAGTGACAGGCAGGGTAACCAGGGGAACCGTTTGGTTTAGTTCTAGAACTACATGTCTCTGTAATAACTCAAAACACAAGCAATCATACGTTTTAGATCTTTCACCATGTCCTTTTCAATAATATAAATATGATTTGGCATTTGTTTATATTTCAAATGTCTTGTAAATTCTTAAATGTTCACTTACGGTTGAACGGTTGTTTAAATGTTCCTTTTTTAGCTTTTGGTATTATGAAATGTGTTCCTCCCAGGGGTTAGAGTGAAGTCATCAGAGGTGAACAGGTCAAATGACTGGACTGGGGTGCAGTAGAGGTTACACTGCCAGACAATATGTGGACTGTTTATTTAGTCTTCCCAGACAGTAATGAAGGCTTAAACGGTGTTTCTGACATAATGATGACTGATTGGAGGTGTTTCAGTTGAACTTATGACTAACTTGAGGCTTTTTAGATGTTTTATGACTGATTGGATGTGATTTAGGTGTAATTATAACTGATTGGAGGTGTTTCAGATGTTATTATGACTAATTCAGCGGTTTCCGAATGACAACAATGTGTCGTGAAGTTGTTGAAATGTTGTGAATTCCCACGCTGCATTCCCACATTATGTCGCGTTTTTCTCCATGTTTGCCAAGTTGTAAAAAACGATCGTTAAAATAATTTTATTGACTGTTCAAACAGTTCAAGTCAAATGGTGGCTGGTACCGTGATGCTGGGAGAATCCTATCTGGGTACTCCTCCCAGATTTGCATCTTGCAGACGATTGGCTAGGGAGCGGTCAGCATCATGCCAGATGGGAGGGGCCACTTTAACTGTACTCCGTTGCCTTTGAACTTTGCATGTGCCATATTGGGAATTTGGTCATAGAATGATGGAAATATGTGGATTATAAAATATACAACGTAATGTACTGAACTGTTGGTACTTCAAGCCTAGGGATATCACGCTGGCATTTGATGTCCTTTTATGTATGTGACGCGTGATACATTGATTTGATCTTTCTTTATTGTCGTAAACAGTGAGAGGCGATCGTCACGACGGGTCCAGAGATCATGTTTCCTCCTAAATCTTTATGACTGATTTAATAATCGATGCAGATTACAGTGACAAAGTGAAAATTTGAATTATTGTTGTTTTTGAGATTACAGATCCAATAAACAGACTAGCAAACAAACAGACTAGCAAACAAGCAAATTAGCAAACAAGCAGATTAGCAAACAAGCGGACAAGCAGACTAGCAAACAAGCAGACTACCAAACAAGCAGATTACCAAACAAGCAGATTACCAAACAAGCAGACTAGCAAACAAGCAGACAAGCAGACTAGCAAACAAGCTGACTACCAAACAAGCAGACTACCAAACAAGCAGACTAGCAAACAAGCAAATTAGCAAACAAGCGGACAAGCAGACTACCAAACAAGCAGACTAGCAAACAATCAGACTAGCAAACAAGCAGATTACCAAACAAGCAGACTACCAAACAAGCAGACTACCAAACAAGCAGACTAGCAAACAAGCAGATTACCAAACAAGCAGATTACCAAACAAGCAGACTAGCAAACAAGCAGACTAGCAAACAAGCAGACTAGCAAACAAGCAGATTACCAAACAAGCAGATTACCAAACAAGCAGACTAGCAAACAATCAGACTAGCAAACAAGCAGATTACCAAAAATCAACCGTGTATAAATTTTGTCTGAAATGATCAAATCTCCCTATTTGCTTTTCATTTCTATCTTTTTCCCCTTTTTCCCACCCACATCTCTTTCCTAAAACATCAATCTACACAACCACACATGACTTTCTCTGTTCTTTCTCTTGGTTTCTATCTCTCTCTCTGTCTCCAGACACTAACTATGTCCCGGTCTCTCCTGTCCTCCAGGTTGTGACACAGGCTTTGGCAGGGCTGCAGCACAGCATCTGGATGCCCAGGGCTTCGAGGTGTTTGCCACAGTCTTGGACCTGTCTGGGGAAGGTGCCCAGGGCCTCAGGAAGGTCTGCTCCTCTCGTCTCACCCTGCTACAGGTTGACATCACCCAGCTTCTGCAGGTCCAACAAGCCCTGCTGGACACCAAGGTCAAACTGGGACTCAGAGGTGAGCAGGCAGATACACATGAAACATACAGGAATCAACACACACACACCCACATCCACACACACATATACACAGATATACCACTAACAAACACACAGATTTACCACTAACACACACACAGATTTACCACTAACACACACACACACACACACTCACACACACACACACACACACACACACACACACACACACACACACACACACACACACACACACACACACACACACACACACACACACACACACACACACATATACACAGATATACCACTAACACACACAGAGATTTACCACTAACACACACACACGCACGCACGCACCCACACACACACACACACACACACACACACACACACACACACACACACACACACACACACACACACACATATACACAGATATACCACTAACACACACACAGATTTACCACTAACACACACACACACACACACTAACACACACACAGAACATACTGGCAAACAATATTTGGGATTTTTCATATCTTCCTATTTTTTTGTCCTCACTTTTATAATTGGTTCTAGATTGTTTAATTTGCTTCAGCAACGTTAAAACATATTCTGTCAATCAAGCTCTGCAAATTTGACATTAAACTGACTGGCACAGAAAGATACAAATGGTTGAGAGAGCATGGCTACTGAAGATATAGAGGGTAGAGAGAAGTAGAAAAGGGACAGACTACCTAACCAAAAGGTTACATTAGGTCACTCCATGAGTTCTGCACTGCCCCCTAGTGGCAGTAAGTACCGTCAAAACGTGTACATGTGCCTATAAAACAAGGATATGAATTATCACAAAGCCACACACATATAACATAAGAAAGAGCTGGGCCGCTGTGATGGTTCAATAACATTTAAAAGCATTATATAAGTGTAGTGTGTATGCCATGTGCTGGCTTGTGTGTGCGTGTCTGTGTGATCGTGTGTGTGTGTGATCGCATGTGTGTGTGTGTGCGTGCGTGTGTGTGCATGTGTGTGTGTGTGCGGGCGTGTGTGTGATTGTGTGTGTGTGTGTGTGTGTGTGTGTGTGTGTGTGTGTGTGTGTGTGTGTGTGAGCGAACGCTATTGGTTTTGTGTCCAAGGATGATGCAATCCGAGAGCTTGAGGAAAAGATCTCTCACACTCACTTAAAAATATTTACTGGGCCAAGTTGTTCGTGTGGTTTGGTTCTGAAACAAGTGGCTTTCATTTAACTCCGGCAGCAAAAATCACATCCCGTAAAAGAGATGTTTGACAAATGCCAAAGAGAGGATGAAATGTAGTTAAGTCCTTTTGTTGATCCTTCCTGACCTGTTACACGCTGTCCGAAAGCATTCCTTAAAGGACATTTTCAGAGGGTTTTGGTCATGAAACATGAGAAAAGTGTTTTTTGAAAAATATTTTGGGAATGGTTCTTGTCTAAATGTTTTCGTTGTTTGAGAGTGTTGAAAGTGTCAGGTACATTCTGTATACCTTTATGAAGCCGACAGTGAAAAATACACACACACACACACACACACACACACACACACACACATAGGGTCCCTCTTTACAACCGGAATGATAAACAGCTGGTTCCCTCACGGCGAAACGTCAGGAGCAGTTTGTGCAGAAACCACAACTCTCTCTCAGCCGTTAAACAGACAACGCGATGGATTTCCGGCACACAGAGTTGAACCGAATGTCCCCGGTGAAACAGCTGTCTATGTTTAACAAAATCCTAATACACATTCGACTCTGACACTTTAACACGTATCAGAATTTGTGAGGCGACTGGTAACCCTGTCTGGTACCGTATCGACAAATAACGTTAAGCAGACCACAATAATGGAATTTACAGGAATATACGACAGGTGTGCGAAGGGAAAGAGAGTGCCATCACCACGGTAACTGGATCCTGTCTGACTATGGAAAAACGAATAGTGAGAAGAAGAGAGAGTGTGTAAAGGGTTAAAGTGTTCTCCGGAACGGGCCAGGTCTCTGTCAGATCCAGAGAGTTTAAACCCCTCAGGCCGGTACAGGTTGAGATGTATTCTGTCATGTTGACAGCAGGTTGACAGTTCCAAACTAGAAAGCAGATATCTCACATGGGGTTTGTGGGCTGGGTGAACAGAACTGGAATGGTGACGGCTCTAATATGGCCCAGTGTCTGCAAACATGACATGGACACAGCTGAACAGGTATGGAAAACAAATAAATATCACAGAGCAGAGCAGAGAGCACAAGGTGTGAGTTTTACCTCACAGGCTAATGTCAGATAGGCAGAAACATGTCACGGGGCTTCCTTTCTCAGTCATTGATGTTTGAGGTATTCGGGATCTCTACCCAGAAATATATTTGCACTGCGGCTGTGACAGACAAACACGATTTATTGTTCACCATGCCTGCTCAGGCAACCAATATAACACTCCTTGGTTTTGCATATTTTACACAATGTTTTGCATATAGGATTTGATTCATCGCGCAGAAATAGAAAAAATGGAATAGGACAAATCAAATAGAATGTGAACCCGTGTAAATGTCGTTTAGAAAACAAGGCCCTGAATGTTAGGTGAACTGGACAGGTGAACTGGACAGATGAACTGGACAGGTGAACTGGACAGGTGAACTGGACAGGTGAACTAAACAGGTGAACTGGACAGGTGAACTGGACAGGTGAACTGGACAGGTGAACTAAACAGGTGAACTGGACAGGTGAACTAAACAGGTGAACTGGACAGGTGAACTAGACAGGTGAACTAGACAGGTGAACTAAACAGGTGAACTAGACAGGTGAACTGGACAGGTGAACTAAACAGGTGAACTAGACAGGTGAACTGGACAGAAGACCACACCTGCACTTCAGGTGTAGTCTTTCTGGCCGGAGATGTGTTGAATAATCCTTTGTGGTTCCACACACACAAACACACACACACACCTACACACACGTACACACATACATACTTGTGGGAATTGTAAAACTACCGGTATCTGACCTTCTGACCTCGTCCTTACTCTGTCCACGAATCGTGTACAAACCTGGAACAGACCTGGAACGTACAAACACACACACACACACACACACACACACAAAAGGCTTTACTTCTCCAAGGGGAAAGAAAAGATATCTGAAGATTTCTGTAAACTTCGGAATCTGGTGTTCTGTAAATAAAAACCACAGTAGAATAAACTGCCCCGCCGCCAACAGCTCACCACACCCCACCACACCCCACTGCTCCTAAACAAACAACAACATTAGCTGGACGTCTTATTGTAGGCTCTCTGAGCCAGAACATTTCACTTTGCGTACAACACACAACTTAATGTTGACTCACCTGTTCCACATACCAACAAATCACATTATGTAACAAGCACAATGTGCGGATCTTACATGCCTGGGGCAGCTGGCTGAACCTGGCTGTTTACCTGACTGTTTAACTGGCTGTTTAACTGGCTGTTTAACTGGCTGTTTATCTGGGTGTTTACCTGGCGGTTTACCTGGCTGTTTGCCTGGCTGTTTAACTGGCTGTTTAACTGACTGTTTAACTGGCTGTTTAACTGGCTGTTTAACTGGCTGTTTACCTGGCTGTTTAACAGGCTGTTTACCTGGCTGTTTACCTGGCTGTTTAACTGGCTGTTTACCTGGCTGTTTAACTGGCTGTTTACCTGGCTTTTTACCTGGCTGTTTAACTGGCTGTTTACGTAACTTTTTACAGGGTTATTTACCTGGATGTTTACCTGGCTGTTTACCTGACTGTTTACCTGTCTGTTTACCTAGCTGTTTACCTGACTGTTTACCTGGCTGTTTACCTGGCTGTTTAACTGACTGTTTACCTGGCTGTTTACCTGACTGTTTACCTGGCTGTTTACGTGACTTTTTACTGGCTTATTTACCTGGCCAGCTGTTTAACTTCAAGTGACTCAATACCTGGAATAGCCAACTGAACGTGCTGCATATGTCACTCAACAGAGCATTTGCATATTAAGTCATGGGAGAAACTGTGCCTCTCAGTGGGATTTGTAAACAAGTGCATCCAACAGATTTGCATTCTCCAGGTGTGTTAATTGAATGTGCACATGGCTTTATGTGAATGTTCATCACCAGTAACATTGACATCTCACACTCTCTCTTTCTTCACCCCTCCTTCAATTCCTCTCCTCTCTCTCTTGTCTTCTCCCCGTCTCTCCCCTCCTCCCCTCTCTCTCTCTCCAGGTCTGTGGGGTCTGGTGAATAATGCAGGAATGTGTGTTAACTTCGGGGATGCTGAACTCTCTCTGATGTCTGACTATCGTGGTTGTATGGAGGTTAATTTCTTCGGGACATTAAACGTCACCAAGACATTTCTGCCGCTGCTGCGCCAGTCGAAGGGACGTATCGTTACCATCTCCAGCCCGGCAGGTGAGTGACACATGCACACACACACACACACTGACACATGCACACTCACCCACACACACACACATCACACACACACATGCACACACACACTGATATAGACAATACATACAGACGTAACTCCGCCACTCTACATTCCACTTGCCCCTGGCAAAACCACACATAAGCAATTAGAAAAAGTATTTATCTGTAATTAACCTCATAGCCATGCTTCCATTACCCAAATACACACACACACAAGCACGCATAGACAGACACACAGACAGACAGACAGACACACGCGCACACACACACACACAGACAAGCACAGCCACACAGACAGACAAGCACAGCCACACACACACACACACACACACACACACACAGACACACACACACAGACAGGCACACACACACACACACACACACAGACAGGCACAGCCACACAGACAGACAAGCACAGCCACACACACACACACACACACACACACACACACACACACACACACACACACACACACACACAGGCACAGACACACACACACACACACACACACACAGACAGACAGACACACACAGACAGACAGGCACAGACACAAATAGGTGGTCTCTGTCCCTCCAGGTGAGCAGCCGTTCCCCTGTCTGGCCGCATACGGAGCATCTAAAGCAGCCCTCAACCTGTTCATGAGCACCCTACGCCACGAAATGGAGCCCTGGGGCGTCAAAGTTTCAACCATACTGCCCTCCTCATACAAAACAGGTGAGGTTAAAGTACTGCCCTCATAGAACAGGTGAGGTTAAAGTACTGCCCTCATACAGAACAGGTGAGGTTAAAGTACTGCCCTCATACAGAACAGGTGAGGTTAAAGTACTGCTCTCATACAGAACAGGTGAGGTTAAAGTACTGCTCTCATACAGAACAGGTGAGGTTAAAGTACTGCTCTCATACAGAACAGGTGAGGTTAAAGTACTGCCCTCCTCATAAAAAACAGGTGAGGTTAAAGTACTGCTCTCATACAGAACAGGTGAGGTTAAAGTACTGCCCTCATACAGAACAGGTGAGGTTAAAGTACTGCCCTCATAGAACAGGTGAGGTTAAAGTACTGCCCTCATAGAACAGGTGAGGTTCAAGTACTGCCCTCCTCATACAGAACAGGTACGGTTAAAGCAATGCCTTCATACAGAACAGGTGGGGTTAAAGTACTGCCCTCATAGAACAGGTGGGGTTAAAGTACTGCCCTCATAGAACAGGTGAGGTTAAAGTACTGCTCTCATACAGAACAGGTGAGGTTAAAGTACTGCCCTCATACAGAACAGGTGAGGTTAAAGTACTGCCCTCATAGAACAGGTGAGGTTAAAGTACTGCCCTCATAGAACAGGTGAGGTTCAAGTACTGCCCTCCTCATACAGAACAGGTACGGTTAAAGCAATGCCTTCATACAGAACAGGTGGGGTTAAAGTACTGCCCTCATAGAACAGGTGGGGTTAAAGTACTGCCCTCATAGAACAGGTGAGGTTAAAGTCCTGCTCTCATACAGAACAGGTGAGGTTAAAGTACTGCCCTCATAGAACAGGTGAGGTTAAAGTACTGCCCTCCTCATACAGAACAGGTACGGTTAAAGCAATGCCTTCATACAGAACAGGTGGGGTTAAAGTACTGCCCTCATAGAACAGGTGAGGTTAAAGTACTGCTCTCATACAGAACAGGTGAGGTTAAAGTAATGCCCTCATAGAACAGGTGAGGTTAAAGTACTGCCCTCCTCATATAGAACAGGTGAGGTTAAAGTAATGCCCTCCTCATATAGAACCTCACCTTTAAGTGTGTAGGATGCCATTTGGGACTCTAAGTCTTATTAGTAGTGTGTGTGATATGGTGGTGTTGTTCTGTGGGATAATGGGTGTAAACACTGGGGAGTGAACACTTTAAGTGTGTAGGGTGCCATTTGGGACTCTAAGTCTTATTAGTAGTGTGTGTGACTTGGTGGTGTTGTTCTGTGGGATAATGGGTGTAAACACTGGGGAGTGAACACTTTAAGTGTGTAGGGTGCCATTTGGGACTCTAAGTCTTATTAGTAGTGTGTGTGACTTGGTGGTGTTGTTCTGTGGGATAATGGGTGTAAACACTGTGCAGGGAACACTTTATCCGGGCATTCACACTCTAATCCCTGGATTGAGCTGTAGCCCTCTGAACCAACCTGGCAGATGTAGGATGTAAACACGAATTACACAACGCACAACATGTTTAAAAAAAGCACATTCACAATAGTTTTATGGTCCAAACATTTGGGATTTGAATCCCTACAGAATATCCCAGAAATGTCAGCTGTCACACGTGACCTGCAACCCGAACAGACCCCAGATCAGTCCAGTAGCCAGGAGCACTGGGATACGATGCGGAAGGCATAACAGAAACTCTACATCTCCCCTGATCCTAGGTCAGTCCAGTAACCAGGAGTACTGGGAGCGCCAGTACAAGAACATGATCCAGAACTTGTCCCCGTCGCTGCTGGAGGAGTATGGGGAGGAATATACCCATGAGTCCCTGGAGCTGTTCCAGAACTTCGCACAGACGGCTAACGAGGACCTGTCTCCTGTGGTTAACACCATAATCGAGGCCCTGCTGTCGCCCAGGCCCCTGGTCAGGTATTACGCGGGGCCCTGGGTCGGGCTCATGTACTTTGTCTACAGCTATTTCCCGCAGAGCGTCTCAGACAAGTTTCTCCAGAGAATATTTGTCCAGAAAAAGATTGTCCCCCACTCCCTGAGGAAGGAGAACGGGCTGAACGCGCAGAACGGGCTGAACGGCAGCCGCCTCCACCACAACAACAACATCAACAACAACAACATCAACAACAATAACAACAATGTTGACACTATTGAGAAGAAATAAACAGAACAACAACACTTTTTTATATAAGTTGAAATAAGAAGGTATGAGACCACTTGTGTAAACACGCGCATAGAATTGTTCGATTTTTTTTGCCATTCGCTGTTTGTATATCATTTTTTGCTTCGTTTTTTCTTTTTCTTAAAGGGATCATTGAGTTGCAGTGCAATTAAAATCTATTCTGTATTTCCAATCTTCAGAGGAAGGGGCGATTTAATCCTGCCTTGGTACCTTGGTCCTCTGAGCTGCACGCTTTTTAGACGGGCACTAGTTTGGCCTCACCTGCCAACCATTTGCTGGTCCATAACAGCAGGCAGAATTCACTACCTTCCACAGATACACTGATTCACAATTTGCAGACGCTAAACACATTTTCAACCTGTTAATCACGCATGTCGGACGCACAAGTCGCCTTATGTTCTTACCTAGACGTGCAACATGTGATTGTGAGAGTAGCACACACGAGTAAAACTACGTACGTATAAAAAGTTTCCTTAGAAGATACTTCTGTATTCTTACCGTAAACGAGCCCCTGTTGTAGCACAACTGATTAACAAAGACATTACACAGCAAAACCTACTATACTCCAAATGTAATGAGTAAAATCAGCAGGTCAACACAATGATATATCAGCCAATTATTTCTTTTTTTTAAAATGACCCACCTCAAATACACAAAATCACCGTGGTTAATTTAACACTGCCGAAAAGTAATAGAAACCAATAATTAATAGTTTGTCTTAGTTTTAGTGTCTTCTCCTGGTATTTTTCTCACCAACAAAGTCCATGATAATGTTCTTAAATTTCAGATCACAAACAATGTTAAAACTAGCTAGCGAGGCAGTTTCTCTGGTAACTATTTCATCTTAACGATTTGTTGGCGGCACAGATATAAATAACCAGTTATTTCGAGATTTTTTTGATTTTTTTTTCTGGTCACACACCTCTTTTTGATTTTAAGGTTGTCTCATTGAACATAACAGTAAATAATCAACAGTGTGACTCACATAAACACCAACCATTCCGATTCCTTTATTCTGATCAATCAACAGAAGCATTACTTTATGTCAAGAATAAATTAGCGAATTAAAAGAAACAGTAAATGTTATATGTCAATGAGTATTTTTTTTACCAATAAAAATGTGATTTTGCTGACATATGGCAGGCACGTAGCTAGCACATGGCAGGCACGTAGCTAGCACATGGCAGGCACGTAGCTAGCAAATGGCAGGCACGTAGCTGGCACAGAAACCATGTGGAGAAACCTTGAATTTTCAGTAAGGAGTGAATTGATAATCTTTTAGATCAAACGATTTCTGTTAAGGTTAAGGTTTTGCGGGTAAAAAACTCTTCCTGGCATTAGCATATGGCGCAGACTGTAAATATGTTGGTCTTGGTTCTATCCCTAAACAAAAGTCTATATTATTAAACGAGGAAAGACCACTTTTCTCCCTCAAGCTCTTTATTGTACTCCCTGTCAATCACACACAATTTTCCATTGACATCTATGTTGAAAAACAATTAATAGAATAAGAGCCACATTCAAGCCATGATCACACTCTTCTATTCGTTGTAATTCTATGCACTTAAGTCTATTGTGGTAGAGCCCTATGAAACAGGCCCAGGGCAGAACATAATGTCAATATGTCAGATGTCTGTAATTTACTGTCACATTGATTACGGACACTCCTGTTCTGTTCTGTTTCACTGAAATCCCAGTGTAGCGGTGAATTTGAAGACGTTTAAATATTACATTTTTTTGAACAGTTCATTGTCGTGTGTTTGCTTTCATTTTGTTTTATATTTGTCATTTATGCTTCTTAAATCAGTGTTTTTTATGTCTAGGTTTCTTAGTGGATTACTGAAACTGTGAATTTTGTATGCAAACATAAAACATATGTAAATTGTTCACCCAATCAAGTTTCATGGTATTGAAGAAGGTTTTATTTTTTTATGAAGCTCTCCTTGTTGTCGTTTGTACAAGCAGTCAATGAACATGCACACCACCTCCAGACCTGGAAAGATGGACACTTTGTTAACACACCACATCCTTATTAATGACTCTGTACACAAACTCAACCACTCACTGATTATCTGTCAATTAGTGTTTGAGATGCTAATTCTTATGCTCATTTAAATTAATTAGGCCTCAAACCATTGCCATTCTTCTAAGAACTTCCTGAATTTTAGGCTTCCAATACGTTCCTGGATGCTGGTCTTCTTTGAACTTCCTTGATGCTAATCTTCCTTAAAACATTCTAAATGTCAGGATTTTAAAACATCTTGAATATTAGGCTTTCTTGAACTTCCTGAATGTCAGGTAACCTTAAATATTCTAGGATGGTCCACAAGCCGGAACTCTCCACATGCCAGGGTTTCTAGAACTCTCCACATGCCAGGGTTTCTAGAACTCTCCACATGCCAGGGTTTCTAGAACTCTCCACATGCCAGGGTTTCTAGAACTCTCCACATGCCAGGGTTTCTAGAACTCTCCACATGCCAGGGTTTCTAGAACTCTCCACATGCCAGGGTTTCTAGAACTCTCCACATGCCAGGGTTTCTAGAACACTCCACATGCCAGGGTTTCTAGAACTCTCCACATGCCAGGGTTTCTAGAACTCTCCTCATGCCAGGGTTTCTAGAACTTCATACACAACAGCGTTTCTAGGGCATTTCTCCTATTTTCTGTGATTGTCACTATATTTTCTACCCTAATATAAAGGGAACCTGAGTGAACAAATTACAACCTTTGTATTTATTCATTCTCATTGCTAGTGAGAAGAGACAATTGTCTTTACCTATTATTAATATAGTAACAGGGAGAAAAACAGGCACAGGCAAGTGCCCTGGTAGGCTTTTCATTAAGTACCCATGACATGCAGATTCACATGGACGGGCCCTGCTGGCGTCCCCCGGAACGTTCCGGAACAGAAGAAGCAATAAAAAGTGTCAATGATAAACGGAACATAGAAATAGAATGACTAGAACTGAAACACACTTAATGTAGAAATATAACAACTGGCACAGCACAGTACCCCATGTGGTCTTGTTAGGAGATTATCAACGTTATTCGCCTTACCTGTTAGTGGTCATGTAGTTTTGTCTCAATCAGTAAAAACGTGTGTGGTGTGTGTGTGTGTACATCTGTAAATGTGTGTCAATGTGTGTTTGTTTTACGTTGGCAGGAGCTGACAGACATCCATAAATGATCCTGTCAGAACACAGTGTAAATAACTTCTGCTACGAATATGAACACATCACATCCTGCCTCGCATTCCGTTTTAACCGTAGCCGATTGTGACACGACGATATCAGGGCTCTCTGAACTGCTTATGACCTCAGAAAACACTTCACATCTTGTGAAACTTTGAGGAGAAGCTGACAGCAACTGTCTGCACCCCATCTACCAGCATGTTACTTATTACCTTGGGCACTTCGTAGGACTCATGTCAATCAAAAAGCAGTAGTTAATCAGTGCCACACCTTGGCTTCTGCCTAATCACCAGATACTCTTCCTGGGGTCCAACCTGTAATTACACAATGGCACATGCTGGTAGGCACAGCAATACAATCCATAACACATAAACACAACCCTTCAACCATTGTGACGTTGCCTTTATCCCAACATCTATGTTGTCATAGACAGTTCTGTATTTTAGTGGCACATTAGTGATTGTTGAAATCCTAACAGACAATGGGTGGTAGCCAAGCACAAACAAACAGTGTTCCCAAAAACTAAATAATTATGGTGTAATTACATCCTGTGTATTTTCATGTATTTTGCTGACAGTTGTATTTATATTTTGGCCACAATGCCAGAACATAAAGCAAAGCAGGTTTAGTTTGAATTACTCAATAAACCTGTTTGGATTTTAAGTGACATGAAGTTTAGATGGAGGTAGACAGAACATCTAATGTTTATTCAGGAAGTGTGTGCTGAGTTCAGACAAGGGGACAGACAGACAGACTGACAGACAGACGAGGGGACAGACAGACAAGGGGACAGACAGACAGACAGACAAGGGGACAGACAGACAGACAAGGGGACAGACAGACAGACAGACAGACAAGGGGACAGACAGACAGACAAGGGGACAGACAGACAGACAAGGGGACAGACAGACAGACAAGGGGACAGACAGACAGACAGGCAGACAAGGGGACAGACAGACAGACAAGGGGACAGACAGACAGACAGATAGACAGACAAGGGGACAGACAGACAGACACACACACAGACAGACATACAAGGGGACAGACAGACAGACAGACAGACAAGGGGACAGACAGACAAGGGGACAGACAGATACTTGAGTTATACTTGAGTTCATTTACATTTACATCGCTGTGAGCAAATAATGTTCAGTGAAAAAATAATACCATATTTGGAAAATTTCATGTCAATTTAAATTCCTAATTCACAGAATAACGCTGATCAAGCGTTTGGCAAAAGTGGCTTTTTCATATAAAGCATGATTAAAACGGTTTATATACCTGCTTTCTTGGCAAATCTGTTTTCGAGTAAGCATTGGGGAAAAACATTTAATAAAATTCTAGCAAAATCACAATTCAATGGCATAACTTATTTTAATTGACACCAATAGTTTGTTGACACTTTTACTCTTTTTTCTATACTACAAATGTTGACTTTACTTTAATTTATTTAGTAGATATTCCAATAGCTCTGTGGATTATGTGGTCTCTTCCGCTAAAGTTGAATGTTATTGGACGTTCCTTCTCTCTCAGAAATCCAGGCCAGTTAAAACAAGTTCTTAAATGACTTAAACTGGTCTGGTCTAGTCCGTCGATTTCCCATCATGCCACACTGCAAGTACGCTCCATTTATCCTATTGTATCCCCCCCCCAAACACACCAATCTCTTAGGGGTCCATGTTCGAACCTGCTGTGCAGTCCAAATAGTACCCTGCTCCCTATATTGTTTAATGTGCTAGTTGTCATGCCCTATGGGCCCTGTCCACTGCACTGAATAGGGAACAATTTAGGACACTGTCATATCAAGACTGTAAATTGTCCTCTAACAGCATCATGAAACGGTTCTGATTCTCTGTCCTCGTGCTTCTTGATGCCTTTGACACCATTGATCACTCCCTACTTATGGAGTGATTGAGGAGATAACACAAGCTGCTGAAGAAACTACATTTGAAGGAGACAAAATAAATAAAGCTGATCTGTACTATTACTGACAATTCTCAGGTCTGGTTCAACGAAGCCAGCTGGCTAGCTAATCTTGAGGTAACAAAAGCATGGATACAAATTACCGGTTGACGGCGTAAGACTCTAGAAATGTTCTTTTGTGACGTGTTTCATTAGTCCAATAAGCTCCAGGCTGAAGGGACAGGCCATGGAATAACAATGACCAGAACAGGCCTCACCTCTCAGGGTCATAACGGAGCTGTGACAGGACTGCTGTTTCCTCTCTAACCTACGTCCTGATTTAACCTGACATCATGAAAACCTGTCTCATATTTCCAACAGGGAATGTGTGAATGAGCACTGAATGGTAATACAACACACCCAGCTCAGTCTCACTGCTAAGTGTCAACCAAACCCCAAGTCAGTTTAACACAAACACATAGCCACTTAGAATGACGTAACCCAACCAGTTGGACCCAACTGGCAGCAGGACACACCCCCTGTTGAACCCAGCAGAACACCACCTGTTGGACCCATCAGGACACCACCTGTTGGACCCAGCAGGACACCACCTGTTGGACCCAGCAGAACACCACCTGTTGAACCCAGCAGGACACCACCTGTTGGACCCATTAGGACACCACCTGTTGGACCCAGCAGGACACCACCTGTTGTACCCAGCAGGACACCACCTGTTGAACCCAGCAGAACATCACCTGTTGGACCCAGCAGGACACCACCTGTTGGACCCAGCAGAACACCACCTGTTGAACCCAGCAGGACACCACCTGTTGGACCCATTAGGACACCACCTGTTGGACCCAGCAGGACACCACCTGTTGGACCCAGCAGGACACCACCTGTTGAACCCAGCAGAACATCACCTGTTGGACCCAGCAGGACACCACCTGTTGGACCCAGCAGAACACCACCTGTTGGACCCATCAGGACACCACCTGTTGGACCCAGCAGGACACCACCTGTTGGACCCAGCAGAACACCACCTGTTGAACCCAGCAGGACACCACCTGTTGGACCCATTAGGACACCACCTGTTGGACCCAGCAGGACACCACCTGTTGGACCCAGCAGGACACCACCTGTTGGACCCAGCAGGACACCACCTGTTGAACCCAGCAGAACATCACCTGTTGGACCCAGCAGGACACCACCTGTTGGACCCAGCAGAACACCACCTGTTGAACCCAGCAGGACACCACCTGTTGAACCCAGCAGGACACCACCTGTTGGACCCAGCAGGACACCACCTGTTGAACCCAGCAGAACACCACCTGTTGAACCCAGCAGGACACCACCTGTTGAACCCAGCAGGACACCACCTGTTGAACCCAGCAGGACACCACCTGTTGGACCCAACAGGACCCCACCTGTTGGACCCAGCAGGACACCACCTGTTGAACCCAGCAGAACACCACCTGTTGAACCCAGCAGAACACCACCTGTTGAACCCAGCAGGACACCACCTGTTGAACCCAGCAGGACACCACCTGTTGAACCCAGCAGAACACCACCTGTTGGACCCAGCAGGACACCACCTGTTGGTAAACCAGGGGAACAGGTGAACTGGGAAACAGTTTCTCAAAGTAACCCAACGTTGTTTAAGATGACCTCGCGTGAGCGACCCGTTGCTGTATGGTCCATGTGCTGTGTCCGTCCCCATGACAACACACGGGACCCCTTCAGAACAACCGTTAGACCGGAGGTCTCTTTGGATCACACAGACGTACTAGGAATAAACAGACATCTGCAGAGTGACGTCTGGGCAGAAGCAGCCTAGCCGAGATGAAGGCTTAAAGCTCAAGGGAGGAGGGCCTGTCGGTTGCTGTGGTGACGGACAGAGAGAGAGAGCGTGATCGGGTGAATCGTCACGGAACGCTGATTGTGAAAGACATAGCGACCCTTGAACTCTGCATCGCAGAATCCCCTCTTTGTCCACAGGGCCCCACAAGGCAAGACACTGCTCGATGACCTGCACTGGGCCCTGGGATCTGCTTGCCTGCCAGAAAAAGAGTTCTGGGCCCCGCAGCCAAATGGCGCTAGCGCTCAGTTTAGCCAACGTAAATTGTCGAGCGTAGATGTTTGCTTCTCACTTCCCCATGTAGGACACAAAACCAGCCATAATAAAAAAATATCCAATATAATGCAAAATGTCACAGAGGTGAACACTTGAGAGCCAGAGTAAATTGTTGTGGCAGAAAGCTCCCGTCTGAACGACAAGTAGTCATGTTATTATATCAACTTGCAGAAGTGTCTGAGCCACTCCGATTATTACATATTATTAGGCAGCACCTGTGACGGCCCTGTGACTGTGCATTCTCACAGTAAACCCTCTGTAGGCCGTGACTGCCAGACCTCAGTAGCGCCGAGGGGAAACACCCTTCACGCTCGGTTGGCACGAGTCGTTCAGCAGACAGGTAGGTGGTTTAGAACTGGTCGGATTGTCAGGGAGAGCTTCACTGTAACTCACCCATAAATAATATGTTCTCTTTCTTCGGGGTGTTTTTTTACGTTCCTGCGTCGACATATAAAGCACAGCCTTGCCAGCTGGCGTGAGGTTTGTTTTCTCATCCACCCACCTGTCCCTCAGAAGGCTTACCAGTACCCATGGAATATCGCCCAAATCACACTCTATACCTTGTGACCCTGTCCTGGCCAGTGCCCACAATGAAGAGGGCGGCATTTGGGACACGCACATTTTCACACTTCGCCACGTGAGGACATTAGGTGCCTCCCTGGCGCGTTCTAAATAGCACCCTGTTGCCTTTTTATTGCCGTTCTAAATGTCAACCCAATAGGATGGGACTTGGGACATATTTCTGCAACTCTTACTGGAACCTATTAATAGCTTTGAAGCATTTAACGCGCGTTTGTCATTTACAGATACTGCGAACACTTGACATCTCATGACCGCCGTATCTTCAGCACGTTGTGACACACACACACACACACAGTACTTTCAGAGCAACGGTATAACCTTGACGTAGTCAGTCGGTCAAAGGTCAGTCGATAGGGAAAAGGTTACAGGTTCAACTGCCAATGGTTGCATCCATAACTTTTAATATGCGTCCGTTGGTTGTAATTCTATTGAACATGACGCCACAGCAATAGAACGAACAGTACGTTTTTTTATAATGCCTAGTGAGAGTTGTACACAAGAGAAGAAACAGGAGTTCACTAGTGAAGTAAAACACAGCTAACTTTAGGTTGTTTTTTTGTTTTGTCTAATGTACAGTTCCTGCCAAAACCTACAAAACATTTCACACTGACACAAGTTTCTTTTCGTAATATATTTATCACATTTACAACAACACATTTCACAAATAAAACACAACTCAATTTAACATGACTGGGAGACATAGTATTTCATTTATACATAATGACAAAACAAATAATTCTTAAATATATTTATATATCCTTTTATAGTTTACACATTACATTGGTTTCTTTTTCATTTAATCAGAAAACATTTTTCTCACCGAGGACGCAATTTGAACTCATGTCAGACTGATTAAGTTCAGCCAGCTCTTTTTCGAAGACAGACACAACTCAGTTTCAGAGAACACAGAAACAAAATTAGGAGTGGGCGAAAATTATTTGGGTGAACTCTGCTTATCCATCTTTTTTAATACTCCAAGAAACAATATTCCCCTTGGTTCTAGGGTTCACAGAGACGAGCTATGTGGCCCCAGGTCAAAACATGCCCGTCTACCTAAACAACGCCATTGGAACACATAAACCCAAAATCCTTTAAAAGGAAAAAGGGTCACTTTACTTTTGTACCAACAAAGAAATCAAATAAATCAAGAAACAGTATTCTACTATCTGTCAGAACAAATGGCAGCTTGGGCCAAGATACCTTTCAAAAGGACTCACACTGGAAACTGACTCAGTATCAGAGTCACTCTATGCAAGTCAGTGAGATGAAACCCTAAAGCTGAACTATGGAATGTATTCTGGATTCTTCATCTAAACCAACCCTGCTAATCGCACGGTCAGTTCCTGCGATGCAACATGGGTTCACCCCACAGCATCTGGGAGATTGCCTTCAGATGGGGGACTAACCAGTGTGTCTGGGGGTACAGTGCCTTCAGATGGGTTCACCCCACAGCATCTGGGAGATTGCCTTCAGATGGGGGACTAACCAGTGTGTCTGGGGGTACAGTGTTTGACAGGACACTGCTGTGATAGCGCTTTACCAGAGAGCACGTAAGGTTACGTACCAAATGGCATCATATTCCATTCTGACAAAGGGGAGTGCATAAATCAGCAAACAGAGAGTGTGTGTGTGTGTGTGTGTGTGTGTATCTGGGGAAGATTCTTTCACAAGTTGGTGCCTGGTTTCACATGTAGTTATTAGAGTGCTACATGTCAAAGCCCCTGAGAAAAGAGCAGAACACTTCTCCAAGTGGAGAGGAGTGGCTGGAAACCCGGGTCCATAGCTGAGCCACAATACTGGCCAGAAACCAGAACCAACGGCATCATACGCCGCGAAGCAGCACGGCTTTAAGCCAATCAGCATTCAGAGGTTGAACCGTTGGCTCCAACCAATGAGCTCCAGTTGAGAGCCAACCCAGATCAGTGGCAGATTCAGGGAGCCAATCCAGATCAGAGGTGGTGATAGGGGGCGGATTCAGAGAGCCAATCCAGATCAGTGGTGGTGATAGGGGGCGGATTCAGAGAGCCAATCCAGATCAGAGGTGGAAATAGGGGGCGGATTCAGCATGGATCCATGAAGACACCAGACATGGTCAGCTAGTTACCTCATACTGGTCTACAGTTACAAAACAAGGCAAACAAATGTGGTCAAACGCATTGACAAGAACAACCGTGAGATCAGGGGTGAGGATGCCGTCGTACAGAAAGTGGATTCACGACAAGCCACAAACATATAGATGGACAGGACGCGGTGGATTCATGACAGAGATGTGGAAGACAGCATTAGGGTAAAGTTGTATGAAGAAGTGTGTGTGCCTGTGTGGGGGCGTGTGAGTGTGCGGGCGTGTGTGCGTGTGTGGGCGTGCGTGTGTGCGTGCGTGTGTGGGGGTGCGCTCAGAAGATCGGGATGTAGTTGTCAATCTTGGCGCGGTGCCTCTGGGCGATACACTCTGCAATCCACACGATGTTTCGACACTCCTGCTCCTTCAGTTTGACGTAGGCGTAGAAAACACTGAAGTGGAACTGGTTCAGGAAGGCCAGCTTGTTCAGTTTCACCTGCGACACACATCACAGGAAGGTGTCAGACAATACAGGGTGCATGCTACCAAACAGTCAAACCATATGATGTCCATAATACATGATAACGCTCCACTCATTCTGGGATTATTCAGAGTTTAATGTGAACGATGTCATTGAATAAACAATTGCTTGAATAAAATTGTATATAGCACCCAATAAATACATTGTATTTTCCTTTATCCTACCACCAAGGTCTCCAGGTGTGGTTTCACCAGTGAAGCAAAAATAGCCATTAAAAAACTATCAAAACGTAAAATAAACTGGACAAAACAAAATATCAGACACACTAAAGCAGTTTAATGAGAGCCTAGGTCAGTGTTTCTCAAACCTCTCTAGTGGAACCCCAGCAGTCACACAATTCTGTTGCAACCCAGAACCAGCTCGCCTTAATCAAGCTGCTGTGAACTTAAACAACAAGTTAACCCGGGTGGGTTGGATCTGGGATTCATTTTACACCCGGGAACGACTGAGAGACCACAGGATAAGTTGAGAACAAAAGAATAAGTTGAGAACCACAGGATAAGTTGAGAACCAAAGGATACTGAGGCTTACCTCGTGCTCAAAGAACCGGTCCTCCAAGGTCTTGTCTCCAGGGTTACTTCCTGCTCCCTCAAACAAGAGCTTGTACTCCTGAAGAGGAGAGGGAGAGCCAGCGTCAGCTGCTACCGCAGAACAAATCACCCCCCCCCCCGAACAAAGGGACAAAATAAAAGCACGACAACACAGAGGGACAATTATGGCTACAAGGAATTCTCCCAGCCTAGACTTCTCAAGCTAGAATCATCTTTCTGTGGAAGACAGACATTATAATGCCTTTTACAGTTCATAATGACGTTATTTGTGTTGTGTATAAAAGCTTATTAGAGCTTAGAATTGTATTGTATAATAAGTAGAACATTTGTATATATCGTGCAGGGTTTTATTTCTGAGCAAATTGGGATCCTGGTAAATTGAAACTAAATGGCTCTAGGTGAGAACACAAGCATCCTAAGAGTACAAAACACAGAACGGTTTAAGGGTCTCTGCTGCCCCCTGTCTTCCATACTAGGTCCTACATGACCCCAGGGCCATGAAGTAGAGCAGGGAGGGCAAATATTTCAGCTCAGGGGCCACATCAGCACGTTGAAATTATATGAAGGGCCACATTTGTTATGTAATTTTTTCATTCTAAAAGATTTGTGGGCCAGAAAAGGGCAATAATTAAAATGTATACACATAACATATATACTGGAAGTGTGTTATATCTAAATAACTTTAATTCAGATTCAGAAACATTACAATTGGACTGCAAAGTTATTTTGTACTTCCTCTCAAAACTGTTTTAATACCTTCCGTGGGCCTGATGGAATTGCCTCGAGGGCCGGATTCGGCCCGCGGGCCTTAGTTTGCCCACCCCTGAAGTAGAGGAAAGATCATGGCCAAACCCTCCCAACACGGTCAACTAGGGCACAGGTAGGGTACAGGGCAGGTAAATTAGGAAGTCCTGCCCCGTAAAACCATTTATTTGCATCCTCACCAAACAATCATCACCAAGTTGAAATTGCAAACACAAACCAACCATATATATACACACACACACAGCGGCACGAACACACAGCGGCACGAACACACAGCGGCACGAACACACAGCGGCACGAACACACAGCGGCACGAACACACAGCGGCACGAACACACAGCGGCACGAACACATAGCGGCACGAACACATAGCAGCAGTGTCATAATCAGCCTTCTGACTCCAACTCACAGGATAGTAGTCAGCCACAGCTTTGACCTGCTCGTAATCGTCGGCCCGAGCCAGCTGAGCCAGACCCTCAGGGTACAGCTTCCCACAGTGGGGGAACAGCTTGGCCCGGTCCTCCTTAGACAGCTCCGTACCAAATGAATTGATGGTGATGATAAAGGCCCTCCGGTCTGCCTCAAACTGGACACACACACACAATATAATAATTCAGTGATTTACTGATGAACAGGTGGCCAGCTAACAAAAACACCTAAACAGTGAATTGGAGTGCCTTTGAAAACATTGTTCTTGCTTTAAGTGCTGATAAAAGACATTTAATGATCTAGATTAACGGGCTGGTCACAATCCCCTTGAAATAAACGGCCAGGCAACACACCTCCAGGATGGGGCACATGGTGTCAGCTGTGGTACCACCCAGACTGGAGCAGAACTTGTAGAATGCCTCGAGATACGCCTGGAAATTAAAACGATAGAAATGCTCAGATTGCACTTGCTGAATGTTTCCTAGGAGAAATCTTAGAGATACAACATTACTTTTTAGCTCAGTTGATAGAACTAGCCTGGTTTGTTCTACTAAGAACTATCGCTATGTGAAATGTTTGCATGACTGATAACTGCATTCAAACATACTATATGTTCTTCTCCACAAAACTAAAATGATTTCTTCACCTTGTACAGAGTGTTACGAATGATTTCAATGTTCATCTCATCCAGATCCTGCTCAGATATACAGTCTTGGAAGAAAGCGGCTGTAAGAAACAATTCAAAATTAGATTATGACAGGTTGTAACCCAGAAGAGTTTTAGCGCCACCTAGAGTTTGTAACAGGGCACACTCGAGACTCAAAATTCCTCTTCCATTCTCAATTCAATTGACTTTTCATTGGTAAACAACTCAGAGTTGAGAATCTGTCCAGGATCCTAATAGTATGATTCATTCAGTGGCTACAGGTCAAATTTACTTGCCTCCTGTTATATGACCATATTTGTTATATGATGGTATAGGCCATTCAATTAGACGTTCACTTGACCCTTTACTCATAATGGAAGCGTTAGTTACAATGCAAATACGTTGTTTAACTTCAGTCTGCCATTAGAGCATTTGATTAGGATCCATTGGTTCACACCCGTATTCTTGGACACCTGGACATTGACACTTCCTGTCTGTTCTCCGTTTTGATTTATGCCTGGTAGACTGACAGAAACAAACTACACAACAACTGAATAACAGACCAATAGTTAAAGAAACCGGGGTAACCAACAAGCATTGTACCTAGCCCAGCCCAGCACAGCACAGCCATCTCAGACACCCAAGTCGAGTAAGGTACATTCTTCATTCCATTTTTAGTTTCACAAGTTAACATTTGTAAACCCTTAATGGGCAACAGACAGAAAAACAAGTATACCAACATTCACTAGAACAGCGAATAAAGCACAGCGAATAAAGCACAGCGAATAAAGCACAGCGAATAAAGCACAGCGAATAAAGCACAGCAAATAAAGCGTGTCCCAAACTCCACCCGTTTCCAATCTACTAATGTGCCCTGCATAGAGAACATGAAGCCAGGTGGGACCACAGCACACACTCGTTCAAGCTCACCCAATGGGGTGTCTACCAGGATGGCGTTGTAGAGCTCTGCAGGGGTCTGGGCAATGTTGACCGCCTCCATCTGTTCGAAGCTGCCCAGGGGGTGGCACTTGGGGACGAGCTCAGAGATGGCCCGCTGGTGGAGGGTGCCAGTGATTAACAGGATCACGTTATCAATCATGTAGCTGTAGCTGTTAGCGAACAAGCAAAAGGAGGAGGACTAATAGTCAGTGTTACCTGTGAGGTCAAGATAATAAAATAATCTGCATAATAAAACAACAAAACTACAATATGCTCTCCGGCAGGTCTAAATCCTATCTGAGTGAACTCAAGTTAATATGTGGTTGCCATTCCTTGTCTTTCCTTTGCCCATCACAGAAATGAACTTACATACAGAATTTGGGAGTGACAGGAGTTTTTCACGGCGCCTAACTTACGTGATGAAATCCATAAAGCTAGCAAGTGGTTCGTAGGACTGGTTCCTCATGTGGCGAAACTCCACCACCATCTTCTCTTTGAGCTTGTCATCGATGACTGACACAGTGAGCGGAGAAGCCTCGTTAGCCAGAAAGCTGCCATAGTCTGTGCTTTGCAGATGGAGTTTCAGGTCTGTATTGGGAAATCAAAGATGGTTAAAATACAACCTGGGTAGGTAAAACTGGTGACAGGAGCTGATAATGCTTCTGTGTTAGAAATACCTGGGCTGTTTCTAGTCCCATTTCGCCCCAATAACTAACAATGAAATTATTTCAAAAATTTGTCAGAACAATGTACTTATTGAATTGGTGTGTTTAAGAAATAGCAAACGGGAAGTGGTTAACTCTGGATCCGTTATATAGTGAATGTGTTACTATAAATGGTTAATTTAGCAAGACTTCCATTTCCTCTTAGAAAATCCCTTGTTGATCCACCTAATGCAGAATATCACTCGGCAATAACACAGTAATATACGCAATACTCAAGTTACCATTTGTTTGATGGTTAACTATGTAGCTGACAGGGCTGTGCAATAACCATAATGTAACGAGACTGTAATGTGAAAGGACGGTATATAATCTACATGCATTAATCCAGATGAATAACATTAAGCTAACGCGTCAGCAAGGCAACTCAAAGGAATCTCTATTGAGAGGTTAGGCTTCAGATAGTTCTATTTATTAACCAGTTGTAATGTACTAGTAATAATATAGCACCTAGGCAGTTCTATTTATTAACCAGTTGTAATGTGCTAGTAATAATCACACCTAGATAGTTCTATTTATTAACCAGTTGTAATGTACTAGTAATAATAGCACCTAGGCAGTTCTATTTATTAACCAGTTGTAATGTGCTAGTAATAATAGCACCTAGGCAGTTCTATTTATTAACCAGTTGTAATGTACTAGTAATAATAGCACCTAGGCAGTTCTATTTATTAACCAGTTGTAATGTGCTAGTAATAATAGCACCTAGGCAGTTCTATGAATTAACCAGTTGTAATGTACTAGTAATCATAGCACCTAGGCAGTTCTATTTATTAACCAGTTGTAATGTGCTAGTAATAATAGCACCTAGGCAGTTCTATTTATTAACCAGTTGTAATGTACTAGTAATAATAGCACCTAGGCAGTTCTATTTATTAACCAGTTGTAATGTGCTAGTAATAATAGCACCTAGGCAGTTCTATTTATTAACCAGTTGTAATGTACTAGTAATAATAGCACCTAGGCAGTTCTATTTATTAACCAGTTGTAATGTACTAGTAATAATAGCACCTATGCAGTTCTATTTATTAACCAGTTGTAATGTACTAGTAATAATAGCACCTAGGCAGTTCTATTTATTAACCAGTTGTAATGTACTAGTAATAATAGCACCTAGGCAGTTCTATTTATTAACCAGTTGTAATGTACTAGTAATAATAGCACCTAGGCAGTTCTATTTATTAACCAGTTGTAATGTACTAGTAATAATAGCACCTAGGCAGTTCTATTTATTAACCAATTGTAATGTACTAGTAATAATAGCACCTATGCAGTTCTATTTATTAACCAGTTGTAATGTACTAGTAATAATAGCACCTAGGCAGTTCTATTTATTAACCAGTTGTAATGTACTAGTAATAATAGCACCTAGGCAGTTCTATTTATTAACCAGTTGTAATGTACTAGTAATAATAGCACCTAGGCAGTTCTATTTATTAACCAGTTGTAATGTACTAGTAATAATAGCACCTAGGCAGTTCTATTTATTAACCAGTTGTAATGTACTAGTAATAATAGCACCTAGGCAGTTCTATTTATTAACCAGTTGTAATGTACTAGTAATAATAGCACCTAGGCAGTTCTATTTATTAACCAGTTGTAATGTACTAGTAATAATAGCACCTAGGCAGTTCTATTTATTAACCAGTTGTAATGTACTAGTAATAATAGCACCTAGGCAGTTCTATTTATTAACCAGTTGTAATGTACTAGTAATAATAGCACCTAGGCAGTTCTATTTATTAACCAGTTGTAATGTACTAGTAATAATAGCACCTATGCAGTTCTATTTATTAACCAGTTGTAATGTACTAGTAATCATAGCACCTAGGCAGTTCTATTTATTAACCAGTTGTAATGTACTAGTAATAATAGCACCTAGGCAGTTCTAACGACGTTATCCGATATAACCGCAGAGCTAGTTAGCGTGTAGCATTAGCATGCTAACATTAGCCAGCATATAGCAAACCATATATGTTCAGTGACTACGGTCTGAAATGACGGCCCGAGGCTGTAAACAATATGATGTGAAAGTCCACTACTAGACGTAACGGTCAAAGACAATATTAAAATATTAGTAATTTATTAAGATACACAAACGGTCAGCTAGCCAGCTAGCACTATAGCTGCGAAACAGACTCACCTTCCAGGGTTTCGCACTGAACGAGATTTAAATAGTCTCCCTGGGAAAGAATTCCAGCTTTAAACCCCCTGACCAACCCCTCCAGGTAGCCATTATCCACATTAAAATACAGCTCCGAAAATATAGGCATTTTAAAGCTTTGAACAATATCCGCAATTCGACCAAATATCGGGATATACCAGAGTAATGTTGAAGCTGTGAACGCAGATGCCCGGATGTGAATGGCACGTGACCCCTCGCGACCAATATCATGTGACTGAACATCTGATCATGATGACGTAGCCTGCGGTCTGAATCCTTAGTGTGGGCCTGTAGTGGCCCTGTGTGGACTGTCCTGATGCCCCTGCTGTCTGAATCCATAGTGTGGGCCTGTAGTGGCCCTGTGTTGACTGTCCTGATGCCCCTGCTGTCTGAATCCATAGTGTGGGCCTGTAGTGGCCCTGTGTTGACTGTCCTGATGCCCCTGCTGTCTGAATCCATAGTGTGGGCCTGTAGTGGCCCTGTGTTGACTGTCCTGATGCCCCTGCTGTCTGAATCCATAGTGTGGGCCTGTAGTGGCCCTGTGTTGACTGTCCTGATGCCCCTGCTGTCTGAATCCATAGTGTGGGCCTGTAGTGGCCCTGTGTGGACTGTCCTGATGCCCCTGCGGTCTGAATCCATAGTGTGGGCCTGTAGTGGCCCTGTGTTGACTGTCCTGATGCCCCTGCTGTCTGAATCCATAGTGTGGGCCTGTAGTGGCCCTCTGTTGACCTCCACATAGAATTGGCATTGTGGAGTGATTTGGGACTGATAAATGTTTTTCAGGCCATTTCCTGGGACATGTTTTGAATCAGAACAACCGGGCTAATTGATTGTCTCCACAATATTATATTCTTAGCCTATGATGTACCTGCCGAGAATTAAAGAAAACAACCACCATCATCTAAGATAACTGCCACAAATTGAATCCAACTGTATTTATTTTACTGCACACATTTAAACAGATTCAAAGAATACAACGTCATACCCTGCCACGTGAAGTACTTGGGATCTATGAAGCATATAATTCCAGGTATTTCCCTCCACATTAGGAAAAAAAAACAACTGTAATTTAGGCCTCATTGAGACCCACCTGGCTCGACCACTTTACGTGCGTGTCTGGCTGTGTGTACATCAGAGTGGTTTGGTAAAAGCGCTTGACATATTTCCGCTTGGATGTAAAAGGTACTTCTAATATATTATCTTAAAATGCCTCCATTAAACTATCGGTGGTATGCTGCAATATTAGCACAGAGCGAAGTCATCAATCAGAATTAAGTTTGTGTACAATACGTCAGCATGCTTCCTGCTTAGAGCACTCCAATTAAAGCTAACACTATTTCTACATGGTGCAATTTAAGATGTCTTCCTGCTTTTGATGACTCGATTGATGCCTCCTAAATAATCACTTCCATGAAAAACAAATCTGGGAACATCACGAGAACATCATGTTCGCCAGTCGTAAGCATTTATAAACGAGGCGTGAAATGGTACACAATTAAACACATTAGTAACATTAGTAACCTGAAAAGTTTCAAACATTATAAACCAATGGACATAGTAACTTGGATTTTAGATTACCTATGAATGTATTATGCATTAAGTATATTATACATAGAAAACCGAAACTGTTAGCTCATTGTAATGTGTTGGAATCTTTCCTAAATAACATTAAACTATTAAAAAAAATTCTCTTTGTATTTTCAATATAAATCCACATTGCACAAAGTGGCAGTCCTCTGCCTTTATTTACATATGACCACCTTCCTTGAGAACTTTCCATACACTTGAGAAGTACTTAAAGTACCAAATTTATATTCCCATCGATAACATTTCAGGCGAGCTGAGAAGTGAGATTTTGTGAGATCTCCTCTGTGACTCTGACCACTCCCCTCCAATTCACTGTGACTCTGAACACTCCCCCTCCTATTCACAGCGACTCTGACCACTCCCCCTCCCATTCACTCTGACCCTAAACCCTCCCATTTACTGTGACTCTGAACCCTCCTCCCCCCATTCACAGTGACTCTGACCACTCCCCCTCCCATTCACAGTAACTCTGACCACTCCCCCTCCTATTCACAGTGACTCTGACCACTCCCCCTCCCATTTATTGTGACTCTGACCACTCCCCCTCCCATTCACTGTGACTCTGACCACTCCCCTTGCCATTCACTGTGACTCTGACCACTCCCCCTCCTATTCACTGTGACTCTGACCACTCCCCCTCCTATTCACTGTGACTCTGATCACTTCCCCTCCCATTCACTGTCTCTGAACACTCTCCCATCATTTCACAGTGACTCTGACCACTCCCCTTGCCATTCACAGTGACTCTTACCACTCCCCCTCCCATCCACTCTGTACATGGTTTAGGTTTAAAATGTGGTGGCCCCCTCTCCCCCCTTAGGCCCCCTCTCCCCCCTCCCTCCGCAGGGTATCTTTATAAAGAAGCTCTAATCCCACCATGGAAGAACACAGACACAAGAGTCCAGAGGCCACAGGTGAGCAGAACTTCTTTACACCTACCGGGCAGTGGGTTTGTTTGTCTCTCTATCTCCATATTTCTGTTTTCTGGTTCTCAATCTCTCAATCTCTATATTTCTATTTTCTGGTTCTCAATCTCTCTGCCTCTATATTTCTATTTTCTAGTTCTAAATCTCACTTTTTTCCCCTGCCTTTCAAGATCTCTATTTCTCTTCATTTCTGGTTCTCTGTCTCTTTCACTCTTTCTGGTTCTCTGTCTCTCTGTCATAATCTGTATATCTTTTTGGGATTCCAAATGTCAATCCTTAGCCTTGTATCTAACCCTATCTCTAATTCATTTGGCATTTTCTGCATTCTTCCTTGATATCTCGTCCTAACTGTTCCTCTGAGATATATCCACAACAACAGGATGCTTTGTGACTGCTGTAGTGGCCTGTGTGTGTTTTCTGATGTTTCAATGGTTACCGTACTTGAAGAAAAACGCATGACAATATTTGCAGCTCTATCAGATCTGCCTTGTAGTCAGTTTTTTTTGGTATTTAGTGTAGTTCCACGAAGGAACTACGTGGATCACCTTAAACATTTAAAAATAAATGACGTGTGTGGAGATGTTTAGACACAGTGACTGATTTGACTGTGATGGCAGCTTCCTCTTTGTAGGCGTAACGCAGTTGTTCTTGAGCTCTGAACTGAAGCAGCATGGTCAACCCAGTGGTCCTGTATTGGTTGAGCCTGACCCTGTGTCAGCTAGCTGGGGGTCTGGTTCACGGAAACGCCCGTCCTGATGACTCACATCCCAGCCTGAGAAGGACCGAGGACTCCTTCCTGTTGGATATAGGTCAGTGAACCAGTTAAACTTCATGATCAGATTGACAGCAACGGCTCGGTTAAGACGTAATACACTCCATACTATGTGGACAATCTGTGGATGTATTGTCAGATTTTTATTCGTCTCTATGACTGTAAAGGTTATTCGGGTTAGTTAGGAAAACACATTATGTAAAGAACTAATGTAAAAATCCCCAAAAGCAGAAAATAACAAACATTCTGTAATGTAGACACATAACAAAATGTACCTTGACAGGGTATAATTGACAAGTACCAATTATGCTTTTAGACAATCAATCAAAATATTGGGTGTTGGTAATATAATGGGGTTTTGGCAACGTTAGAGTGACAGTATCCCTTTATACAAAAGCAGTGTCAAAGAAAAGATAATTTTGTTATTCAATCATAGCAGAAATTCTACTGCCTTTAAGCAGGCATGACACAGACACAGTTGTGTTAAGAATGATCTAAGATTAAAACAAAACTGAAACGTAGACACAAAAACAGAAACAGCATTAAATTGGAACAAAACCAAACAACAACAAACCCTAGCGAATGAGGAACTGAGATGATCACAGTGGTACGGGGACACAGATGAGGATAAACACAACTAACAGGTGTCCATGTTCTTAATGAGGTAGAGAGGGCGTTTGATTCCAGCGGCACCGCGGGACTGGCATTGACAACATAGATAGCATCAGATTGAATTATGGAATATTGAGGTGTACCTTTATTTTCCACATGTACGTCGTAGTAGTCAAAGTGTACATTTACTTTACTTATTCTGCCTCTGGAATATTATCCATACTAATTGATTTATTCCTCTTTCAGGGAAAGAATCTATGTCCAGAGGGGATTCTACTGGTTTTCACTCATCTGAGGAAGAGCAGCTGATGATGGTGGACACGGGATCATATGATGAGGTGGGACAACATCATTTCTAAATGTAACCAGATATTTGTGATTGATTCATGGCCGACTAATAAGATGACAAATGGAGCAGTGAACATTTGTCCGGTGTGATGATAAGTCATATAGTTTATAACATGTGTCCATCACCTAACAGGAATATGTGATTATTAGTGATTATTAGTGAATCAGGGTGACTTTATGTGTTCAGGCAGAGAGAGCTTTTAATGATTGATTTAATGTTCACTCATTTGAGGGCTTTACAGTAGTTGAGTGGTTATCTGTTGAATGGCTTAGAATAAATGATGGAAAAATGTCTGTGTAAGCAGCAAACATGTTTTTATGAACAGTGTGGGTACACGTTGATTAGAGTGGATGCTTTGTTGATTAGAGTGGATGCTTCACACAGGTTCAAATAGCGTCGTTCGCCTCCGAGTATAAAGAGGACCAACCATGAGTTTTAATTTAGCAAGACATTTAGCATGCAACTGGAAGTCGTTGCATTTGACGAAAATATAGCAACTAAAACTCGCCGTGACGCCGCCTCTCGCCTGTGCCCGCGGGTCGTTCTGTCGGGCATCACATGCTTCCTCTCCCGGTCCATCAGGATGCGGCCGAGTCGGTGCAGCTGCAGAGCAGGGCGATGCGTGTACCCCGCCGCTGTGTACCTCACCAGCAGTCCTGCCTGGGCCACCCGCTCCCCTGCTGTGACCCCTGTGACTCCTGTTACTGCCGCTTCTTCAATGCGTTCTGCTACTGCCGCCGGGTCGGCCAATCCTGTGTCAGCGGGCACGGACGCACCTAGTACCACACCCACTCTCCACCCCCTGACCACCCCCCTCACCACGATATTCACCCCTACACATCCGCGCTGTCTCCGCTGCTGTGTAATGTCTGACCGACTGTCTGTCCTCTGATTGGTTGTCATCCTGAAATGTCATTTGAATATTATATTGTTTGAATTTAAGTTAGGAAATACAATAAATAAATACAGATTTCAGTTTTAAAATAAAATATTGTTTTAAATAAGCGTCATGATTAAAATATTATTTGGTCGCAGGGATCAAGGTCAATAAACTACAGAAAGAACGTATTATCATTGCTTTTTTATTTTTATTTTTATATCATATATCATTTCCAATATGAGGAAAAACTTTACAATACTTATTTATTCTATGAACCTCATTTTTCTAAGCACAAAAAGCTTTCTTTTTTCAATAAATAAATGTTAAATATGTAAAGTTATATGGATTGTTAAAATGTTCAGGATTCACATATCTGCCAAGCCAAGAGGATACACCCCTACTATATAAATCCACATATTTAACCTAGAGCGTTATGCATGTAATGTTGTATTCATGTTTTAAAATCTCGGTGTATCTCTGTCATGAGTGGTTGTTTTTCAATTAGTTGTATTCCGACTGACATTTTTTTAATCGAAATTCCCTAGAACACCCTATTTTTATAATTATATCTTTAAAACAATTGTAATAATGTATAAAACAATTGTATTCAAATAGGAGCCATTATTTTGTGAGTCAGCACTTTCACTGTCTATGTAAATTGAGAAACCTGTGTAAATTGTAATTTTTTGAATATTGTCAATAAAAAAAACTGTTTGTTTAATTGCACACAAGATGGTTGTAAAATGGCTTTAAATTACATTGCATTGATACTTTTACCATTGATATGTCTTAGGTCATTCTTAAAAACCAAACCACACAGAATACCATCTTGCCCTAGTGGCCACTCTACCTTTTGGCCTTAAGGTCTTTGTCCCAATGCCCCAGGGAAGTGATGGGGACATTGCCTTGTGTGTGGTGCTGTCTTTCAGATTGAAAGCTGAACACATAACTTGACTCTCCATTGGGTTGCTACAGTTGACACTACATCAGTAGTGTGTATATATATATATCATAATATATGCAGAGTTAATATATGCCATAATCGGCTAACGTTTTTCCAAAGGGGAGTGTTCGAGACAATTGTAGCCAAAATCTCTCCATCTCAAATGATGTTTCTCTAATTCCACCATAACCGTATTCCTAATCATAACCATATCCCTCACCATAGCCCTTCCTGTTGTGGTTTCAACCGATGTCTGCAGCTTAACTCCCAAAGAAACACCAAAAAACAAATGTCTCCAGAAACCGGGTGTATTCGTTTATTAAGGAGATATTCAGATCAGCTCCAGTTTCCTCAGTTGGCGGCGATGGTCTGGTCGATGAAGGAGCGCAGGGCGGTGACGCGGGCGTACACGCCGGGGATGGTCGGGGTGCAGGTGCCGCTTCCCCAGGACACGATGCCGACCAGAGTCCAAGCACCGGCCTTCTGGCACACCAGGGGGCCACCAGAGTCACCCTGAGGGAGCACGCCCAGAAACAGAGAAGGGGTCGGTCAAATCCCAGCGAGGCTACTGTTACTATACACATGTAGAGTTTTGTGCAGATTCGCTTGTGAACGGAGTAAAACTGACCGTGGAAGCCAGTGCCAATACCTTTGAAAGTTAAGCCAATCCCATCAAAATTGTGAAACTAACTACAATGTAGTAAAGTGGTGTATGTTTATCACAGCTGCAAAAGCCCGGGAATCCTCTGATCAGGAGTTGGCTTGATTTTCACCAGTACACTGGAAATGTGCACCAGTACGGTTTGCTCACCATGCAGGAGGACGCTCCATCAGCCCCGGCACAGATCATGAGGTCGGTGATCTTGGAGCCCCAGTACTTCTGGCACTGAGCGTTGGTTAGCAGGGGAAGGGAAGCCTGCTGAAGCAGGGCGGGTGTGTTGGGAGCTACAACCAGAAGACACCGGGCAACACCGTGAAACACTGGTAAAAGACTACTAGCAACGCTAATGTAGACACCACGGTAGATTGAGCCGGCTGAAGCAGAAATCGTTCAAACTGATCGAGCATGCTAGCTCCACTAGCCGCAGCTTGCCAACTGCACAATGAGATTTGATAGGAAGACATTTTCAGAACTGCGCGGTGATTGGTTACCGTTGTAACGGGTCAGACCCCACCCGGAGGTTACACATTTCATGCCACCGGAGAAGTCGTCGGTGGCCTCGGCGACGCACACGGGCGACACACGGGTTCCCAGGACCGCGGGAGTGGCCAGCTTGATCAGGGTGATGTCATTGTTGATGGTGAAGCCGTTGTATTTGGGGTTCTTGAAGACCTAGCCACGACCCAATTGACAATGTTGGATAATTACATTCAAAAAGCTAATCTGCTGGGCAGATTATGAACTCATCGTTTTAGTCGTTGCTACAGAGTAGATTTAATTTGAGATATATAGATTTTATTCGTTGTAATATTTTGTTATTTGTTTGTTGTAATATTTTGTTCGTTACCTTGCCAACGAGGATCGTTTGGATGTTCTCACCATTGGAGGAGCGATCATGCTCTCCGAGGACCACACGATGAGAAGTCCTGAAATCGTTTGACCACGACACTGAATTATTTAGATACTTGAGCCACATGCTTGCTAGCTTTAAGTTAGTTGACCTATGCTAACTTACTACCTATATACCATATACACCTTGTTAGCATTAGCTTTAGATTTCAGCTATTTTAGCATTGGCCAGCTGTCTGCATGTTACTACGAACGTTAGATATCTTTTAACAAAGAAACAATCACTAGCGTCTAGCTTTTAGCTAAATATCAAGGTTTGACTAGCCAGAACTTACTTGATGCCACAGTGGGCAGCAGTCACAACCCAGTTCTCGCTTATCAGGGAGCCGCCACAGAAATGGAAACCGGTGCTGTCTTGGAGGGACACCTGCCAGGGCCAGGAGTGGGGCACGGCCTCCTCACCGTTGACGATGCGGGCATAGCCGGATATCAGAGGCTTGACAGCGGGGACGCCACAGCCTGAAGACAGAGATGAGGGGTCATAAATCAAGCAAAACACAGTCAAATACATTCTGTCCTGTAATAGTCCCACTCAGATAAAATGTCCCCTCGAATTAATACTAAGATGAGTAGTTAGGCGAGTCACGATAAAGACACGATAAATAAGATATCCTGAAACCCATGTAAAAGCAAACGCAGACACTTAGCAGATGCTAGAGGGCAGCCTCTCAGTTCTCACCGTAGGCTGCACCAGCGAACGCAAGGCAGGATAGGATCAGCAGGCAGTTCATGTTCTCAGCTTGATGGATCAGGACACACGGCAGGTCTTTTATAAGTACTACTGGTCTGTATCTATGTGCTCCTCCCTCCAGCAGGACCACCTGACCTGGATCTGGACCACCTGTCCCACTGCTGAAAACACAGAGAGATTTCTCACAACCTTTATGTACATTTGGTTCCAAAATCACATTCCCTGTGAATGACCGTTGGAGAAAAATAATTCCTTGTGTAAAAGTTAGCCAAAGCCTTGCTTTGCTACCTGCGTAAATGGCTCTTGCTATATGATAAGTTAAAACATTTACTGAAACACATAACGTTTTACTAATAACTTGTACTGAGATATGAATCTATCACTTTTATATTTCGACCAGATTATTGTGACAGGAGTTGTTACAGACTTCTTATTTATGACTTGGCCTGTTGTGGTTTCATGTTAATGTAGGCATCCTACAATTGTCTATACAATATGGTTGTTTTGGAAACATTTGAACGGACTTTATGACGATTATAAATAATATGTACCACTCAAGTATATTTGCATGAAGTCACATGCAGATTTATAACTTTTCATAGTATTTGTGTAATACAGAATGATCTAAAAAGGGACTTCTATTAGAGTAAGAATATTTGTTAATTGCCCAATTGGGCCAGCATTGCTGACGGTTCATTGGCTTATTTCCAGCAATGACCTTCTCCAATAACAAGCATGTTGTAGAATACACGTACTCATAAACGTTATGGTTGTTTAACCCAGCTATATTAAAATTACTACATTTTAAATGTAAGGAAATGCCATGTGTTACATTTTGGTAGTTTTGTATTGCAACTAACCAAACTCCCAGTCAGAGACAGTGTTCATCTGAAGCCAACACCACTGAAGGTCATGTGGTCCTCTTGGTACAGTTCAGGGCTGGGAACTTTCCAGTCATCCACTGTTGACAAGCAGCTGCTTTCCTCCTCCATAACTCCCTTGGTGTTAATAATCTACCCTTTCAGCCTCACAGCTGGTGTGAGGGACAGCTCCCATTGGTCAGAGTCTGAGGGGGTTTCGGGGATAAATAGGGGCCCTCGCGCTCAATAACTTCACATAGTCACAATGGCTTTCCTTTGGCTCATCTCTTGTCTCGCCTTCGTTAGTGCCGCCTCTGGTAAGCACACCTGGAGTCTACTCTGCTCTACCTTTTCTCCCGAGATCTTCTAGTCTTCGCTCATTCACATCTTTGTCCAGCCTTGCTACTTCCACTCTACTGCACTTTGTATGGATGCTTTAATATTACATATTATTGTGAATTATAAGTCTTGGTGTTCCTCAGGGCTTTGTTCTTAGACCACTCCTGTTTTCATCACACAAATCCAATGCTATGTCACACAGCACAGACATTAATCCTTATAGTAAATGACTAAATATGGTGAAACCATTACGGCATGTACTGTACATGTACTGTAAATTACGTCATGTACTGTACATAAATGTCCCATTATCCCCATTTCCCAAATTACCATTTCTCTGTTGTGACGGTCACATGACATTTTAGACAAACTCTGTCCTCAGCGCAAGGCTGTGGAACCTCCGAAATCAAGCCAGTGATATCCGGCTATGCCCGCATTGTCAATGGTGAGGAGGCCGTGCCCCACTCCTGGCCCTGGCAGGTGTCCCTCCAGCAGAGCAACGGCTTCCACTTCTGTGGCGGCTCCCTGATCAACGAGAACTGGGTGGTCACCGCTGCTCACTGCAACGTCATGTAAGTCAATATGTTTGGAAGTGAGGTGAAACGACTATAATTGTTATTACGCCGGGAGAAATAACATAATCCATGTTTGTTTGTTTTTCGCTCACTGGAAATGCAAATCGGTGGTACATCCAGAGGGGTTGGGTGAGTCCACAGTGTAGTTGTTTAATGATGAACACACTTCCTGTTCCGCATTAGGACCTCCCACAAGGTGATTGCTGGAGAGCATGACAAGGGCTCTTTCAACACCGCTGAGAACGTCCAGACCCTGAAGCCCGCTAAGGTACAGAGACATTAAGTATTCATGCTCTGGGTCAACGTTGCTCGGAAATCTGGGTCTGATTCAGAATCAGCCAGGAGCATCAGCAACCAGCTTTTCCCTGTACTTCCTGTGTTATGTTGTCTAGAAAGCTGGCACGGTGAAATAACCTGTTGATCTGACCCGGAAGGCAGTTCATCCTAACTACTTTTAGGTCATTTGTGTAAATTAATGAATACCCAGTCAACCTACCTGGTAAAACATGTCTAAAGAAAACGTTTCCTCATCCAGAACACTAACTTATTCACTTAAACTGCCCTCTCCACCCCCTACCTTCCTGCCCGTCGCCGCCCGACCCCTGACCCTCTACCGATTCCCCCCACCCCCACCAGGTGTTCACCCACCCTCAGTGGAACCCCTCTACCATCAACAACGACATCAGCCTGATCAAGCTGGCCAGCCCCGCCCGCCTGTCTGCCACAGTGTCCCCCGTCTGTCTGGCGGCCTCCTCTGACGTCTACGCCCCGGGCATGAAGTGCGTGACCTCCGGGTGGGGTCTGCTGCGTTACTCTGGTGAGCAAATCCACCTCCTAAGTCCATCTCTGTTCCTCTCGCTTGCCGTGGCAACTAGAGTGTTAACCGCTCTTAGTAGAGACAGCGCCTTCATTACTTTGGAACATATGAACGGTGAATATCAATGTTTTCCATCCGCGCGATACTTGGTACCTGTAAGACGATGAGTTTGTAATGTAGTCTCTCCTCCCTCCTTCCCAGCCATCAACACCCCCAACAAGCTGCAGCAGGCCTCCCTGCCTCTCTTGTCCAACGAGGAGTGCAAGACGCACTGGGGCAGCAGCATCTCCGATGTCATGATCTGTGCCGGCGGGGCTGGAGCCACATCCTGCATGGTGAGACCATCTCACCCTCTGTCTTCTAGCTGTGCACTCACTACCTGTGCTTCCTCACTCCGTCTCTCATCAGTCCTCCTGTTGAGGTTACAAGAATCCTGTAGCCAACCCTTCCATGTCTCTGTCTCAGGGTGACTCTGGTGGCCCCCTGGTCTGTGAGAAGGACAACGCCTGGACCCTGGTGGGCATCGTGTCCTGGGGAAGCAGCCGTTGCTCCACCACCACACCCGCCGTCTACGCCCGTGTCACGGAGCTGCGCTCCTGGGTGGACCAGATCCTGGCTGCCAACTAGGAACTAGGCACCTGACTCCATCCAGTGGACCTACCTGCCAGGCTGCCACTATGAAGTGATATAACACCTCTGTCAGCTTCAGTCGACAGGAACTGGGAACAACGTTCAATAAATACCTTTGAATGTCTTTTTCTCTCTGTCTTTCCCTGGTGATTGGTTTGTGTGTGTGTGTGTGTGTGTGCGTGCCATGTGAACACCAAATATATAGTGATACAGATCTAGGTTCATTCTCCACTCTCCTAGCGCTAACCTTAACCATTAGTGTGGGGGGAATGCCAAACTGACCCCAAATCTGGATCTAGTGCAACTTCACCCCACTCTGGTTGTTTGAAGGATTAGATTCACCTTAAAGTTGTTCTCTGCTCAAATTTGCCACTAGAGGGGGCAAGTCACATACACTACAAATGCTTAAACTCCCTCTTGGAGAGTGTTCCTTAGACCTGTAGTTTCAGAGGCGACAAGTTGTACACTTTGGAGCAAACAGGGTGCCATTTGGTAACAGCAGGACGTGTGAAACACCAGTACTAAGGGTTAGTTTCATTCAGTACATAAAATTCTGAATACACATGGTAGAATCACATAAGAAAGTTTCTCTGCAATACAGCGTCCGCTAAATTACTTCAATTAGGACATGTCCATGAGCCACTTTAGTTCCTGCAGAAGATCTGTCTTCACAAATAAAACAAACCCCTGACGCTAGCGTCTAAAGAAATGCAAGTACACGTATGTTCAGAGACAGAGCTCTGATCTGACCACACAGGGTATAAACAACAATACTTTACTAAGTTTTGAGGCTAATTTATTCTTATAGCACAGGCATTCAATATTAGCTACCTTGCTGAGGGATGTTCTGGTCATATTATTGGGCTGTGTGGTTGGGCTGTGTGGTTGGGCTGTGTGGTTGGGCTGTGTGGCTGTGTGGTTGGGCTGTGTGGTTGGGCTGTGTGGCTGTGTGGTTCGGCTGTGTGGTTGGGCTGTGTGGTTGGGCTGTGTGGCTGTGTGGTTGGGCTGTGTGACTGGGCTGTGTGGCTGTGCGGTCGGGGTGTGTGGTTGGGCTGTGTGGCTGTGTGGTCGGGGTGTGTGGTTGAGCTGTGTGGTTGGGCTGTGTGGTTGGGCTGTGTGACTGGGCTGTGTGGCTGTGTGGTCGGGGTGTGTGGTTGGGCTGTGTGGCTGAGTGGTCGGGGTGTGTGGTTGAGCTGTGTGGTTGGGGTGTGTGGTTGGGCTGTGTGGTTGAGCTGTGTGGTCGGGCTGTGTGGTTGGGCTGTGTGGTTGAGCTGTGTGGTTGGGGTGTGTGGTTGTGTGGTCGGGCTGTGGTTGGACTGTGTGGTTTGGTTGTGTGTGTGGTTGGGCTGTGTGGTTGTCACCCATAGCAACTGTAGGAGATATATTAGTTTGTTTTACCCTTATCTTGGCTATATATATACGCAGTTTGTAGATATTGGTGCGTCATCACGTTGTTATGAAAAGGTCACACTCCAATGATGCTTTTCTGCTGTGTGTGTGTGTGTGTGTGTGTGTGTGTGTGTGTGTGTGGTAGCAGCCACAAATGAGCACTCTTTTCAAAACATTGGAAATTTGATACCTTTCTGACGTCTGGAAATAAAAGCCCTTCAAGTGTCAACAGGTGTTGATTATAAATCCAGTGATTATAAGTGCATTTGTCTGAAACGGAATGTCCCATTTCCTGTTTGTCATTTTCCAGTTTTGTTTTGTGTATATATTCCATTATCATTAAATAAATGGGTTAAATATTGGACTAGCAGTTAATACTGTATGCTAGCAGGTTTCTCGGTGCAGACCGCCCACAGACATTCCGGTACAATCCAGCCAGTCAATGTCGTAGACGATCAGAAATACGTCAACACTAATGGAATGCATTCGTTTGCCCAAAGTTGTTATTTCAAACATCCTCACAAATAATTGGTTCAACTGGTCCAAAAGGCGACTTAAGCCTTTTTCTGTCTTACATCAAACAACGTTATCTTGTGAGCGTATTCTTTGTCTTTTTTTTGTCCACAGAATGTCAGCTATCCAGGTCAGGATGGTTTATATGAAACAGAATGTGACCTTCGTAGATCAGGAGAATTTGTACGAGGCTATTAACTTGTGGACGTTCAGGCTGTCATAACGAAGGATATGTCCATTTGGAAGCACCAGAGGTCCTCTGTTAACAACTGGACATCTCACATTGTTCTGGCGCATCACAGACATGTTAGTATTTGTATTCATACTAAATCACACTGCTAGACACAACTGTAAGGTCTACGCGTGTTTCTATCGGTCATTCCGAACGCTCTTACACCATAATTAATGAGCATATGAACTGTGTCTGGAGATTTTCATTTGCCCTTTGCGGTGACAAAAACATCTTGTCTTGCGGTGTAATTTTGTAATGTCCGAACTCGGCCATCTCCCATTTTTTTCTTTGAAGATATAGCGCAATGGCTTTCTGTAACAGTGTCAACAGGATGTTTCGCTGGGACTCAAATTAAACATGAACGCCCCTAATTTTGAGTGTCAAACATTTGTCGCAAATACTGTAAGATTGGCTGCCAGTTGTCTGGTAAATGAACCAAATCTTCTATGAAAAGGTCAATATGTTGTGTAATCTTTCATCTGCAGATAATTGTGTTTTTATGTCGTGTCTGAGATTATACAGTATCCGATGCTCCTTGAGTACAGGCCCAATCACACTCTCTCTACTGCCAACTGGGCGGGCTGTGTACTGCAGGTTTTCGTTCTAGGCCCCTGGATAAGGACAGATTACTAGGTGAATGCATTTAACTACCATGTAAAATAGGGTTAGAGTTAGGGCTAACACTACTCCTGCTGCCATGCTAGTGTCAGGATCCGGGCTTTCAAGCAGGTTGAGGACACGAATGCAGAGTACTTTGCAATACAAGGGGTTTATTTTCTCCCAAAACAGGCAAGACAGGCACAGGAACGGGTAGCTTAAGACAGACAATCCTAACACTTAACACAAACACAGAAGAACAACATAATTAACAAAACCTCCCTTTAGTGAGACAGAACATACTAAACGCAGAACACCAGAATAATCACACAAATACATAACAGGACCAGCAAAAACAAGAGAAACATACCTTAACAATGACCGACACTGAAAGACAGGAAACGACAGAACTAAATACAGGGACTAACGAGAAAACACAACACAGGTGCAGACAAAAACACAGGTGAACGAACAAGTTCCTAATTTTCCCTCTCTCCGGATGCGGGGGAGGTGTCAGCACCACCATAACGTGGGGAGACAGGACTCTGTCCCTTACAGCTAGCAGTTTGTCTACTTTTTATTTTCATCTTATTTGGCAGAGCGAGCGTCGGAGTAACACATCATGGACCTGCTGCATCCAGAATAAACGTACCGAATCAGTCAGAATGAGAGAAACCTGTCGTGCAATGTGATTACATTTAGACTTACGTGTTGGAAGTAGCGTTGGACGGAAGGAGAAACATGGTGCCGGCACACAATCCCTTTACAAGCGACAACTGAACATCAATTCCATCACGGCATGGTAATGTTTCTATCACCATCATTCCAATTTCCTCGGCGCAAATATAATCATAACTTGCGATGACGTGATTAACGCGGGTCTAATAGCCCTGACAAACATCGAAGACCATTCAAGTGAACACTTGGAACAACAACGTAGAACATCCAAGCACCTTTGGCATATTATTTCCAGGGTTCTATATGGTTGGGGTACATACTAATCTTCTGGCATTCTCTTTAGTGCAGATAATATGCAATTTAAAATGTATCCTATAGTTGCCTCCACATTAGAAGCAATGTGTCATCGGTGACTCTCAGGAAAAGGTTTTGTGGTATCGGCTTTGCCTCATCCAGGCTCCGCCAGAGCAAATTTCTCGGGGTAATCTACCGCCTGGAGTAGGCTGATTGGAGCTGCTCGAGCATGCGGGTCATTGAGTAGGATGTCTTGGTTTCTGAGTAGGATGTCTCGGTTCCTGGAGTGTCTCTGGTTAGAGAAGATTTGTTTTGTAGGCACACGGTTATGACAAACAAGACCACCCCAGAAACCCGTAACCTTATTTCTTCTGCAAGAGTCATTGCCATGGTAACCTCGCCATTGTGTTCGGAGCAAATATGGAAATGATTGGAAAACTGTTTCGCGGATGAATACAGAAAGAGGGCGAGATGAAGGAAGAAAGGACGGAATGAGATAAATGAATAAGGCTTTACTCATTATAAAGACAAGTAGATATTTCCCCTCATCATGATCGCAGACAAGGTCTTCTAACCTCTAACCTCTGTGGGCGGGTATTACATTTTAGACATGTTTACTTTTATTGATATCTGTGTGTGTTGACGTTCAAAGGACGTGCTGTCATTAACATGTTCAGTGATATTCTGGACAGCAGCATAATAGCTTGGGATAGAAATGCACACGTCCGACTTTAAACCGACAGCCGAATGTGGTAACTCCATTTTGTCTGTCTGACTTCATTCCCTCTTCACCTTCTCTTTGTCTACTCTCAGAGAGTGCCAAATTAATGAAGTGTATGTTCAGAGAGTCGTCAGTTACCAACGAGCGCTAGCAGTCTGTGTCCCTGCATGCTGATCCACAGAGCGTCCCGTTAGCGCGCCGCGGACGCCTTAGCATGGCTCTCCTCTTCTGGGGAGTCGGTAAGGTACGAGTGAAGAGGTTGGGGTGAGAGAAAGGAGCGGCTGAGGAGGTAGAGATGAAGGAGAGAGTCTTCAGAGGGAGAGACGGAAGGGTCGAGTGTGCACGGCGAAGGGAAGGGTCGAGACTTCTTCAGGGGGATTGTAATGAGGTGTGAGGCGAGGAAGCGAGGGTGCTGAGGTGGAATGTCACCGGGTGACACTGAGAGTTATGTTACAAGGTCAACTCTCTGTGTATTCACCAAGCGACCCCCGAAGATATATTTAAGTAACAAAACCATTCTGTTTTGGTGGAATAAACAAAGCCCCGGTTGTCTGTTGTTCTTGTTGACAGTTTGAGTGTCTGTCTGTTTATTTGTGTGTCTGAACAAACTCAAGCAACTGACTCTGTTTTTGACATTTAAAATCCCTCCACTCCGGGATTAGCTAAGGAAGGTAATACATGTGTTCTCGCTAACATTATGTCAGTAGGAAATATGGATTACCTCTGGCACGATTCAGGCGAGGGCATCTTTGAAGTCTAGATTGATTAGAACCGAACCACCCTACTGAAATGTTCAACTGGTGTTTTGAAGTAATCCGTGATAAATAATTAGTGGCAGGGTTTTTCCCCCCACGGGGAAATGTAATATGTGGATTCCATCTTACATGGAGGCAGAAAACCTGGGGAAAGAACTCAGCTGGAAAAATTAATGGGAATTGTTCACATTCATCTACAAAGAGACTATAATTAAAAACCTGATTCTAATTAGAATTATATCCTGCTGTCTGAACAGACCTGATATTTGGATCTGCATTTTAGATCACTTTTATCTTGAGAACACATTGTCCAGGCAAGCAGATTGGCAGCTGCCCTGCCGCTGATGGCCAGGCCTTGCAGACGATGGTTAAGTCAGTGGAACATGCCATTGGCAGTCATCGCCATTACAAAAGCACAGAACATCACAGTTTCTGGCCACCCAGGCTTCGGTCTGTTCACACTGGTGCCGGAGCATCGACTCACGGACTCACAGACTCACAGACTCACAGACTCACAGACTCACAGACTCACAGACTCACAGACTCACGGACTCACAGACTCACAGACTCACCCAGACACAGACAGTTTCTCCTGGGTGTTTATCATGTTATTATTATTGGCCCTTGTCAAGGTCGCTCAGGTCTCCATACATTTGCATGTCGAGCTGTGTTATAGCCACGGCCGGGTTCAAATGAGGAGGTGTGGCCACCCTCCCAATACCGTCCCCACGGTGGTTACAGAGAGATCGGTGAGGGGCGGGTTTATCTGTTACCAGAGGGTCACACCCTCAACCCGGGTCACCGGTTATTCTATTCATCTGCTGTCTCTGGGTGGCATCCTCAGGTCATGTTTCCCTCCGGGCATATTTTACAGGGCTCAACTGTCAAACTGTCAAACTGTTTCAATTTCATCCCCTTTATCAGTGAAGAGATCGTCCACGCTGGAGGGCAGCTTTGCAGTCTTGTCATAACCAAAAACAGGGTTTTCTCAATTACGTATTTAGGTATATTCCGACAAGTTAGTTAATTAACTAATTAATTCTGCCGTGTAATATTCCCCTCAGTAGGCGTGGAATTCATCTGATGCCACAGTAAAATAGAAATACCGGCCGGGTTTAGTGTTTTGGGTGCTATTTGGTTATCTGCAGAGATTCTATGAGATATGAGGTTTAGACGAATCTGGTGATTCTGTGATATCAGCGACGTCAGAGAGATATAGGAGAGTCTGGTCAAAAGTACTATAGGGGAGCGGGCGCCAATTGTGACATGTAATTAGTCCGCTAGAGCAGCTTTCCATCATCAACATCATGACTTCCAGGCCACAGAATTTCATTCAGGGTTTCACTCCGGCATAAAATTATCTGTCATTTCAATCCTAATGGAATTACACGTCTAGATCTCCTCGACAACCATTACCGGGGAGACACAACGCCCAATCAGAGAGTAATACCGTTTAGCTTGGTGAATCTCGGATCCGTTCCTGAGGAGACACATCGCCCTATCAGACAGTAATAAGGTCTAGCATGGTGAAGCCCAGGACTGCGTCCTAAAGAACACCCTAGGCCCTTGATTGCTCAAAGCCACAGCGCAAAGAGCTCGGGTGAAAAATAGTGCACTTCAGGAAATTAGAACACTGTTTGGGAACTCCTCCTGCCCCGAAGGATCTGTGTGTGTGTAAGACGTACAATTCGTGTCCCGCGCCGATCAACCTCTCGGCGATTCGCTGTGCGTCTCAAATGTTGTGAGATGGCTGACGGTGGGCGACGTTTCAGATGTATGAGAGGGAACAGTTGATACAGTAAGACACTTGTTCACGCTGCTCCTAATCTGCGTGGCGAGCAGCAGTGAGGCGTGACGGCCCGTCCCCAGTCGTCCACAGCTGTCTGCATCCAGTGGGGACAGATACTCAGACAGGAATGTTTTGGAAACCTTCAGTAATGTAATTCAAAAGTAAAACGTTCAAATAGAGTGTATTTTCTTTACCGTTTTTTTCACGATACGTTGTTTTGTCTTCGATACTGGTTTATCCATGTGTCACATCTTCTAAATGGCAAGGCTGTGCTAACTGAGGCCGGACCCTGTCAAGGTTTTTCTGAGATTTTAATCTGTAACCATGGTCAAATAGTTTGCTCCGGTCTACATTTACTTTACAACGCTCCCTCTCTCTGTCTCTGTTTCACTTTCTGTCCTTCACGCACAATATTCCATTATGTCTTTGTTCGGCTTTCTTTCTCTCCAGGCTGCCTGTGCATTTATCGTGTCCGTAAATGCAGACGGCTGGTTAGAAGGGGGTGTGATTTAGTGGAATATAAAGTGTAGAGAAACATTTGAAGTCTTGTACTAAGTCGTCCATCAATGACAGGCTCGGTGGGTGAGAAGCCAATCTGAGCTGCCACTGTACTCAGAAGGCGTGTTCCTGTGAGCTGTGTATCTGTACATTATTTCGTGTTTTGAATGAGTACCCAATGTCACTGTCAATCTCTGTGCACATGCCAGTTGCCATGGTTGTTGTCATGGCTGTCAGAGAGGTGAGCTAGATCTGCCCAGGTTTTCATTAATCCAACGTTAATACAAATCGTCTTTTTCAGGTTGAAATGAAACGGTGCCAATGCCTGACTGACTCCATTAACTGATAGTATGAGAAGCATACAGAAATAATTGTATAAAATAAATAAATAAAATGCATGCTCTGAAACAATGGATATGTGGAAATAACACGAACAAATAACTGGGTTGAACATTTTACACGCACAAGCAATTTTTATTATTAAAAACGTAGACAAAATATACCTTTATTCAAAGTCATTTCCGTAATGTTTCTATCAAAATCCTGTTTACCTCATCTCTACAATTTAAAACTCCATGTCTTAACGTCTGACAACGATATCTGGCTTTCTTGTTGTTGTGTTTTCTTTTTTGGACACCATCCCAAAGCAAGGGAAATAGTTACAGTTTGGAGAAAATAAATCCCTTCAGCTACTTCATCAGTACGCAATCAACGAAATTGCTCCCAGCGTGACAGATTACTGAAGTTAGTTTGAAGAGTGTTCTCGCAGGTTAGCTTCTTTCTGCTAGTTCGAGAATTACAGTTTTAAATAATTAATGTGGATGAGGCTAACACTCCCAATTCCAGGCTGGGAGAGAGGTAATTAATGTCTAACGCTCCCAATTCCAGGCTGGGAGAGAGGTAATTAATGTCTAACGCTCCCAATTCCAGGCTGGGAGAGAGGTAATTAATGCTAACGCTCCCAATTCCAGGCTGGGAGAGAGGTAATTAATGTCTAACGCTCCCAATTCCAGGCTGGGAGAGAGGTAATTAATGCTAACGCTCCCAATTCCAGGCTGGGAGAGAGGTAATTAATGTCTAACGCTCCCAATTCCAGGCTGGGAGAGAGGTAATTAATGCTAACGCTCCCAATTCCAGGCTGGGAGAGAGGTAATTAATGTCTAACGCTCCCAATTCCAGGCTGGGAGAGAGGTAATTAATGCTAACGCTCCCAATTCCAGGCTGGGAGAGAGGTAATTAATGTCTAACGCTCCCAATTCCAGGCTGGGAGAGAGGTAATTAATGTCTAACGCTCCCAATTCCAGGCTGGGAGAGAGGTAATTAATGCTAACGCTCCCAATTCCAGGCTGGGAGAGAGGTAATTAATGTCTAACGCTCCCAATTCCAGGCTGGGAGAGAGATAATTAATGTCTAACGCTCCCAATTCCAGGCTGGGAGAGAGGTAATTAATGCTAACGCTCCCAATTCCAGGCTGGGAGAGAGGTAATTAATGTCTAACGCTCCCAATTCCAGGCTGGGAGAGAGGTAATTAATGTCTAACGCTCCCAATTCCAGGCTGGGAGAGAGGTAATTAATGCTAACGCTCCCGATTCCAGGCTGGGAGAGAGGTAATTAATGCTAACGCTCCCAATTCCAGGCTGGGAGAGAGGTAATTAATGCTAACGCTCCCAATTCCAGGCTGGGAGAGAGGTAATTAATGTCTAACGCTCCCAATTCCAGGCTGGGAGAGAGGTAATTAATGCTAACGCTCCCAATTCCAGGCTGGGAGAGAGGTAATTAATGTCTAACGCTCCTAATTCCAGGCTGGGAGAGAGGTAATTAATGCTAACGCTCCCAATTCCAGGCTGGGAGAGAGGTAATTAATGTCTAACGCTCCCAATTCCAGGCTGGGAGAGAGGTAATTAATAGCTAACGTGAGGTACGACACCACAGGGCCTCATAACATCAAGTAATGGGGATTTAAACCAGACATGATATTAGTTCGATCTATCCCTTTAACTCCCCGAATACGGTGGACGTGGCTGTTGATGCCGCTATGGTAGAGAATACCACACCGCTTCCTTGTTGTTGTTGATGTAGCTCTCAGCACACGACTCCCAACGGCTCCGCAAGGGGGTAATTGTCTCCTCCTCTGACAGCGGCTCACCTCCTCGCTCCTGTTTTCTGGCCTCTCGGTCTCACTGCATCATCTGAGTGCTACTTCGGTTGACCTGTGGAAAGGAACTGTCATCTTTTGACCATTTCACATCGTCCCCTCAGAGACCGTTATGTCAGACAGAGTGAGAGTAGAGCTGGGAGCTGGGAACAATATGGACAGACTGACTATCCAATCAGTCCGGCGCTGAGGGCTACTTTACTACCTAGAAGTCCCACAGGACCCCAACAAAATGCCTTGGTCCCTCACTGTGTTTGATCATCGCCATCTTCCCCTTCGTCAGGTTTCATAGTGCAGCTGGTGTTACCACAGAACTATAAAATGGGGTTTTATTTACCCACAACAAAAATAACGACGATTGAAAATATGAGGCGTACATTGGATTTTGCGCTACCGTTTTGTAGGGGTTTTTAAACAATAGACGTATCTCAAGACAAAACAATTAGCTGTAGCTACATGATGATATGGTCAAAAAAACATCAGATGCTGATGCGTAATCAAAAAACTAAGTGTTATTACTAGACATGGATGCTGCCATACTGTACTTCCTGTAATGTTGGGGGACAGATGTACACAGGCTATTTGGCTAGCAAGGACTAGACATTATCACCTAATAGATACACTTTCTCCTGTTCGTAATGCAAAGCTCTCACACTTAGGGATTTCATTCAGAACCTGTCCTTGTCTTGTTTACTACATGACGATCTGTCTCCATCTCTAGTGATAATTCATCCCAAGTCCTTTTTTACACTAATAAGTCACTTAGCAATTTGTCATTAGCCGTTGTCTTGCTTACAGAACAGTTGGGTTAAGCAGAGGGACGGCGAGGTTTGAATCGGTGGCAAAGGGTATTTTCAAAGACAGGATTTCTTTACTTTTCACAACTTTCTTTTTTCTCCCCACCATATCATCCCAAATAAATTAACCATATCCCGTATGAACACAATTGTGATGATCGCAAGTAAAAGGATAACAGGTTCCTTCAGACGGCGCAGTAAAACAGATTCTGCCATTTCAAAACACAGTGTGTCCGCAGTAAACACCTCTAATTCCTATTCCCACCCAATCATCCTAAATGGTGAGCCGTGTCGTGTGTGTGTGTGTCTGTGTGCGTATGTGTGTGTGTGTGTGTGTGTGTGTGTAGGGGAGAAGCAGTGTGTTTCTGGACGTTATTAACCAGACCCATCAGGACCTGAGTGTGTTTTGAATGTCTTTATTACCAGCGCGATTATCCGCAATGGATACATGAGTGTTACCATGACTACCGAAACAATTCCGTGGAATTAGCGTTAGCATCATACGCTGTGCAGTGGTTTAAGGTGCAAGGTCGTAATTATAATATATACCCTGCGATTCTCAAATATGCTGAAAATGTCCCTTTCAGAATATTGTGATTAAAAACATAAATGTGCTATGCTACGACAGGCACAGCACCACGTGGCACCGTCTGATATAATCATTAGCAAATGTAATTATAATCAAAACTAAACTTAACAAATTGCCGTTATTGCTATGGGTTCTAGTATTACTGTTTATTTTCCAAGTGATGTTGCCTTACCCAGAAGGTGTGAGCAGAAGCTGTTACTAAGAAACAATCACTGTCCAACAATGTGCTGTCCTTAAATTTCATTGCTTTCAAATGTATTTAAAAGTGGAAAACTAGAATGTGTTATGTATGTTTTGTGGGCTGGATCACTGTTGACTGTGAAAGTTTTAACCTCAATTTGTCATTTTGCGCTGCCACTGTTATTCCGGCAATAAATGGTGTCATCAATTGTATGGAGCGGAAACTAAATTTCTATGAGAAAATGGGGCGACTTGCCACTTACTAATCAATCAGCCGTCACTGACGTTAGCTTTCAAGCTAAAGTTACCTGGAAAGAAAATAAGCCAGACTTTTACCCAGTGACAAACAACAGAGCTCACAGGCATATTCAACTGAAGTTATTTATGTGTTTATTATGTTATATTTGAAGGCCCACAGGAGGACTGAGTACAAGTCCAATCCAGGAGATTCATGTGAAATTCATGTAGACAGTAGAAGCTGTCATTTATTGCAAATTTGTATATTATATCGAATAGCTGCGGCGTCGTATTACATAAAGCAATATGGGTGTTTGTTTGATTAAAGTGCAAGTCGTTTTATTGCAGTCAACTCTCATTCACAGTCAGTATCATCATGAGCAAGAGGGAGACCGGCTTAGAGGCTCAGTGGCACTCAGAAAACAAGAAGAGAGCAGTGAGGGAATGACTAGCAGTCAGATGATGGAAGTGCACAATAAAACGAGAGATGAATCAATGTTTCTCCATATAATAATCATTATCAATCACATCAGAAATGGCTAATAATATATTACGGAATGCCATGGCTTGTTTAATATTTACGTGGTGAAAGACCTCTGGGTTTCCACGCAGAACCATGGAGTCTAAATCTGCATGTCAAAACGGCATGCTCCTCACAACACGCTTCGGTGTACAGCAGCGAACTGAATGCAGAGAGAGAAGTGTGTAATCTAAGGCTCAGATCGAGTGTGTGATGTAATATGGTCGCCGAGTGACAAACTGGCAGGCTATTAATCTAATTGCGGATTTACAGAGGAACAGTGACACTTTTCACACTAGCAGATTTGGTTGCTGGGTTTATAGTGGGAAGTAATTAAGGTCTGAAGCTGGAACCATGCCGAGAATACACAGTCTCCTATTGGATTTGGAGTCTTCTCTGAGTAGACAGGCTTGAAATACACAAAGAGTCTGTAACGGCAGATGTAACATTAGAGAACACACTCTACTGAAGTAGCTCTGCAATTGTGATCAAACAAATGAAAAATCCAATACTGAGCTGGTCTCTGAAGGAGATGTCCTGGTTGCTATGGGTCCCTGAAGGAGACGACCCGGTCGCTATGGGTCCATGAAGGAGACGGCCTGGTCGCTATGGGTCCCTGAAGGAGACGGCCCGGTCGCTATGGGTCCCCATGACTTGGATTCTGGGTTGACTGAAATAAGTTCATGAGCAGATCTTTTGGCAACTTAGTAGTTCTTTTAAAAGGCATTTCAAAGTGTTTTTAGTGTTATCCCGTATTTCTGTTGATTTCAAGTCCTTTTTAGATTTAAGAGGCGTACCACATCCGTCTTTTTCAGCAACAACCTGGGAGCAATTAGGATCAACTTCTTTGCTCAGAGTTAGAACATATCTTATTTTTTACCCTCCGGTTATTTGTTACGAGGTGTAGCCATCAGGCCATCCTGGCCTCTCTGATGTGCTCCTGTCTCATACAAATAACACAGAGTCTAACTTCAGTTGCTTAAGAAAGTCAGTTTTCCATTTCTTTCACCTTATGGTAGATCTAACTAGGCATAGCTTGGTCTGAAAATTATATCTTTACCAAAGAATATGGTAAAAATGCCAAAGAGTATTAACCTGTAAACACTATTGAAGATTACTTATAGAAGCCAGACTCTGCCTAGCATCAAAATGACGATTGATTGTCATGGAGACCTTTTGACTGTCGCCTTTAAAGTATTAGGATTAGCGTTAGCTTTGGGTTAGCGTCAGAGTCTGCAGCTTAACTCCCAAGCTATTTAACAGAAATGCCACCGAGTTATTGCTCCTAGTCGATATACAAAACCCAACTAATCCATAATCAGAAAATATTTCATCAGTCCTTTGTTATTGGCGAGGCACCAATCTGAGACAGTTTAGACTTTGGCCGGCCCAATTCAAGCTTTGTCTGTGTGACTGGTGAGCTGAGGCAACAGCGAACGCTGGCAGGGCTTCTGGTTAGCTTCACAACGTGAGGCCTCCGAATAGCCTTAGGATGTCTCTTTCTGTCAAACAGACGCCCAGTCACAAACAAAACAGAATAGCCTCAACTCCTGGTAAGAACAAAAAACATCTCCCTCGTGTCTGCTTTCCACTTCACAGAAACTTGGCTAAACGACATTCCTAGACGTCATTCCTGACTCTGAGGGATAATTAGCCGACTTTCAACTGTACAGCCTTGACCTTGAACAGGATGTACTGTAGGCACTAAATCAAAGGGTGAGGTGGATTTTTATGTAATCCAAGCCCGGTGCTAGGACATCACTATTCTCTTTTCATCCTGCTCTCCGGACCTGGAACGTTTGTTTGTCTACTGCAAACCTAATTATTTTTCCCATTTCTGCTCAGTAATTTTGGCTAGTTTAGTTAGCAGTCTGTGTGACTAGTTTCATGGCTACTAGCCAACCAGCATGACGCTCTGGCTGATGACTGTCTCCAATCCATGGTGCAGAAATGGACTGAGGATGTGATTGGTCAAGATTAAGGACCGCCTTAATGACACAGATTGGAACATATTAAAGGATGTCAAAATGCACTGTCAATAGCCTGACGGGGTCAATAGCCTGACGGGGTCAAATCACAAACTTAAGCCCCCCTCCGGCACTGACGAACAAACTTAACCGGTTTTGCGGCAGATTTGACTGACAAATGGACACAGTAACCTCACATGTATTGGACACAGTCACCTCACATATAGGACACAGTCACCTCACATATAGGACACAGTCACCTCACATATAGGACACAGTCACCTCACACGTATGGGACACTGTCACCTCACATGTATAGGACACAGTCACCTCACATGTATAGGACACAGTCACCTCACACGTATGGGACACAGTCACCTCACATGTATAGGACACAGTCACCTCACATGTATAGGACACAGTCACCTCACATGTATAGGACACAGGCACCTCACATGTATAGAACACAGTCACCTCACATGTATTGGACACAGTCACCTCACATGTATAGAACACAGTCACCTCACATGTATTGGACACAGTAACCTCACATGTATAGGACACAGTCACCTCACATGTATAGGACACAGTCACCTCACATGTATAGGACACAGTCACCTCACATGTATAGGACACAGTCACCTCACATGTATAGGACACAGTCACCTCACATGTATAGGACACAGTCACCTCACATGTATAGGACACAGTCACCTCACATGTAAAGGAGAGTCACCTCACATGCATAGGACACAGTCACCTCACATGTATAGGACACATTCACTTCACATCTAGAGGACACAGTCACCACACATGTATAGAAGACAGTCACCTCACATGTTTAGGACACAGTCACCTCACATGTATAGGACACAGTCAGCTCACACGTATAGGACACAGTCACCTCACATATAGGACACTGTCACCTCACATCTAGAGGACACAGTCACCTCACACGTATAGGACACAGTCACCTCACATATAGGACACAGTCACCTCACATGTATAGGACACAGTCACCTCACACGTATAGGACACAGGCACTTCACATGTATAGGACACAGTCACCTCACATATAGGACACAGTCACCTCACATCTATAGGACACAGTCACCTCACACGTATGGGACACAGTCACCTCACACGTATAGGACACAGTCACCTCACATGTATAGGACACAGTCACCTCACACGTATAGGACACAGGCACTTCACATGTATAGGACACAGTCACCTCACATATAGGACACAGTCACCTCACATCTATAGGACACAGTCACCTCACACGTATGGGACAGGGAAGTGGATAAGTGAAGACACAGGCTCAACTGCCTCCCAAATGGCTTCCTAGTCATGATGTAGTGTGCTAGTTTTGACAAGGCGGTTGTACACTGAATCTAGTCGTTTGGGAGACAGGCTGCGTTCGTTGTTGTTCTTCGATTGGAACCAGCATCTGAAACCGTTGGTTCCATGGAAACCACACTGCCCCATCCAGTTCCCTGTTTCTCCCTAATGGTGACGTGGTATCCCAGAAAGACAACTCTCTCCAGGAAACTGTGACTTAGAGAAGATTTATTTTTCTCAAAAAGTGCTGCCAAATAATCTCCCGTAACATTCTCTCTCCTGTCGTGGTCAGAGTGGCTGTATGAATTAATCGCCAACTGGGGAACAAAGATAACCACGTAGGAACATAAATGTAGAGATTGTAACCGGTTAGGCATCTCAGAGACCTTCACGTGTCGGCCATTTTGTCGGTGCTCTTATTCACACTGACACATGGTCAAGGGCCCAAATCACAGTGTCAGATTTATCACTTGTTGAAGAACCAAACCTGCAATCTTTCAGTTGTTTTCCAGACAGCTCAGTGATGTATAGTAACCTGGCTCCCCATGTTATCAGTAACATCCTCTATTTATACCTGTCTCTCGTTTGTCTCCTTTTTGTCCTCCTCCCTGTTTTTCTATCTGCCACTCTGGGTCTACTTTTCTCAAGTGTCACACTCTTGCTCTCTGCCTGCCAATTTGAGCATATCTGAGGTGTTCTGTCCATCACTCTATTTCTGTCTTTCTATTGCGAGATATTCATGTCTCTCTGTACTGAGATATCCCTGTCTCTCTGTACTGAGATATTCCTGCCTCTCTGTACTGAGATATTCCTGTCTCTCTGCACTGAGATATTCCTGTCTCTCTGCACTGAGATATTCCTGTCTCTCTGCACTGAGATATTCCTGTCTCTCTGCACTGAGATATTCCTGTCTCTCTGTACTGAGATATTCCTGTCTCTCTGTACTGAGATATTCCTGTCTCTCTGTACTGAGATATTCCTGTCTCTCTGCACTGAAATATTCCTGTCTCTCTGTACTGAGATATGTCTGTCCCTCTGTACTGAGATATTCCTGTCTCTCTGTACTGAGATATTTCTGTCTCCTTGTACTGAGATATTCCTGTCTCTCTGCACTGGGATATTCCTGTCTCTCTGTACTGAGATATTCCTGTCTTTCTGCACTGAGATATTCCTGTCTCCTTGTACTGAGATATTCCTGTCTCTCTGTACTGAGATATTCCTGTCTCTCTGTACTGAGATATTTCTGTCCCTCTGTACTGAGATATTCCTGTCTCTCTGTACTGAGATATTTCTGTCCCTCTGTACTGAGATATTCCTGTCTCTCTGTACTGAGATATTCCTGTCTCTCTGTACTGAGATATTCCTGTCTCTCTGTACTGAGATATTTCTGTCCCTCTGTACAGCGTTCTTTCTGTCCCTCTGTCCTATCTCTCTATCCCCCTCTCTCTATGATGTAACCAGAGAGTAATATTTAATTTATTAGCGATATAGGAAAGGTTTGGCAAAGATCAAAGGTATATAAACTGTACAAAGACACGCATTAAACATATTTAAATATTATATTCAAATGTTTAAATATTTAAATTTCATATAAC